>CM052538.1:147637003-147746155 GCA_028533065.1 Trachops cirrhosus
TCAGTACAGTTTCTATCTTTTATTCCCATTCCAGCCCACCCACCCATCCCTCCCCACCTCCCTTCCATTTCCAAGCCCCGTAGTTTTGTCCATGTGTCCTCTATATTTGTTCCTGTAAACCCTTCCCTTCTCCCCTGAAATTCCCTCCCCTCTCCCCTCTGGTCACTGACATCCCGTCCTCCATTTCAGTGTCCTTTGTGGAATTGAGAGTGAGGGGACCTGGTGGAATGGGCTGACAAAAAGATGTTTAATTTTCAACAGCATTTTCTAGGACCTGGAATCTGACCTGCCCTAACAAAAGTCTGCTTCGTCATTCAGATTATTGCTAATGCTGCTGCTTTTCCTTTCTTTTCTTTTTTTTTTTTTTGTGCATCAAAGAGAAACACTCCTTTTATCCCTAATGTTGACCTTCCTCCTCCCTTCAGATGCCCCATGTATGTTTTTTGTTTACTGATACATCTGACATTATTTTGTTTAAAAAGCAGTGATACCTTAGTATTGCAGCCTTCTTTATGTGATGCACATATTTACTTATTACAACTCCCATATTATTTTTCTCTCTGGAAACTGAGTTTCTAATTAACAATAGATTTTATAAATGTTCCTTTATAATGAAGCTTCTTTGTAAATAGATGTAGTATGACATCCATAGCATCTTCTTTATTATTTTAAAGATTCTATGGTTATTTTCATCTAAATTTTTATTGTTTTGCACAATAATACCTCATTCCTTAGCTTTTCCTGTTATTCAGTATTAGTCGAGGTCAGATACTTGAAAGTAGCTGGGAGGAGCCTCCACAGGACTGCCCCAAAGGCATGGAGGAAATGTAGGTTGAAATTTGAATACCAGTAGAATTTAAACACAAGTTCTATTTTACTTAGGATTAAGTAAAAACTAGTTGGGGGAGTATAAGGTTAGATACTAAGAAACCAAGGCAGAGACTGAACAGGGTAGACATTACCCAAAGATTTCACTAATATTCAAATGAGAAAGCACCAGTGAACATTAGAACATCACAGTAGTGAGGCCTATATTTTATTTTCAGTGTATGTATATGTATATGTATATGTATATGTATATGTATATGTATATCTATAAACACGTCTATTAAAGTAAGTTTAAATATATATACAAATAAATGTTTGGCTTAAAGTAACTGCCGATAGACTGTACTCATTTTATTCTATAATGTAAGTCTATTTTTTCTCAGCTGCTTGACTGGAAGTAGACCCAGTTTGGCACTTTATTAGCTGAGATACCACTTCATAGTGGCCTAGGGACCATTTACTGTACCTCTCTAAGTCTTTGTTTCTCTACCTGTAAAACAGCTATAAATCTAACTACCTTGTAGGTTGTTGAGAGCACTGTAGGTAATTTATGGAAAATACTTGGCCCAATAGAGGTTCTCAGTAAATGTAGCTATTATTAATATTAGCTCACAAAACAGTTTGGGTTTAAAAAACTAACTCATCAAGTATCCTTAAGGAGGACCACTCTGGTGTCCTCACTGGATGTACCAATTAAGCAGCACCCTTTTTGAATGTATCCAAGTACAGATCATTTCTTTTCGGGTACTCACTTCTTCCTATATCATGAATAACTTCTTGAGTCTGAACTCATAGGTGTCAGTCTTCTCTGGCCCTCTTCTTTTGAAGGCAATGATATCCAACCTCTCCAGTGTCCTGACCATCTTAAGGCCATTGCTTTTATCTTTGTACCTAAGAATGAATATTTTATCAGAGTCAAACAAGAGTTCCTGGACTGTTGGATTAGTCTTACCATTTTAAGCCTGGGTTTTGTGTGCCTGGATAAAGCCCCAGCTTCTCATATGCTCTGTTCATCCCTCTGTGTAATCCCAGGCCATTTGAACGGATTTCTCTCTCAGTCAGCTGCTTGGAATTCAAACCCCTCCTTTGAAACAGGAGCACTGAGCCAAATTCATGTGAATCGAGGGTCTGAATCCTGTAGTCCATAAACCCAAAGCTTTGTTAGACTTCTGCTCCTGAAATTTAAAATCACTGTCTCTCCTTACTTCATTATTTTCTAGTCTTTATACCCTTGGCCACTGGAATGGACTAAATTTCAATGACAGTCAGAATCAGTGGTGAATTTGCCATTTGAACACTAGCTTGTTGCCCCAGTTACCCAACCCGGGATCAGTTCCTTCTCCTGTGCCATCTGGGATTCAGGCCCCAGTACATCTCAAGGTCAAGCTCATACAAGCATCATCACCGCTAAGTGCAGTCAGGTATTATAGCTTTGTAAACATTCACATAAATTATGTTTCATATAATACCTTGTAGATTTACCTATTCTCTACTGTATTACATGTGTGCTTCTTTTAGAATCTTCTAATTATCTAATTTTGTGACAGTCATTCTAGTTTGTAACTGAATTTCAAATCCTACTTTGTTTTAGAGCCCTAGGAAAATTGCACACATTGCTTTAATTAGTATCAATTTGCTTGTCAAATTTGCAAGATGAAGCCATTGTGTTTTAGCATTATTTAAAGTGGGGGCATTAAAATTAGCTGGGGATTTTTTTAAGAATCACTCATTATGACCCAATTTTAAAGTTATTTTAAATATAACGTTAAAAAGGATTATTAACAAGTCTGTACTCTACGTCTGTGGATTACAATATCTCAATGTTGTATAAAAAGCTAATTGTTAGCTGCATTTCACTGTGTAAAATATATCATCAACTCAATTGTCTATATTGGGAGAAGCAGAGGTTGAGTATTCACAAGTAATTTGTATTTGTCTCTGGGATGATTTTGCCCTTAAATTTGAATATGAGTGAGTCCAATATTCAGGGAATTCATATCAAAATAATGAAGCTGTATTATAAAGATCTTAAATCAGAAAGCTGACAAGTTCAAATCTTTTTTTTTCTTTAGTTGCTCTCCCAGGTTGAAAGAAGCAAGTCAAGCTGAACTTCATTCCTGCCTAGTAGATTAGAATATTGAACACAGATGTTAAATCATGGGGCTGGGAAGAATTCAGTAGCAGATTAGAAGTAGCTGAACTAAGGATTTTTAGATCCATATTGGGTTATGTGATTAGGCTTTTTTTTTTCAAAAAAGAAAGAAATGGAGGAAACAAAAAAGGAAGATAGATTATATCACAGTAGAAACATTTACAGAAAATACTGCAGAAATTGTATAAAAAGAAACGGGAATGACATCTGGCCAAGCATTATGCTGGCTTAGAATTTACCTACCAACTTCTGCATATTGCATGCTGTGGGGGGGCAGGTAAATTGAAGAAGGAAATAAAATAATAACCTAATGAAGTAAAAATTAGTGTCTTTAAAAATGGGTATTTCTTGTGTTCTGTTATGTAAGAAATGCATGTATATAACACACAATATTTCTCTCTGACTTGTTTCATTTAGCGTAGTGCCCTCCAGGTTCATCCATGTTGTCACAAATGGCATGATTTCAGCTGAATAACATTCTACTGTGTGTGTGTGTAATATTTCCAAGACATGAAAATATTTAGACTGTTTCCATGTCTTGGCTATTGTGAACAATGCTGCAATGAACATGGGAGTATAAGATCTAGGTTCTGGTTGATTCAGTTTCTGGTCAGAGCTCTCTTCCTGGCTTGCAGAAGGCAGACTTATCACTCCGTCCTCACATGGCCTTTCTTCTGTGCACAGAGAGAGAAGTCAACTTTCTGGTGTCTCTTATTATAAGGACACTAATCCCATCAGATATAAAACCCACCTTCGCAACCTCATTTAACCTTAATTATTCAACAACTCCTTACAGGGCCAATATCCAAATATAGTGTATTGGTGGGCAGGGCTTCAACATATTTTGGGAGTATACAAACATTTAGTCCATAACAACCCCTGACACTTAACACAATGGCATATATGTAGTCCTTAAATAAACTAAAGAAGGACAACATTGAAAATATGTGTCATTTAAAAAACCTGAAGGCTAAAGTCTGGGAACTACACTGGCAGTTTGTTAGATGTGGATATATATTGATTATTTTCTTAATAGTGAAAGAATAAAAGGAAGAGATTTTGACAATGAAAGCCAAGAATTCTCATGTTCAGAGAAAGATACCTTTGGGCACCACTGTTCTTTTGTATCACATATTAGCATCCTCAGCTATGTGCACTTTAGGACTTCAACCTGTCTGAATGTGGCCAGAGGACCTACAGAATGCAGTTGTTGAGGATCTTTGTGCTTGATGAAAAAACAATGCTTCAAAGTCAGACTGAAAGAAAAACTCAAAGAAGAGCAAAATGCCTGACATTCAAGGTGCTATTGTGTTGGATTTTTTTCCCATTCATTCCTCCTCTTCACCCTCTTCTACCCTGTTTTATCCCCCCTAGAAGTCTGATCTATATGGACTGCATCAGTGGGCTTCCTTGATCTTTTGGCTTTTATCTGAAGTTACCTAAATTCTGGTTCTAAAAGAGGTGTGGTAAATGGCTAGAAGTTGGTCACATGTCTAAATGGAGCCTGACAAGGAAAGACAGAAAGGCCTGAAATGGAATGAGGTGAAGCCCAAAGGAAGCTGATGTTGGGCAAACACCTTCACGGTAGATGGAAACATTCTTAAGCCAATGTGCATAAGGCTGTAGCAGGTTTAATGTAGTTTGTACCTTGATTGGTATGGGCCTCTAAGAACATTTTCAGAAACAGTAGAAGAGCAGACACAGAGCTCTGGATCCTTAGTAACAAGAATTCAGATGGTAAGTGATGTATTCAAGCATTTAAATAATTGCTGTTACATAAGAACAGAAAACTGTTGCTGTCCAGCCTAAGTCAGTAGAAAGAAAAATTTGACTTCTATACTAACTCATGAAGGCAAATGTTATAGCAATGGTTTTATTTGGATCTGAACGTTGTGTGGCATGATATAAGAGCCATGAAGTAAGGGGGTAATGATTCTTCAGGGCCATCACGAATGTCAGAATGAAAATAGCTCCCATATAATTAAATAATAATACTTATAAATAACTATTGCTGGGCTAGGGCTGGGGATGACATCAAGGCCTCATAATTTTGTTTAATAGTTTTTTTTGTTTCTGCATGGTGGAAAAGATGAAACAAAAGAGCCAGATAGGCTCTTTTGTAGTCATAAGAAATAGAGAATTCCTGCCGCACTTGTGCCCCCGCGCACGCGTCCGTGTGTGTATAACAGAGAGAGACAGAGAGACAGAGACAGAGACAGAGATCTTTAGTGCATGATTGTGCCATCTGCTATGATAGGTGGTCCAAAAAGACACCTGAAATCTGGCCAACCAGTCTTTTTCAGGAGAAGGGAGAAGAGTTGGGAGAAGAAGGCTTCCCTGAGAGGTCTTCTTCCCAGCTGCCTAAAGTGCTCAATCTGGTTGAGCTCTTGTTTTTTTGTAAATGTTGTAAATGTTTTTTCTTTCATTTGCTTTTTGTCATCCTGAATGAACATAATGTGCCTCTCTTCCTCAGGAGTCTGTTGCATCAACTTAAGAATGGTAAGAACAGGTGTATTCCTAGAAATACAAAGTCATAAAATCACCATGCTGGACGGAACCTTTGATACAATCTAATAAAATCCAAAGTTCTCATTCATGTCTGGAGATAAGGAACCTCAGGCCCAGAGAAATTAAATGATTTTCGAAAGGGCATCCAGATACTTAATGGTAGTGGTAGAGCTGCCTATAACTTGGTGTTTTATTACAAGTAAGAACCACATAAACCAAGCACACCCTAGCTTAATTGGCACATAAAGGCAGTATCCATAGGAATAAACTAAACCGAAAGTCAAAAGGAAAAAAAAGATCTCAAGTGGCATTGTAGAACCAGTCTATTTTCATACACATGACATATCTCTCTCATTTTTATCTGATACAGTATTTTACTTGTGCGATCATGTCCCTATGTTATCCTACAAAGCACAGAATTACCAAGTGCTTCTGTAATGTGCAACGCACAGATGGAAATAAGCTGTGTTAAGAGAACATTTTGCTAACAATGCTGTTTACCTTGTTTCTCTACTCTGGGTATTGGAATTGTTATTGTAAACCCAGGTAGGGCCCACCTAGCTGAGTTAAGGTTTAATTAACTCAAGATTTTATGAAACTAGTGATGGATGTGCCGAAAATGATTAAACCAAAAGACTGGAATAAGAACTAGTTACCTTTTAATATGTATTTTAATATATACCAGAACTGGAAACATAAAACAATGGTTGTTAACTTTTTGGAACTTTGTGAGAATCTGATGAAAATCATGGATAGATCTCCCAGAAAGTTTTATATACATGAGAAGTTTTAGTTAATATTTGCAAAATTGACATAGACCTCAAGTCTACCCATGGAGCTCAAGATAAGGTACTTTGCCATATAATGACATGATTTTCATCTTTCAGTTCCTCTTTCAGCTGTTTGGGTAAGGAATTCATCTCTGTTCTGGTTCATTCTACATGGTTTCCTGCAGCTTCTCCCTGCTTGGCCACACTTCTTTTTGGGGGTGTCACTCTTTAGTTTTAGTGGCCTTCCTTTTGTTCTTGTATTTGTGAAAAGTGAAATTCCACCCTGAGAATTGCCTTTAAGGGTATGTTGTTTCCACTCCAAAAGGCATTACAAAATTCTGGTTGCCAATTTTACTTGTCAATAATAGGAATGACTTTGGTCCTCTGTTTGACCCTCTACCCTTTCCTTGTCCACCTAATTTCTAATGGCTCCATATTTCTTTCAAATAGGGAGGGGGTGAGTTATATGTTGTGCAGTAGTGTGCCAAAAAAACCCCAAAACCTCACATTTCACAGGTAGCATCTCTAATATCTTTAATAAACAAAGGACTTGTTAATTAGCTTAGCATAATACATATTAGAGACCATTTTTCATTCATAAAATAGGTAGTATTTAAAAGATAGGCCAGAAATATTGTATGGCCCTTCCACAATTGCATGAACAGGGGCCAGGTATGATAAACAGTGAGCCCATTAGCCTCTTCCCTTTGGAATGGTACTACATGCTTAGAATTCCAATTCATCCTGGGTACAGCCACTCCAGAAGGATTATGTGGCCTGATTTTGACTAGGTGACTAGCTCAATCATGTTTTTCTGCCTTGAGTGAATCTTTAATGCAAGTTACTCATTCAAATGCTTAAAATGACAGAAAACTAGGTTTTAGCAAGCTTACACTGCAGTTTGTTCCTGTACTAACAGAAATGTGTAAGTGTGGCGGAATTTCACCTAGAACTTGATTGCATTATAAAATCTACATAATAGAATGTAGGGGATGAGACTGATAGCCCCCACCTACTGCTGACCATTGGAAGCTTAAGTCGTTTTAGAAGTACACCAGGTAAGAGAGTCTGCTTTAGAAGGCCTTTGGTTCTTTGGTAGGTGAGTACGTGTTCTCTCCTTCTATGTAGAATTTAGTATCATCCTTGTAGAAATATAAAATGTTAATGCTGAAACAAAACTTAAAATTTCTAGTCTGATTCTTCATGTTACACATAAAGAAATTAAGGCTCAGAAAGGCTGTTAGGTTCTCAAGTTTAATGCACAAGCTAGATAGTGGTGAAAGAGGGACTAGGTGGTGGATCTTATGCCCCAGAAGACTCATTGTCACACATGGAGCCATACTTTCCCAAGAAAAGTATGAGATATGTGACCTAGAAAGTTTGGTATGACTTATAGGGGGTAGGACAAAAGACTTGGAATTCTAAAGGTGCTAGCATGCGTCCTCATTGCTTTCAGTCATCCTTACTGCTCACTATGTACCCACTTTCCCATTTATATGATTCCATATTTTTTAATCTTCTTTAACCACACTAGGAAGTTACTAATGAACAAAACTGGAGGATCCATCAGTAGTACACTTTGGCTCTTTCTTCCTATTTCTGCACTCGCTCAAAATGTAGGTCAAAGAAGAAGTATGTTTCCTTTTGTTTTAAGGATGAATAATGCATTTTCCTATTTGTCCATACTGACTACTTCTTCGTGATCTCTGGCTTATCCAGAAGATATTTCAAATTCTGGAAAATTGTATAAAATAAGACCTATTTCATGGTTTGACTACAGCCAGTGTTAATAATGGAAATTTTTAAATCAACATTTTTTTGATCCAAATTTAGTGATTTATTCAGAGCCCTAAATCTTTTTTCACCTGTATGTTTTGTGAATGCACTCTTACCATTTGCACAAGAAGATGCAATGATCCCCTCACTCATGTCTGAAGATTTAGGAATACACATATGGTCCCAAATAATCCAACACTCCAAGTATCATTAATATGTATAAGTGGTCCCCTGCAGCCACATCATTTGATGAATTAGACTCAAGAATTGGAGACTCCAGCTTGAAAGTGATGTTAGGGATCCTTCAGGGCAACCGTCCCTGTCATCCGAGTTCTGTTCACACATTGTCACTTGTCACTGATTACAATGCTCTTTTCTCAGAGACAGTTTATTCCAATTTTGGGCAGCTCTACACAGTTCTTGAACTCCTACACAGTTCTTATTTGAATGAAATACTTCTCTATTTGACTTCCATCCACTAGCCTCTTTTTCTATGGGTTCTTTGGTGTCATGATGAATAAATATGTCCAATTTTCCTTTTACTTATCAGCCCTTTAAATATTTGAAAGTAGTTTTCATGGCCATCACAGCTTTAAAAGAAAACTATTGAAGAACACAAAATGAACTCTTAACTTTTCTCCTGATTATGCTTTTATACATCTGATTTATAAAACATCTGACAAAATTTCTTAAAGTTTCAAAACTTTTCATGTAAATAATCTGAGGTTTAAAAGAAATATTTGGAAATTACAGATACATATCTTACTATGAGTGGGCCCAGAAACAGGCAAGATAAAGATTTGTGTGTAAGCAGCCTGTGTGGGAAATGCAGAATACCTTAGGGGAGTGGAGACGTAATATAGGGAAGAGAATCCAGGCAATGAAGGGTGTGTTATTAAGCCAGCCATCACAATGGGCAACTAGAGAGAAATCTCATGGAGAAGCCCAGGGAAATACTGCAAAATAAATTCCTCAGAATTATGCCCCTCAGGAGTGAGCTACTACCTCAGCTCGCAGGCAAGCTATCTTCCACAGTTCTGGAATAAAAGGCTCAGACACAGAGAAAGCCATTAGAAGTTGATTGAATTACTGTATGAGACACTGGCAGCATGTGGAATAATAAACAAAATAATGGTAATAATAATTATTAATGATAAACATTTTGATGTACTTCCACTCAGAATTTTTAAAATATGTGTTTTACCAGAAATTAAATTATCATAAGGTGATTCTATAATATTGATTTACAGCCTGCTTTAACATTTAGTAATACCATATATTGCATTTTTCTATGTCAATAAATATACACTCACTTATATGATCACTAATTACAATATATACCTTAAATTATTTAATTAATTCCCTGGTTGGACATTTAGATTAGTTCCAGGGTTTTGTTCTTCTGTTTTCTTTTTTTAAGATTTCATTTATTTTTATTTATTTATTTTTAAAGGTTTATTTTATTCTTATTTGAGAGAGGGGGGAATGGAGAGAGAGAGAGAGAGAGAGAGAGAGAAACATGGCTGTGAGAGAGAAACACTGACTGGCTGCTTCCTGCATGAACCCCAACCAGAGATGGAGCTTGCAACCCAGGCATGTGCCCTGACTGGGAGTCAAACCAGCAACCCTTCGGCTGAGGACAACGCTCCAACCAACTGAGCCATGTTGGCCAAGGCAAGATTTTATTTCTTTTTAGAGAGAAGGGAAGGGAGGGAGAAAGAGAGGGAGAGAAACATTGATCAGCTGCCTCTTGTATGCTCCCTGACCTGGGACCGAACCTGCAACCCAGGCATGTGCCCTGACCTGGATATGAACCAGTGACATTTCACTTTGCAGGATGACTAACTAAGCTACATGGGTCAGGACAGTTTTTGCTCTTTTTTTTTTTTAAGATTTTATTTATTTATCTTTAGAGGGGAAGGGAAGGAGAGAGGGAGAGAAATATCAATGTATGGTTGCTTTCTGTGCATTCCCTGGTGGGAACTGGCCTGCAACCCAGGCATGTGTCCTGACTGGGAATCGAACCGCGATCTCTTGTTTCACAGGCCTGCGCTTAATCCACTAAGCTACGCCAGCCAGGGCCAGTTTTTGCTCTTTTTAAGGGAAATGCTTTTTTTAGTCACACTGAATAATGAATTTATACTTGTTTCAGTTACCACTTGACTATATGTTTATTATGACAATGCTTAAAAGATATAAATAGTGTGTAAAAAAGCATTATGCATTCAAAGGTCAGCGACTCACAATTGTTTTGTAGTTTAAAAATATTACTTAATACACATCATTTTTTAATTCCAAATACAGTATTATGTCTTGTGATATAATTTAGGCTACAAAGATTCAACTTGATGTGTTTCATTTACCACTACTAACACAACTTAGGATCCACCTCCTTATATTTATGCAGATTGATTTGGATTTTAGCTCAGTATCACAGTTCAGAGCCACCTTGGCCTCCTATGTGTAGTTATATAACTGAAAAAAGTGACACAAAATATCAGTACAATTTGTAAGCTATAAGAAAAATAAAGCATCTAAATAAATAACTTTCCCCTCAAAAGATAAAAAAAAACCACCTAAAGATGTTTATAAAACTAATTCATGGATCAAAGGAGAAATTACCACATAAATTAAAATATTTTGAACATGGGATTTATAAAAATTATTGGATGCAGCTAATGCAGTGCCTATGGAAAATGTATAGTCTTAAATGCATATATCAAAAAAAAAGGGTAAACATGGATTTTCCAAGAAAATATAAAAAGAACACAAAAGCAAACTAACAAAAGTAGAAGGAAGAAAATAAACCTAAGAGCAGAAATCAATAGAAAACAAAGATACTATAGAGAAAAATCAACAATACTGAAAGTTAATTCCTTGAAAAGATTAATAAAAATTATAAACCTTTAGTAGGAATAATCAAATAAAAAAGGAGAGATAACAAAAATTACCAGTATGAAGCAGAAAGAGAAGACTTCACTATAGATTCTATATTAATTAAGAAGATAATAAAAGGATATTAGGAAAAAGTTTATTTCAATAACTTTTAATTTATTAAGTAATAAATAACAATTTGAATGAACAAGGGTCATTTCAAGAGTTACCTTAGAAACACATTTTACCATAAAGGATGTAAAAAGACAACTCAGAAGGGGAGAAAAATTGTTGTAAATCATATCTCTGGCAAGGAATTTGTATATTGAATATAGAAAGAACACCTAAAATTCAATAATAAAATAAATGACTCAATTTAAAAAATAGGAAAATATCTGAATAGATATTTCTTCAAAGAAAATATACAGAACACCAATAAGCACACAAAAACATCTTCATCTTCATTAGCCATCAAGGAAATGCAAATCAAAACCACATTCACATACCACTTCACACACCAGGATGCCCATAAACAAAGAGGCAGATAATGACAGATACTGGGGATGGTATGGAGAAACTATAATGCTTATACACTGTTGGTAAGAATGTATGATGGAGCAACCACTTTGGAAAGCAATTTGGTAGTTCTTCAAGTGGTTAAATATAGTGGAGATCTTATGACCTAAAAATTCTATCCTAAGTACATACTGAAGAGAGTTGAAAAATGTGTGTTTATACAAAAACTTGTACATGAATGTTCATAACAGCATCACTTATAGTAGCCCAGAAATTTCAATGCCAATCAATTTGTCATGTGTGCCCAGAGAACTGTGTTAAGAAGGATTCTGAGCCTTTATCCTAGATTCAGAGAAAAACTATGTCCTGATTTATTAAAGCGCAAGTGGCAGTGCATGTGTTAATCAGTCCCATTCCTTCATGGTGGTTTAAAGAGCCAAGGATACCTGGTTGTACATGGTATGAAAACTTGAACAAAGAAACCAACAACTAAAAAATGGAACTGCCTTTTGACCCAGAGATTCCACTACTGGGGATACACCCCAAGAATCCTGAAACAACAATCAAAAGAATTTATGCACCCCTATATTCATAGCAGCGCTATTTACAATAACCAAGATTTGGAAACAGCCCAAGTGCCCATCAGAAAAAATTGTGGTACATTTACACAATGGACTAGAACACAGCAGAAAAGAAGAAGGAATCCTTGCCTTTTGTGACAGCATGGATGGAACTGGAGAATATTATGCTAAGTGAAATAAGTCAGTCAGTGAAAGACAAATATTATATGATCTTATAAACTTATAAGAGGAATCTAATGAACAAAATAAACCAATGAGCAAAATAGAACCAGAATCATGGAATTATGGAATAGACTGACAGCTGTAGATGGGGAGGAGAGAGGTGGGGACTGATTGGATGAAGGTGAAAGGATTAGTCAAAGAACATACTTGATAGGGCCCATCGATGTGGACAACGATATGGGGATTGACTACAGAACTGGGGAACGGGCTGGGTGAAGGGGCTGAAAGGTGGAAAATGGGACTCTGTAATGTAATAAACAATAAAAAAAATAAATGTCTTTTAAAAACCTGCCAAGGTAAGGCTAAGGTTGAGATTACATGATCCAGATCCTGACAATATTATGACAGAATCAGACTCAGAAAAAACAGGGGGTAACCCAGCGATAGCTTTTGAGTAAGAAAAAAATTGGAGTCAGAAGTGCTGCTCTAAAGACATTCAGCAGGACAGCATGTTGTCGTGGTCATCATTGGATGTCTACACTGGCTTCTGTCCCTCATTTCTGATTCATAATGTGAAAAGGCCACAGGGTTAACCTGGGAAGGGGAACTGGTGAATTGGGCTGAGTGGAGTTCCCAGCATAAGTGGGAATCGGGATGCATGAGAGCCAAATTGAAACTAAGGGTGCCTAACATAGACATGCCCTCTTGTAAAGTTTTCTGTATCTTGAGATCTAATAGATATTAATACATTCTCAGAATTTCTCTAGAAATACAAATGTAGTAAAGGACCTCAATTCAAAAGAAGGGGTCCAAATGGAAGTCAATTTTTGAACTGAGGTTGGAAGAAGGTGCCTGGGAGAAGTGAGAGAGGGGAAGGGGGTGGAGCCCAAGTGTGGCCTGAGGTATCTGACTTCATTCTTTGGGGGATGTGAGTTATATGAGTTTGCCAGAATTGAACAGTGTCTAGGCTAAGATGTGTGCCTGGCTCTTGCAAAGGATGAACTGGGGCAGGATTATAAATGGTGCTTCCTGGAGCTCAGGCTAGTATTTATTCCTTTCCAAAATTTTTAAATGAATCTAACTTATCCATAAAAGGAGCACTTGAAGCCCCTAAAAGCTTCTTTTTTATCTCCAAAATTAAAACATTCTACTCCATCTTTGCTACTCTCATTTGCTGTCTAAGGTCTCAAGCTCCCCAATCTGTTTCTCTTCTACCTTAGTCCCAGTATTCCTCATACTGACAATATTGATTGATAGCTCATTTGGGATATGATTTATGACCCAACCACACATTTTCCTCTAGGATGTCTACAATGCACATGGAGGCAGTAGAGACCACCCCCATGCACCCCAGCTCTAGCACTCACCATCACGGTTTATTTTTATCTTGATTTTCTATTAAAAAGAAGGGGATATAGATTTCCACTTGCAGGAAGGTGTGGTAGATGTACTTTTCACTATCCATCCCATTACATGCCACTTAAAACTCTGGAAATGATATGAAATAAACAAAAGAAGACTTTAAAAGATATATAGAAGAAGGGAGATCAGCTCAATATATTGGCACTCAAGGAATGATGTGAAATGCCAGCAAGCACAGACAAAGAAAATTCCCCCAAAATTTGTTCTGTTACTCAGAGGATCACAAAAGAGGCAGCATAGCAGTAGAACAAATACAAGAAATGCACCCACCATAATTAAATTTCTGAAAACTAAAAAGAAAAGAAAAAACAATTGAAAGCATCCAGAGAAAAACAATATCTTGTCTATAAGGGAAAAACAATTTGATAGTAGATTTCTCATCAGAAACCAGAGTCCAGAAAGAAGAGCCCAAATATTCTTTCAAGTGCTGATAAAAAGAACTGTCAATGAGGACCCTGTCTCCAGTGAAAGTATCTTTCAAAAATTAAGGGGAAATCGACACAGTCTCTAATGAAGGAAAACTTCATAGCAGAATTTGTTGCAAGGAGACCTATCATAAAAGAATGGTTAAGGGAACTTCTTTAAAGAAGAAAAAGAGAAAGAAAGAAAGAAAGAAAGAAAGAAAGAAAGAAAGAAAGAAAGAAAGAAAGAAAGAAAGAAAGAAAGAAAGAAAGAAAGAAAGGAAGGAAGGAAGGAAGGAAGGAAGGAAGGAAGGAAGGAAGGAAGGAAGGAAGGAAGGAAGGAAGGAAGGAAGGAAGGAAGGAAGGAAGGAAGGAAGGAAGAAAGAAAGAAAGAAAGAAAGAAAGAGAAAAGAAAAGAAAGGAAAAGAAAAGAAAGGAAAGAAAGGAAGAAAGAAAGAAAGAACCTTGGAACACCAGAAAGAACGTGGTAAGCAAAGCTATGGGTAAATGGAATTGGCTTTTCTTCATGAGTTTTCTTAATTATGTTTGACACTTGAAGCAAAAATTATAACACTGCCTAATGTGGTTCTCAATGTATGCAAAACAGGTATTCATGAAAGGAATCAGTCTACCCAATTTTAAGACTTAGATAGCTATAATTAAGACTGAGGACAAAGCCAAAGTTGGGTAGGATCGAAGGTGGGAGGTGGAGATGGCTGGGATCGGGGGGGAGTATAGGGGGTGGAATGGAGACAAGTGTATTTGAACAACAATAAAAAAAAGAAAGAAAAAAAAGGCTGAGGTATCTCAATCAATGGAACAGAACAGAGGACCCAGAAAGAAACCCACAGAAATATATCTAACTGATTTTTGTCAGAGACGCAAAAGCAATTTGATGTGGACAGACAGCCTTTTCAACAAATGATGCTGGAGCAAGTGGACCTCCATAACTGAAAAAAATAGAACATTGACCTAAGTTTTACATTGTGTCACAAAGTAATTCAAAGTGGATCACAGACTAATGTAAAAGTATAAAACTCAGACAAACAGGGGAGAGAATCTCCAAGGTCTAGGGCTAAACAAAGAGTTTTAAACTTGACAGCAAAAAACATAATCTATAAAAGGAAAAATTCATTAACAGGGCTTCATTGAAATTAAAATGTTTGCCTCAGGAAAGATTATTAAGATCATGAAAAGACAAGCTGAAAAGTGGTAGAAAATATTGGCAAACTATATGTTTGATAAAGGATTAGTGTCTAGACAACATAATGGATTCCTAAAACTCTAAAGTTAAAAAAAAAATCAATCTAATTAGAAAATAGGTCAAAGCCTTGAAGAAATATTTCACCAAAGAGGATATATAGATGGCAAATGAACACATGAAAAGATATTCAACATCATTAGCCATTAGGGAAATGTAAATTAATACCATAATGAGATATCTCTATACAATTATCAGAATGGCTAAAATTAAAACAGTGACAACATCAAATGTTGATTAGCATGTTGAAGAATCTGAATCAGTCATACATTCCTGGTGACAATGTAAAATAGTATGGTCACTGAAAAATAGTGGCAGTTTCTTAATAAATTGAACATGTAACTACCATGCAACTCAGCAACTCTACTCCTGGGCACTTATCCCAGAGAAATGAAGGCTTATGTTCACATAAAAACCTATACATGGATGCCCATAGCAGCTTTCTTGCAATAGCTCCAAACTGAAATCAAACCTGATGTCCTTCTATGAGTGAAAGGTTAAACAAACTATGATGCATCTGCACCAGGAATACTACTCAGTAACAGAAAGGAATAAACTGTTGCTACATCCAACCTGGATGAATCTCCATAGAATTATGCTAAGTGAAAAAAAAAGCCAATCTCAAAAATTACATATTGCACATCATATATATGTATATATATATGTGTGTATAAAATTATTGGAATGGCAAACTTATAGAAATGGATAATAGATTAGTAATTGCCAGGGATTTGGGAGGGTTTGGGGGTGCAAGGAAAATGGGTATATCTATAAAAGGGGAACATGAATGATCCTTCTGGTAACAGAAATGTTCTTTATCTTGGCTGTACTGAAGTCAGTATCCTGGATGTGATATTATAGTGTTGCAAAATATGGCCATTGGGAAAAACTAGGTAAAGGGCACATGGGATCTCTCTGTATCTTTTCTTACAACTGCATGTTCTAAAATGATCTCAAAATAAAAGCTTCATAAAAAGAAGAGAGGAGTAAGGTCATTAAGATATTTTCGACTGGTGTCTATTATGTCACTAGAGCTTGTGAAGTACTCCTGCTAATGGTCTGTTAGGGACAGAATTTACTGTGCAGTAGGAGGTAGGAGAACTAGGATTCCACTGCTGGAGACCCAGAGAGTTGATTTTATTCCAATTGGGGAGTGTTTATTTTGATTGTTCTTTTCCAGGCTAGTGGCTTGAGAACACCTGCTACACAAAGTTTTGTAAAAGCATGTAAATACAATTTAGTATATTTTTCTTTAGGTGAGTAGTTTGCTTTAGTCCATGGGTATATTTACTTTCTCATGCTCTTAAGCAAATGCTAATTGCTGTAATTTGTTTAGACTATGTTCAACACAGCATACGTGGCGTGGTGCAGGAGATAATGCTTGTCGAAGGGGCATATGAAGGTCAGTTGCCATGCTTTACATAGAATTGAAGGAAGGGGAAAAAGTCAGAAATAAAGGATTTGAGTGTATGTCATAGCTAGATAATTCAGAAACAATTATCTATAATTATTTCATCTAGTTATTTAAGGAACTGACAGATTTGTTCTGTTTTCCCATCCTTTAATATTCCTTTCCAGTGACAGGCTAATCACCTCTGTTTCCTTCTTCATCTTTCTAATTTCCTTGTTGCAGAAAAATGTGGAGCAGTATGCAATTCTAAGCATTTAAAGCAATTCAAGTGAAAAAAATTTTTTTATTCCTCCATTTAACTCAGTTGTGCAGATGCAGAAGGTCAAAATACTTTTCTGCCGTAGTCTGGGGTCTCTGTGCTAGAGATCTCTGCTCCTGGCTCAGACACTCTGCTGTGTTGCTCTGAAATAAATGTGGCGGTGTTTCAGACCTGGAGTACAGAGTCTCTCTGTAGTATTGATGCATCCTTTTTACTCATTTTACCTAGGCTGTGGTCTGAATAGAGCACCTGATCTGGAGAGAGTATAAAAAGTAGTGCCTGAATTGCTACCCAGAAAAACCTTCAAAGACTTGTTACCTAAGGGGAACACAGATGCTTTCAGAAGGAAAAGAGTGATTCCGGAAGGTGTATAGCCTCCAAAAGCTGAATAGTCAACACTACATGAGGCGATTAAGCTATGCAGTAGTTATTACTTGTAGAGGCTGCTTAATTTCCAGGGTCCAAAAATGTATCCATCGCTGATATGGGTATGTTCTCAGAATTTCAGATCTTTTGGAGACCGCAGATACTGAAAATAACTGTGGCAAAGTTGGCAATCATTTAGCTCAGCTTTTAAGTTGGAAAGAATACAGATGTTTGAGGAACTTCATAAAATGTGATGCAATGGAGTTGAGTGTAATATAGGAATAGAAATGGGGCAGTAAGGAGTATGAGGGTTTCTGGGGAAGTAGCAAACAAGTCTATAAGAAACTTTGCTTTACAGACACTGGCCCTGGAAAATCATCCTCATTCATTTATTAATTAATTCATTTATTTATTACCCCATCCAAAAACAAATCAGCTTGAAGTCTGTCCGTGCATGGGCGATTCAGTGATCAGCTAGAGATTTAGGAAGCATTTATACACAGAATGTTGGGTGATTCCTCTCTGGTGCTCTTTGCCACTTGTCCCAAACTCTGCTCTCTGGTCCTTCCAAGCTGAAGACTGTGGATTTTTTTTTTAATCAGAGTTTTAGCCACCATGTGTTGTGCCAACTGTAGCTTGCCCTCAGGTCTAAGGCTATAAAGATGGTCAACTCATTCCATGTCATCCCCTTTACCCAAGTATAATTTTCCTACCATAAATTACATGATTTTTGTCACCTTCTAGTGTATTTTCTTTCTTGCTTGCTTTTTTTTTTTTGGTATTGTGTCCAGAGTTTAAACTTGTTAATTGCAAAGTGTTGGTCCAATAGATTACTCAGCTATACCAGAATCTGAGCCCCCTTCCTCTCTTTTTAACCAAAAGAACATCTGTTCATTTTTCAAGAATCAGTTAAGACATGATTTCCTCAAAGAAACCCTCCCTTTCTCCCACCTCCTACAGGTTGAAGGTTAGTTAGCTACCCAAAGTGTTGATTAGGTGTTTCTCCTTTGGGCTTTCATATGATCTTATTTGAAAGTTGCTTATTGTGTATATTTCTTTTCCAACTGGCTATAAGAATTTGAGCTCAGGAACCATATTATTTATCTTTATATCACTAGTGTTATATATATATATACACACACACACACACACACACACACACTATGAGGTTAGTATATAGGCTAATATTTTGTTAAAGTTACGGGTGTTTAGAACACAGAAGAAATGTTAGTGAAATTCTGGCCAAGACGGAGGCATGGGTAGATATGCTTTGCTTCCTCACACAAACAAAAGAAGGACAACAACAAATTTAAAAACAAAAAACAACCAGAACTGCCAGAAAATTGAACTGCATGAAAGTCTGACAACCAAGGAATTGAAAAAGAAACATTCATCCAGACTGGTAGGAGGGGCAGAGACAGGCAGCTGGGGTGGAGAGGACATAAGGCAAGGCAGTGGGGCAGACTGGGTGATCCCACATTTGTGTGTGGACAAGCCAGGAGGAAGAACTTGGGAGAGAGACGTATGGCACAACCCAGGGTTCCAGCACTAGAAACTAAAGCCTCAAAACCCCTGGCTGTAAAACCCTGTGGGGGTTGCAGTGGTGGGAGAAACTCACAGCCTCACAGGAGGGTTCATTGGAGAGACCCACAGGGTGCTAGAACGTACACAAACCCACCCACCCAAGAATCACCACCAGAAAGGCCCAATATAGCCTGTAGGAAGCAAGGGAAATGACTGAAAGTGGGGAAAAGCCAAGTAAGTGGCATTGTTCCCTCTCTGACCCCTCCTCACATACGGCACTGCTACTGTAACAAAATGGGTTGTTCCACCCTGGTAAATACCTAAGGTTTCACCCCTCACAATGTAAGAGGTGTGCCCAGACAAAGAACTATGACCCAAATAAAAGAGCAGATCAAAACTCCAGAAAAAGAACTAAGTGATAAGGAGATAGCCAACTGATCAGATGCAGAGTTCAAAACACTGGTAATCAGGATACTCACAGAAATGACTGAGTACAGACACAAAATAGAGGAAGAAGTGAAGGCTATGCAAAATGAAATAAAGAAAAATATACAGGGAACCAACAGTGAAGGAAAGGAAATTGGGGCTTAAATCAAGGATTTGGACCAGAAGGAAGAAATAAACATTCAGCTGGAACAGAATGAAGAAACAAGAATTAAAAAAAAATGAGGAGAGGCTTAGGAACCTGTGGGACAACTTGAAATGTTCCAACATCCAAATCATAGTGGTTCCAGAAGGATAAGAGGAAGAGCAAGAAATTGAAAACTTATTGGAACAAATAATGAAGGAAACTTCCCCAATCTGGTGAAGGAAATACTTTTAAGCTCAGGAAGCTCAGAGACTCCCAAAGAAATTGGACCCAAGGAGTAACACACCAAGGCACTTCATAATTAAGTTACCCAAGATTAAAGAAAAGGAGAGAATCTTAAAAACAGCAAGAAAAAAGGAGAGAGTTACCTGCAAAGGAGTGCCCATAAGACTATCTGCTGATTTCTTAAAAGAAACCTAATAGGCAAGAAGGGGCTGGAAAGAAGTATTGGGAGTCATGAAAGGCATGGATCTACATCCAAAATTACTCTATCCAGCAAAACTATCATTTAGAATGGAAGGGCAGATAAAGTGCTTCCCAGACAAGGTCAAGTTAAAGGAGTTCATCATCAGCAAACCCTTAGTATATGAAATGTTAAAGGGACTTATCTAAGAAAAAGAAGAAGATCAAAACAATGAACAAGGTTGGTAATGTGAGGGAGGAGGAGAGGGATGGGTGGGTGGGCTGGAATGGGAGTAAAGGACAGAAAATTGTACTTGAACAATGATTAAAATAAAAAAAACATGAACAGTAAAATGACAACAAACTCACAACTATCAACAATTGAACCTAAACACAAAAACAAAAACAAAAATGAACTAAGCAAACAACTAGAACAGGAACAGAATCACAGAAATGGAGATCACATGGAGGGTTATCAGAGTGGGAGGGGGAGGGGGAGGAGGAGAATAGGGGAAAAGGTACAGGAAATGAGCATAATTGGTAGGTACAAAATAGACAGGTGGAGGTTAAAAATAGTATAGGAAATGGAGAAGTCAAAGAACTTATATGTACAACCCATGAACATGAACTAAGGCGGGAGAAGCTGGAGGGAAGGACGATGGAGGGTGGAGGAGGATAAAGGAGAGAAAAAAATGGGACAAATGTAATAATAGCTTAATCAATAAAATATACTTAAAAAAAAGAACACAAGATTCTCTCCCTCTCTCTCCTTCTCTCCCTCAACCCTGAGCTTGTACTGGTCCTTAAAAGGCCCCTAAGTAAAGTGAAAATACCCATGGGAGGAGTAAGGGTTTTAGATCATAGTCAATTAACTGATAGCTAGCTGAAGCCACGATCAGGCTACAGTGTGACACATGACAAGTGTTTGTGGCATGTGTGGCTGTAGAGGGTGAAATGAAGAACAACAACTATAAAGCATTGCCACAGCTTCACTGAGGGTCGCTGATTCAGGAGACCCTTGGTCAATTTTCCCTTCATAGGCAATGAAATCCCAGACACTCAGGATGCAGTATTTTCCCTCTCTCTTGAAAAAAAAGATGAAAATTATTTGTGGCTGTTAACCATGATTTCTGAGTATATCTTATCCACACTTTGTGCACCTTTCTAAGAAATAAAGTTCACGTTATAATAATAATCAGGATACCATTGATCCAAAGTAATTTGTCTGAAATGCATGCCAGGTTGCTGTTTATTGCCTGCAGTAAAAGACAAAGAAGGACCTGCCTAATAAACCCATCTCAAATGAGGTAACATTTCAGCCCCCAAAAGCAACTAAAATAGGCTTAGCACTCTACCCTCCTGTAGACCAGGAGACAAAAGAGTCTGCTTGTAAGCAAAGGAGTCTGGATTTGTCCCCCAAATGTTGGAATGTGTAGCTCCTCTTGAACATAAAAAAAAAATTGTCACAAGGAGAGGAATAAAAGTGCACAAGAGTTGGATGGTGGCCGCACTGGTGGTGTCTGCATATTGCATAATATTGTGCTGAATGGAGAAGAATGAAGAGACAGCAGGGTAACTTTGATCTTTAGGCCTCCAGCTAGGTAAAAAATTAGGCCTAGCTAGAGGTTATCAACTCTACTTTCATCAAACTTCTTAAGCAATCAGACTTAGCAATTGCCAAAATATTGAGCTAAAAAAGTTTCTGGTTTCATGAAATCGTTTTAAATGTAGACACAAAGCTAGTGTTAATGATATCCTATGTATGAAAGAGAGAATTGCTATTTTATTTGGCATTGTGTACTTCTTTAATTCAAAACGCTATTTCAACTGAAATACCAAGATCAGGTACATGAAATGCTTCCTTTTGGTTTCTTTAAGTTGCACTATGTAACTTTGTTAACAAGGCACTTTAGATACTATTGTTAGCCTCCCTACTACTTAGATAAGTGGGAGAGGATAGAGTAAGTATATACTGACACTCTTGGTCTGAAGTTATCTCTATAAAAGAGCTTAAAGCTATTCTAAGGCTAACAAGATTGAAAAAGAAGCAACTTCAATACTTTGGGGAATAAGCTTCAAGTCCAGGAAGCTAGCATGTGCAGGTTTAGAGGGAACCCCAGCCAGGAAGTCGTTGGAAAGTGTTGAGTGAGGTGTTAAAGGCACACCCAAATGTTAATTGCTGTGTTTTTATTTCAAGTTTTGCCACTTGTCTTCCGTTAGTATAAACCTATTTAAATAATTTATTCTTCTTTTGACAATGCAGTGGCTGATAGCACTTCTATTCTTGTTTATTATCTCTGTTTTCAGTATTCTTATAATGTGATGCTTTATATTAGGTTATCAGAAAATGATGAATATGAGGTATATTTGTTGTCACATCAGAAATATATTGCTTTAAAATTAAAAAATAAGCCCTGGCTGGTGTGGCTCAGTGGATTGAGTGCAGGACTGCAAAGCAGAGGGTCGCTGGTTTGATTCCCAGTCAGGGCACATGCCTGGGTTGCAGGCCAGGTTCCTGGTGTGGGGAGGGCAAGAGGCAACTACACATTGATGTTTCTCTCCCTCTCTTTCTCCCTTCCTTCCCCTCTGTCTAAAAATAATAAAATCTTTAAAAAAATAAGCTTTTCATGCAGAAACATTTTAATTATTCCACCCAAACTTTGAAATAAGATATTCAGTCAGTTAGTAAAGATTGAACTCTCATTCATTACTTCATACTATGTAAGAGTGCTTGAGAAATACATTTCTAAGTATCTTTGAATCATTTTCTCCTCTTTTTCTTTCCAACTCAGCTCATCATCTAAACCGCCTAAGGTAAATTTTTTCCTATTCTTATGTAAAACTGATGAGTGAATATTTGGATCCTTGTGATATAGGGCATAATATTTGGGTACCTGACCTGCTTACAGCCCCTTTCTGAACAAATAGACCAGAAGCAGTACTTAAGCATAGGTGGTTATGCTTAAGGATCTCAATACAATAACTACAGTTGATTAGACCCAAAGCTAGCGAATGACCTGGCAAGCAGGTGAGTGAGCCCATGACCCGAGCTTTGGCTAAGAGTGGTGCCCTCCGACTCAGTAAGTGGCCAAAAAAGACTTCTTTTCAGGAAGTTTGAATGAGATGCCTGCTGTGAAAGGCTATTTCATTGTTATTGACAGCAGGGAACAGTAGCAATAAAGATAGGAACTGAGTGGCAGAGCACTAGAATTGGTTGATACTATTGTTGATAAGATGAAATAAGCAGATCACTGGAGTTACGTCATTTCCAAAATGATACCTCAGTTCTCCACTGCCTGGCTAGATGGTTATTGAGACTATGTCCTTTTCTTCTAATGACCTGCCATCTGTATATCCACAATAGATCCTCCTTATTTGAAATAACATGAGAATGTCCCTTAAAATCCTAAAAAGCCCAGAGTAGTGCTTCTCAAATTTTAAAATGAATACATATCTCCTGAGGAGCTTGTTAAAATGTAGATTCTAATTCCTTAGGTCTGGGGTGTTGCCTGAGATTCTGCATTTTATACAAATTTAATATAAGATTGTTCAAATATTTGTAGAAGTCAATTATGGAAAACTAGTTTTGAATTTGCAGTTTCCATTCATAGTAGAAGTAATCAAAAGCATTGTTATCACAGAGCATTTCCTTATGCAAGAAAGGCACAGTGAGAGATATGTGGCACCCATGACTTGACTTAGAGCTGATTCCTTTAGTCATTTAGTAGGTATACAAGTGTTACCTGGAAAACACCAGAAAATTGGTATTATTAAGGCAGAACTGGGATGACCTTTGTCATCTGGGGGATGACAGATGAAAATATGGTGCAGCTTTGCAAACATCTAATCATTATTACCCATAAACATTGGCATAGATAGAGGATTTTGAATAATTACAGCTAATACTCTGCTTTTGCTCAGGAAGGATTTAACATACTCTTGCCTGTCCTCATCTGACATTAATTACACAATGTTTGAAGGTAGGGAACAGCTGCTGAAAAATACATAGCAAAGAATAAGGGGTGTGAATGTGTCTTGTTGTTTGCTGCCAATTGTCAATCTGCTGAGGAAGAACATCCAGAAATCATCCCTCCTTCCCAAAATAGATTGTTTAAACATGTTTAGGGACAGCAGTGAGATAGAAAACATTTCCCTTAACTATTCATTTTCTGTATATTCAGCATGACTCTTCTAGGGAGTTGAATTTTCTATAGCATTGGACTAGTCTATTCTTAAAACTTAAAATTTTTTTCTGGTAATAATTTTAAAGGAAGTCATTTCAACAAAGAGATGGGTTTTACTAAGGTGTCTACATTTATTTAAAACGATTAAAGAGATAATCCATATTTTAACAATAGTAGTTTTTTTTCTATAGGTGAAAAGAAAGTGAAAACTTTCTATGACTTTGTTATAAAGTTCTTTGATAACTAAACTTAAAAAAATTTAAAGTTTTTCTATTAATCTTCTTCTTACCAAGAAAAGAGAAATTAAATTGGTTCCATAATCCTTTTCCTGTTGCCCCGACAGGACTGGCCTTGTTTTCTTTATATCCACTTTTAACTGCTTTATACATTTTAACGTACGTTCGGTTTATTATAATGTTTGCATTTGCTTGTTTTAATGATGTCAAGGCACATGCTGTTGTTTTGGGTTCTTACCCGTCACAGCAGCCCTGTTGGAAATGAGCAGGAGCTTCCCCCAGATGCCTCCCATAAATGTATAGCCTTGGATATTTTTAAGTAAAAAATGAGAGTAACAATCATTACTTAATTTCTGATATCTCGATAACACTATTGGGGGAAATTTAAAGTGATGCCAGTACTCTGATAAAGAAGCACTTTCGAAAACTTTAAATTTCAGCTTTCTGAGTTGTGAATAACAGCTTATTTTAAGGTTACATTAATTTAATAGGAATCAAATAATTATTAAAAGAAGTTTTGGCCATGATTAAAATTGTCATTTTAAATGACTTATTGGAAATAAAATCTAACAAAGAGAGATAATGTGGAAAAAATTTAAAGTGGCATGTAACCGCCAGGAGGCAATTCGGTAGGTCAGGCCCCAGCCCCCGGTTTCTGCATGTGGACTGATTCAAAGGGAATGTGCAGCCATCCTCTGGCACCAGAGTCCTCGAACACATTGCTGCGTGACTGCCTTCCACTCACTCCCTTGTAACCTGGCCTCTAACTCTTCTTATTTACAATAAATATCCTTCCAGAAGCCAAATCCAGAGGCCTCTTCTCAGCCTGCCTATTGCTTAATCTTTCCATTGTATTTTAGGTGGTAACCTCATATTTGTTTCATTTTATTTGTTGCATTCTAAATATTATGGAAGTAATATATATTCTTTGTAGTGAATTGGAACATACAGATTTTAAAAATCAGTTGTGATAACTAGGGGTAACATTTTAGTGGTGTATTTCCTGGCTTTTAAATACGTTTTTATACTTCAAACACTTTTATCCTTTCAGTTGGGGTCAGAGGTAGGAATCATTTTTACATAATACTCAGATGTGGCTTGCTTTTGCAATACCTGCTTACAGAGGACATTACCGGCTTCCATGGTGCCTTCACATATTTCTGGGAGTCACGAGAGCTGTCTCTCTGGTACTTAGAAACAGTGAGGTATCCACCTCTTTCCCACTCTGGTGAGCACTGACATTGGCTCTTCAGAGACCTTGAACTAGCTATCAGAGTAGGGCTGATCTCCAAAAGCAAACATTGGGAAAAGACCAGGAAAATGATTTTAAAAATCCAAGTTAGTTATATTTATATCAGATAAAATTAACAAACCAAAATTTGTTATTGGAGATAGACAGATTATTAATAATAATAAATAGTCTCATTTCAGCAATATTTAAACTTTATTAGCTTCTACCACATTTCAACACCAAGATCCTTATTTTCGTTCACATTTTAAAATATCTGAAGTCAGAAGGCATTTATAGTCATAGTTAGGTAAGTGGCAGGAGCAATGTGATTATCATTGTTTGAACATTCACATCGAAACTTGCAGAATGGGCCCTGGCTGGTGTGGCTCAGTGAATTGAGTGCCAGCCTGCAAACCAAAAGGTCGCCAGCTCCATTCCCAGTCAGGGCACATACCTGGGCTGCAGGCCAGGTCCCTAGTTAGGGGTGTGTGAGAGGCAACTGATTGATGTATCTCTTGCACATTGATGTTCCTCACCCTCTCTTTCTCCCTCCATTTCCTTCTCTCTCTAAAAATAAATAAATACAATCTTTTAAAAAAAATTTTAGAGAATGGGTGTCAGAAGCATTAAAGTAAATTCTGGAGAAAATAGTAGAGTACTCTGTAAGTGCTACACAACCAACACTAGACAGTACTAAAGAAATCACTGTATGGAGAAGGATGGACATCTATGATACATAGAAGAAAAGTGATTCGAACAAGTCAAATGGAATACATATGAGGAATAAGTCACACACAATGAAACTCACCTATTTTAAATGTATAGTTAATGAGTTTTGGCACTTAGGTACAATCATGTATCCACCACCACAATCAAGATATAGAACATTTCCAACAACTAAAAGTTCCTTGTGTCTCTTTCCAGTCAAGGCCTTCCTTCGTCCTCCAATTCCATGCAGTCACTACGGTTTGCCTTCTTCAGGTTTTAATATTAATGGAATCATATAGTACAACTATTTTCAACCTTATATCTCATGTCACACATAAATAATTACTAAAATTCTTCAGCACACCAAAAAGCATATTTTTTTTTGCCTATCTGGCAAAAGAAAGGGTATAGTTTTGATTCATTCATACCAGACAGCTATTGTTGTGTTGGCTGTTGTTATTTTTTAATTTGATAATCTAAGGGAAAAGAGGTCAGTGCCCCGGACTAAACAGTCAATTATTGCATGTTTTAAAAATTCTTGGGACACCAGTTTAAAATCACTGCTATAGTATATAGCCTTTTGTGTTTGACATGTTTTTATTTGTTGGGTAATTACGTAGATTGCTGTGTTGTGTGGTAAGTATATGTCGAACTTTATAAGGCACTGCCAAATTGATTTTTCTTTGGTCTGAAGTGTGGATCAAGGTTAAATTCTTTCTTATGGATTTATAACTGATCCAGCAATATTTGTCTAAAAGCTAATCCTTTGGCTCCATTGAATGTCTTTATACCTTTGTGCCTTTTAAAAAATGTGTGAGTCTACTTCTGGACTCTCTTCTCTTCCATCGATCCATGTGACTACATTTTTTTGGTCAGTACTACACTGTCTTGACTGTCAGTACACTGTCAGTACTACACTGTCTTGATTACTGTAGTCTTACAATCAAGTATTGTGAGTCCTGCAACATTGCTCTTCTTTTTCAAAATCTTTTTGCCTAGCCTAGTTCCTTTGCCATTCCATATACATTTTAGAATCAGCTTGTTAATTTCTACAAAGATCCTGCCAGGATGTTTGGAGGGAACTGACATCTTCAAATTATAGTCTCCTAATCCACAAACATAGAATATCTTTCCATTTATTTAAAATTCTTTGCATCCTTCATCAGTGTTTTGCAGTTTTTAGCATTTGGATTTTGCACATATTTTGGAAGATTTATGTGTATACCTAAGCATTTCATGGTTTTTTTGGTGCTATTATAAATAGTACTGCATTTTAAATTTTAATTTTCAATTGTTCGTTACTAGTCTATAGAACTACAATTACATTTTGTATATTGACCTTGTGTTTTAAAATTTTGCTAGATTCACTAAATAGTCCCATGGATTTATTTTTTTTGGTAGATTCTTTGGAACTTTCCAAATAGGCAATCATGTCATCTGTGAAGAGAGACCATTTTATTTCCTTCTTTACAAGATCAATTGACGGATTACCTGTTGCACAGGATAAAATCTTCAGTCCTTCAGTATGATTGTGAATAAGAGTGGTGAGAGTGGGGATCCCTGTCTTGTTCCCCACATTAGGGGAAAGCATTTGATTGTTTCATCATTAAATTTGCTAGATGTAGGCTTCTTGAGATGTTCTTTATCAGGTTGAAGAAGTTCTCTTCTATTCCCAGTTTGATGAGCAACCAATTCTTTAAAAAACAACAACAACTCCACAGTGCAGACATTATTAGTAGTAGTAGGAATTTTTGAGAAATGATTTATTTAGACCTACATACATGTTTACCATTTTATTTGTTTACCATTCTTTTGGTATCTCAAAGAGTTCCTCTGGCATTATTTTATTTCTTCCTGAAGTACATTTTTTAGAAGTACCTTTAGTATGCATATGCGGGTGGTAAATCTTGCAGGTTGTATGTATCTGCAGATATCTTAATTTCATTCTCGCTCCTCAATGTAGTATTAGTGAGTGAGCAAGTGCACAGTTCTATACTGAAATTATTTTCTTTAATCACTTTGAAGATAAAATAAAACCCCCTTATTATAAGATTGATTAAGATGGAATTTTTCAATTGTGTAAAAAGAAAAGTGGGCTTATTGTGAAAAATTTAAAAAATGAGTCATCTGAGTCTGTCTAGCTGATTGGCTAGCAGCTCTAGTGGTCTGATGCTATAATTAAAGTCTTTGCTCATCCTGGTCATGGTCTGGCACCACTTGGTGATAGCTGTCTGCTTCAAAATAAATGTCAATGGTGCCAATTCTGGATCCTGTTTCATTGGCTACAGTGGCATTTATAGTAATCTATTTATCTGGGACCACTCTAGTCACTCTAATCAAAGGAGATAGGCTGGAAAACTACTGGCAACAAAGGACTCACACTCTGCCTCCTTGTTTCCTAATGTAGGGAGCTTACTTTTTCCTCACCCAGCCTTTCCCTTTCCTCCATGTCCTCTAATCCATTCACTCAGAAGAGAAAAGTTTATTCCACCCAATTTGAAAATGAGGGCGAGACAGAAGGCAGCCAATCATTAATGATTAAGAGGTGATTAATCACCAATCACACTTAATCTAAATTCTCATTATAATAGAGCTTATTGTTATGAGATTTCACTCATTATTTTACTATTGTCTGGCTTCCATTGTTGCTATTAAAACACCTGCTTTTAGTCTAATCATTTCTTTGTAGGTTGTCTTTTTTTCTCTCTAGCTGCTTTAAAGATCTTTTTCTTTGGTGTTTGAATTTTATGACAGGTCTCAGAATAGCTTCTTAAATTTATTCTCCTTGTGATACTTTCTGCTTCTTGAATCTGTGCATTCATGTCTTTTTGAAAATCTGGAAAATTTTAAGCAGTTAGCTTTTGTCATATTGCTTCTGATTCTTAACATCTATCCTTGAAATCTGATTATTTCTATGTAAGACCTTTTAAGCCTAATTTCTATAATTGTTTGACATTTCTTTCACATTTTTTATTTTATTTTATTTTTTAAAGGTTTATTTTCTTATTCAGCTGCCTCTTGTGTGCATCCCAACTGGGGATCTGATGGAGCTCACAACCCTGGTGTGTGCTCTGACCAGGAAATCAACTGGCCGCCCTTGGTTATGGGACGACGCTCCAACCAGCTGAGCCACGCCAGCAAGGGTCTTTCATATATCTTACACTCTTATCATTTTCTGTTCATTCTGGGTAGTTTTCTTAGTTTACAAATTTCCTGTGTCTAATCTGCCATTCAACCCATCTACTAACTTCCCATTTTAGCAAATATATGTTTAATGTCTAAAAGTTAATGTCATTTGATGGTTTGGCACATCTGCTTGTTCATTCCTGATAGTCTCTGTTGCTTGCTCATCATTATGATTCTGTCCCTTATTTCTTTAAATAGTTTCTAAATAGATATTCTACATTTCACAACTAATAAAATTTTAATATCTAATTTTGTTGAGGGTTTGTGTTGCCACCATTCAAGGCCTGACAGGTTCAGGAGATTTGGGCAGACAGAAGAATATTCACGGAGCCGTTGGGATGTCTGACATGCCTTTATTCACGGGTGAGTGAGCCACACATGCTGCAAGCTGGGTATCCCCCTGCATGTCTCTGCATGTCACCTGTCCCCTCTGCATGGCACCCAGCATGGCACCCCATGGGGAATCCCTACCCCCTTAAATACTAGAGACAAACAAAGCCAGCAGAATACCAACAGATCTTATGCAACAGAGCTTCATACTACCCATATGAGCCCACTCAAGGCTATGGGAACACTTTATCAGACCCAGTCTCTAGACTATGAGATCCCTACTTATCAAGCCCATTCTCGGGGCTATGAGAAACTGCTTCCCTTAGTTGCCCAACACCTGGGTGAGGAAGCCGGACTGCCTTCGTTTACCATACAGGGTTCTATATATTATTTCTTCTGATTTCTCACTCACTGTGGCTTGCTTCCTTTATGACTGGTCATTTTTGATAATAAACTCACATTTTCTTGATCGAAATCCAGAAATCCGGTGGACTTAATTAGAGATATTTTTGTCAGAAAAAGATTCGTGTTTGATCCTGCTTGGAGCCATGGGCACTACTAATCTAGAACTACATGGGCTTTTGTTCAGTGAACCTAGTAGCTGGGAGCAAGGATGTCAGGCTCAGCTCTATCATGATACTGTTGACCTAGGCCTTGTTTTCTGAGAACAGTTCTTTTATGGGCATTTTCTCAGGTTAGTCCTTTTGTTCTTAATTCCCTTTTGAAGAATCAATTTTGTTTACTTTAGGGAGCTGGAGGGGGTCAGGAGGACACAGAAATTTTCCCTACTTCCTTTAAGTTCAGTAATGCGCATATATGTGTATGTATTATATATTATAATTTGTATAATATAATATTAGCATATATTATTTCTGTCCTATTGCTCTCTTTAAGCTTAAATTGCTCTCCTTTCTCTAGTTGCCTGAGGTGGAACATTAGATTGTTGATTTTAGATTTTACATCTTTTTTAATATATGCACTTAATGCTAAGCATTCTTGTCTAAGCAATGCTTTCACTGCATCCCACAAGGTTAGAAAAGTTGTATTTTCATTTAATTTAAAATGTTCTTAAATTTCCCTTGAGACTTCTTCTTTGATCCATGTATTATTTAGAAGTGTGTGTTTAATCTCCAAATATTTTGGGATTTTTCCAGCTATTTTTCTGTTACTGATTTCTAGTTTAATTCCACTGTGGCCTGAGAACATATTTTGTATGATTTCTGTTATAGGTTGAGTTGTGTCCCCCCCAAATATATGTGCAGCCATAGACCACCACCACTCCAACCTGTGAATATGAACTTATTTGGAAATAGGGTCTTTGCAGATGTACGATGATATCAATAGAGTGGGTCTGTAGAGTGAGTGCTTGGCAATAAGTGTTTTTATTGTAACTGTTTTAAGCTTGTGTTGCTGGAGCATCCATCTCAAAGACAACCATCTTGAATAAACACATTATCAGCTGGATGACACAGCTACTTGCTAAACAACTGGTTAAGCAGCCAGTCCTACCCCATCTATAAAGTTCTTCTTTTAGAAAGGCCTGGAGAATCTAGATAACTAACTGTTTGAGTGACTACAGTTTTTCCTTCCTGCACCCTAATTCCCGAATTTTAAAATTCACCAAAAAAGTGAACCCACAAAACCCAAGGCACCCCACCCTTGACCTCAATAAAGGCAGAACCCAAGGTTTGTGCTTTGTCTCTCTACCTTGGACCTCTCTGTGTGGCCCTTGGACTTACCATGCATCTATCTTCCAGGACTTGTGAGTAATAAACCTTGTCTCATCAGGGTTCCCTGATGGTTGTTGCTGAGGGGCATCTTACAATCACAGTAAGAACCACAAGGTCCAGTCCAGCCACAACACTGGCCCTGGTTGGGGAAATGTCTGGATTGGGGGGTGGAGGGGCATGTTTGTGGGGGCTGGCCACAAGTAGTAAGAGCCCAGGTGAGTGCCCCCAGTCATTCCTAGCCAATACCATCACTATCCACAGGCTGAGACTGACATGAAAACAGGGTCCTAAGCCAATTGATTGGAGTCTTTATGAGAAAAAATGCAAAGACACACAGGGAAAACCTATGTTTATTATAGAGGCAGAGACTGGAATGATGCAGCTGTAAGCCAAGAATGCCAAGGAGTGACAGCCATCAGCAGAAGCTAGGAAGGGACAAGGTAATATTCTCCCTTACAGGTTTTCAAGGGAACATGTTCCTGCCAATTCCTTGATTTTGAACTTCTTGCCTCCAAAATGGAGACAATATATTTATTTCCTGTTAAGCCACCCAGTCTGTGGTATTTTGTGATAGCAGTCTGAAAAAGTGAACAGAATTTCAGTTCTTTAAATGTATTAATGTGCCCTTTATGGCCCAGAATGTGGTATATCTTGGCGAATGTTCCATGTGACCTTGAGAAAAATGTGTATCCTGCTGTTGTTGGGTGGACTGTTTGCTAAATGTCAATTAGATCAAGTTGATAGTACTGTTCAGGACAATTATTTCCTTACTGATTTTCTGTCGGCTTGAACTGTCAACTAATGAAAGAGAGGTGTTGAAGTATCCAACTATATTAGTGGATTTATTTCTATCTTTTGCCTTCCTATTAGGTTTTGTCTCATGTGTTTTGACACTCATTTTTAGGTGTATACACATTAAGGACTGTTATGTCTTCTTAGAGAATTGACCTCTATATCATTATATAATGCTCCTCTTTGTTACTGATAATTTTCCTTGTTCTAAAGTCATCTTTGTTCAAAATTAATAGTTATTCCAGATTTTTTTGAATAGCGTTGATATGGTATAGTTTTCTATTTCTCTTGACTTTTTCATTTTAATAATTTATTTATTTTCAATGTTTAAACAACTTGACGTTTTTTGCAAACCTAAAATTTGCCCATATAAAGTATACTATTCATTGGCTTTTTGTACAATATATTCAAAAAGATGTGCAACCATTAATACAATCAATTTTAGAACATTTTCATTAATGCCACCCCTCCCACCCCCCACCACACACACACAAAAAAACCCTCCTCGCAATCATTTAACCAATCCCCCATCATCTGCCAGGGCTACACAGCCACTAATCTAGTCTAATCTAATCTGTCTCTATAGATTTGCCCATTCTGGACATTTTATATAATCTGTAGCCATATTTGAATGGAATGTGTTTTTTCATGTGAATTGTTTCTTTCACATATCATATTCTCAAGGTTCATTCATATTGTAGTATGGTCAGTACTTTATTCCTTTTTGTTGCTGAATAATATTCCATTGTATGAATATACCACTTTTTATTTGCCCATTATAGTTTATAATTGGTTATTTTCACATTTTGGCTATTCTGAACAATGCTGCTATAAATATTTGTATACAACTTTTTAAAAAAAGATTTTATTTATTTATTTTTAGAGAGAAGGGAAGGGAAGGAGAGAGAAACATCAATGTGTGGTTGCCTCTCAAGCGCCCCCTACTGGGGACCTAGCCTGCAACCCATGTGCCCTGACTGGGAATTGAGCCAGCGACCCTTTGGTTCACCAGCCTGCACTCAATCCACTGAGCCACACCAGCCAGGGCTGTGTACAACTTTTTGTGTGGGGAATAAGTGTTCATTTTTCTCAGGTATTTACCTAGGGATAGGTTGCTGGATCATATTGTAACTCTATATGTAAACTTTTGAGGAATTACCAGACTGTTTTCCACAGTGCCTGCAGAATTTTATATTCCCATCAACAGTATATGAAACTTTGAATTTCTCCATATCCTCCCTAACACTTGTTAGCGCCGGTCTTTTTTGATTACTGTGTAGTCATCTTGGTGAGTATGATGTGGTATCTCACTATGATTTTGATTTTCATTTCCTTGAAGACTAATGAGATTCAGCAACTTTTCATGTGTTTTTGGTTATTTATATACCTTTGGAGTAATGCCTATCCATGACGCTTGCCCCAAAATTACTTGGGTTATTTATCTTTTTGAGTTTTAGTAGCTCTTTACGTATTTTAGACTTAAGACTCTTATCAAACATAAGATTTTAAAAAATGTCTGCCCCTTCTGTAGTCTGTCCTTCCACTTTATTTATGGTATCCTTTGAAACAAATGTTTTTTATTTTGTTGTGTTATTTTTTGGTGTCACATTGAATAAACCATTACCTAACTCAAGACGGTGGACAATTTATACCTATGTTTTCTTCGAAGAGTTTTACAATTTTGGCTCTTAAGGTTAGGTCTTTGATCCATTCTGAGTCAATTTTTGTACACAGTGTAAGGTAAGGGTCCAACCTCATTCTTTTACATGTGGACATCTACTTATGATAGTACCATTTGATGAAAAGACTATTCTTTCCCATCGAACAGTGTTAGCTGAAGATTAGTTGACACTAAATCTGAAGGTTTACTCTGGAGTTTATTACCCCCAAATTGGAATTTTTGCCTGTTTACTGTGTTCCAGGCAGAAGCCTAAGTACATTTCATTTATTCCTCATATCAACTGAGATGGCACTATTCTTACTACCGTTTTACAGACGAAGTAGTTGAGATACAGAGTGCTTTGTCCAAGACTACATGGCTAGTAAGCAGCACAACCAGGACATAAACTTAGGCCTAATGACTTGAGAGTCTGAGCTCTGTCACATGCTATAAGTAATTGTAAGAAATCAGAACTTAGAATTCCGCTGACAAATGCATTTCAAACAAAACAGGGGAGGTCGGATTGGTCACTAACTTTGGAGAAACACAGCAGAATAGGGGCTTCCCTATCTTGCTCCCACCAAGTATTAGAAATGGGCCTGTCCTCTTTGGTTGAAACCCCTCCATGCTAACTTAAGAATTTACTTATTTATTTTTTTGTCTTTCTAAAAAGTAAACTTTATTGAAGTATTACTCATCCACAATAAAATACAACTTTAAATGTACAATTCGTTGATTTTTAACAAATTTATACACTATACAACTACCACTACAATCAAACTGTAAAATTTTTCTATTATCCCCAAAAGTGTCTTTGTATCATCAAAGTCCTATCAAGGTCTCATCACTGTCAATCCCCCTTGCCCCGCCACTTAAGAATTTTTGTCAATGTAGCACATTGCCTTCTTAGGTTCCAGGCAGCGCAGTGTTGTTACCGTTCAACAAACCGAGACAGAAAGAGGTCAAGATGCCTGCGCCACGCCCCTGCCCAAACCCTCCTTAAGCTGGAGTGAATGAAGAAGGCGCCTAGGGCGTGAGGATGCACGAGATAAGGTAGCTCTCGCGGTAAGTTACGTCGTTGCCTCGGTAACGGCGTCTCGGTCGTGAAAGATGGCGGGGCGAGGTCTTGGGCTCAGGGTCAGTTCAACTCGTAACTCCTGGGACCAAATAGGTTTGGGGGAGGTGGTGGCGAGGTTGAATCTCTCTTAACTGTGGGTCTGAAAGTCTCCGTCTCTTTTATAGAGACGGACTGTTTCAGGGACTCCACTCCCGCCCCGCATTCAGCAACCTGCTACACCTCGACGAGACTTCCTCGCCAAGGAGGAAGAATATAAGTAAGAAATTTGACGGTTCACTTTTTCCTTATTTCTTTTACCTAAGTGAGGCTGCTTACAAGTACTCTTACCGGTGGCTGGGTCCTTGGGACCACGCGCTGCTCAGCAGTCTCTTCCATCTTGAGTTGGCCTTCGTCCTAGGTGTTTGAAGTGGGTGAAAATTTAATTTAACCCAAGCAAAGCTGTTCGTCAGTAAGATGGTATTGTTAGACGTGGTTTTGATAGCAGGAGTTTCCACAAGGAGTGCAGTTTCTAGTTTAAGGAATTCCATTTACTTCCAACTTCCTCGAGTTTATGTCTGTAAATTTCTTTTAGGCTTTGTTTCTAAATTGAAAGCCTATTTCTCAGGGCATTTGGAATTACTATTCTTGCCCACATTTGGTGGAGTCGGGAGGATTTCCTTTCTTTATCTGCTGAGCGAAATTACAAACTGTCCTGACAACACGGGCTTTCATTCTTGGACGATTTCACTCTTCATGCCCCAGTTTTGACACAGATGCCAAGAGTAATCTTTTAATTTGATCATGTCATTCCCTTGCCTAAAACTTTGTAGTTGGTTTCATGTTGAAGTTTAAAACCTCTGTCAGATCTGGCTCCTGCATCTTGTTGGATCTTGTGCTCTTTCCAGCCTAACTGACCTTTCCCTTCTCTTTCCTTGAGGGCAAGAGAAATGCCTTCTATCTCACTCTTGCTCAGAGTGACCTTCCTCGGATATGCTAAATAGGCTCCTCTGTTACTCTTTTTTTATGATCTTAATTAATTTTTCTTTGCATTTAGCATAACGTTACAATAAATTCGTTTGTTAGTTTACTTTTTGTTTTTTTCCTCCATTGGATGAGTTCCACAAGGTCCAAGAGCATGTCTTTTATTTACCATTGTATATACGCTTACAAAAAATTTGTATTTTAACAGTTCACTGTCTTTCTAAACTAACTAATTTAATTTAAAATTTGGAACACATTCTGGCAGTTCTTTAAATAGTTAAACACAGTTACCATGCAATTTGTACTTAAAATTAAAGCATATTTAAAGTTGAAACTGATATGTACTCTCCTTAGATGAATAAGACACAGGCCCCTTTGCCACAGCATGTAGGAACATAATCATTCCTATTCGATGAAACGGGTCTGTTATTCCCATGAGGACTGTACTTCAGCAACAGTTCTGTTGTCCATGTACAATTCTGAATCAGCTGTGCTTAACCTAAAACAGTTATTTTCATCACCATACACCAGATAGCACTAACCAGCTGTATTGATCAGGTTAATTTGTTTACTTAAGGGTATATTTTGCACCTTTCTCTGGCTGTCATTAGGGATATGGTCCTGCTTAAAGGCAGGTATCTACAGGAGCTATTCTATTTTAGCAAAAGTTGTTTTGTGGTAAAGGCAACCAGGTGTTACTCATTCTGTAACCTGTACTCTGCAGTGTACAAATTAGAGGCATTTCAACAGAGTAGTTTTAAGCTCTGACTGAAGCTTGTACATCACTTTTGCACCACGGAGAAGAGTAAAATGTCTGGCCATTCTTTTTTTTTTTTAATTGTGGTAAAATTGGTATACAATATTATATGTATTTCAGATGTCCAACATTATGATTCATTGTTTGTATATATTACATAGTGATCACCACTGTAAGTCTTAATCACTCTGTCTCCCAGCCCCTGCCTATCTGTTCTTTGCATCTATGAGTTTTTGTTTGTTGCTTTGTTTTGTTTTTTCTCTCTTTTTTTTTTTTGAATTCTAACATAGAAGTGAAATCATGGTATTTGTCTTTGGTCATTTTTATAGGCAAGAATATGAGTTCATAACACAGTATTTTGCCACTTATTATTTTGATGTTAAGCATATTGTGATGTCTTTTCAATCAGCTGAACACAGGACTTCCCAGGGATTTCGATCCAGAATTGGAGGAGATAATCCCTGAGGGGATAGACTAAGGAACATGCTGATCATCGAAGTCAATAGATTTTATAAGCTTCATTGTATATCATAAAACCAGAGAGCTAAACAAATAAGATTATGTGACATCTGTTTTAATTGGTCTTGATAACTGGTAGGGCAGATCTCAACACCACCCTCACCTACCGACCCCCTGCCTGTAAATGCCAATTACATTGTTTATAGATTAATTTGCAGAGAACTGACATCTTTATGCTATTGAATCTTCCTTTCCACATGTATGGTACATCTCCATTTACATATGGGTGTTTGTTTTGGTGTCTCTTAATAGTATTTTATCATATTACTACATAAAAGTCTTGCATATATAATTTTTCAAGGTTCCTCATAGGTTTTGTTACTATATGAATGGCTTTTTTTCCCTACTATATTTTCTAATGGGCCAGATGTGTAGGAACATTGATTTTTCTTTATTGATCTTAATACCTATCTACATAGATACAGATAATCATTTTTTCTTTTTTTAAGTTGTGTCATGGCTGTTGTTACAGTGAAAGGGTACAAAGCAAAATCAGCAATGGGAAAAGGTGCATGGAGGGAAATCCAGTCAAAAGCTTCTTAGAGTCCTCTCTTGGAGGTTTTTTTAAAATCATGAATGAATATTGGCTTTTTTCAAATGCTTTTTTCTGCATTAATTTATATGATTTTCTTTTTTTAGTTTGTTAATGTGATGATTACATTAATTGATTTTGAATGTTGAACCAGCCTTGCATACTTGGAGTAAATCCTGCTTGGTCATGGTATATAATTCTTTTTATACATAGTTGGATTTTATTTACTAATATTTTGTTAAGGATCTTTGCATCTATTTCATGATACTGATCTGTAGTTTTCTTGTAATGTCTTTGTCTGGTTTTGGTAATACCTTTATTCTGGCCTCATAGAATTAGTTAGGAAATATTCCTTCTGCTTGTAGTCTCTGGAAGAGATTGTACAGTATTGGTATCATTTCCTTCTTAGATATTTGGTGCAGTTCACCAGTTAAAGTGTCTGGGTCTTGTGCTTTCTGCTTTGGAAGTTTTATAATTATTGAATTAATTACTTTAATAGATATAGGCTTTTTCATATTATCTATTTCTCCATGTGTGAGTTTGATAGTTTGTATCTTTCAAGGAATTGATCTGTTTCATCTAAGTCAATCACATTTGTGGGCATAAGTTGTTCATAGTATTCCAGCATTATCCTATAGGCCATGGGATCAGTAGTGATGGCTTTTCTTTAATTTGTAATGTTAGTATTTTGTGTGTTCTCTCTTTCTTTCTTGGTTAGCCTAGCTAGAATTTTATAAATTTTTTCTCTTTTCAAAGAATTCACTTTGGTTTCATTGATTTTCTCTGTTTTAAATTTTATTGATTTCTGCTTCAATTTTTATTACTATTTTTCTTCTACTTCCTTTAGGCTTAAATTGTTCTTCATTTGCTGTTTTCCTACTATGGAAGCTTAGATTGTTGGTTTTAGATTTTTCTTCTTTTCTAATACATGCATTTAATGTTATAAATTTATCTCTAAGCTTTGCTTTTACTGCACCCCACACATTTTTACAATTGTATTTTCATTTTCATTTAGTTAAATATATTTTTAGATTTCCTTTCTCTTTCGACCCAAGAATTACTTATGTTTTTTGTTTAATCTCCAAATATTTAGCAATTTTTAGTTATCTTTCTGTTTTTTGGCAACTAATTAACTTTAATTATGGTATGTGAACATACTTTATGTGATTTCTACTCTTTTAAAATTGTAAGATGTATTTTATGGATCACAAAATGGACTATATTAGTGAATGCTCCATGCAAGCTTGAGAAGGATTTCAGGCAGGGGGGAGAGGCCCTGCCCGCAGGCCCCCCCCTCAGCCTCCACAGATGAGAATAAGTCTACCAAGACTTGATCTGCTTGGTGAGGAAAGGTGGCTGATCTCTCAAAGGAGAGGGGCCAAGAGCCTTTTCCTCAGTGGGCTTTTATTGGGTTCATTTTGCACAGGTATACAGGTAAAGCTCATCAATCATTGTCAGTCAGTAAGGATCAAACAATAGATAACATACAAAGAACTCTGAGGGCCTATTCTGAGTCAGGGTCTATTAGCTAAAGGGCTATAAAACTTTGGGAAACAAACTCATTTCCTGCTCGAACCCTTATCAGAAAATTGAGAGCATTCTTAGCAAAGCAGGTTTCTCAGGATTTTACGCATTCTTTCTTCGGCCTGATCGCCCGGGGAACCCACCCTTTCCATCACAAGGTTGCACCCACCCCCAGCATTGTTTCAGGCTTAAGTCAGGCAGGGGAAGTAAGGCAGTCAAGGGATTAGGAGACTTCTTGCAGACAGAATGAGGACTCAGGCTATGTCAAAGCCAAGGGGCGAGGGTTCATCACCCCCTTTTTCTATAGCCCCCCAAGTCCTTCCCTGGGGGCCCTCTCGTTACCATGCCTGTCTTAGGTCATCCCTCCCATGAGGAATCTTACCTATCATTGGCTAACTGGACAGGCTCAGGGCCAAGCAGGGTTGAAGTAAAAGGGGCAGAGGCGGCGCTCCTGCCAGGGAGATAAGCTTTGTCTCCTTAGTGGTTTAAGGTCCCATGGTCTCTCACTCAGCCTTAGTCATGGGGGGTTACAGCTTCTGAAACCAGTCAGGGAGGTTCCCAACAAAGGATGTGTATTCTGTGGTCGTTAGATGGAGGATTCATTCTCATTCCATATTATCTTTAAGTTAAAAAGCTTTCTCAATTATGCTACCTATAGATTATTTTATCCATTGCTCATTTTGGTTGCCAGTCTCTTGTCCCTGTGTTCAGCAGTAGTAAGACAGATACCTCTTTCTTTGGTAAAGAGAAATTGTCTTTGCCAATGATAACGATGTGGGAGAGCTGGGTGGCAAAGCTATTGCCTTTGAAATCTTTCACATGAACCACATTAAGAGAATCAGAATGTTTCTGTCTGTTGGTGGTGATCACACCAATTTTTCAGGTGAGCACCTCTGGCTACCACCGTACACAGTCTCCAAATCAGTTTGAATTGTGTTGTTCACCTTGATGGGGAAATCAGGGTGGCAGATGGTGTGAGTATCATGAGTAACCGGATGAGAGATTCCTTTTGGGCCCACAAAGATCTTCTCACTCTGTACAACCTGTATGTGGCTTTCTCAGGTATAATATAATGAACAGCAAAGCAACCCTTGGTGTCATAGATCAGATAGAAATTGTTTCTGGTCTCACTGATGAAATCTCTGAAACCAGCAGAGTAGATTATATCAGTTTAGACCTTGCTTCAGAGCTGCTACATGCCTTTGGATGCTTCTTGGGACTGAAAAAGTCCGATTCACACTGAGTTCCAGCAGTGGGACAGCAGAGCACTGGAAAGGCACCAGGGGCACATAAGGAGGAACTGAAGTGTCTGGTGGCATCAGGGCAAGACCTGGAGGGGCAGCTTTCTCTCAGACAGCAGTGCTGGCAGAGGTCATTGTTCCTTTTCTGAGCCCTTCCCCTACAGAGTTGGCAGGCTGGCTCCATATCTGAGTCACCATCAACCTCTCTGCTTAACTTTTATTCAATCTGTAGAGTTCCTTGGATTTTTCATAAACACAGTTATATCATATGCAAATTGTGATTATTTTGTCCCTTTACAATTTTTTATGTATTTTTTCCCCTTGATCTAGTTAGAATCTCTAGTTCAATATAGAATAGAAAGAGTGGTGGTGGACATCTTTATCTTGGTTATGATTGTTTAAAATTATTTATTTATTTATTTTTAGAGAGAGGAAGAGAGGTAGAGAAATATCAGTGTGTGGTTGCCTCTCTCGCCCCGCACTGGGGACCTGGCCCACAACCCAGGCATGTGACCTAACTGGGAATTGAACTGGTAACCCTTTGGTTCACAGGCTCTCACTCAATCCACTGAGTCACACTGACAAGGGCTATTTTTATTATTTTTTAATAAATGCATTTAATTTCTGTAAATTTCTCTCCAACTCTCTGTATTACAGGACCTGTTTTGATATGTATTTCTTTTGTCATAGTTTAATAGTTTTAAATATTTTATGATTTTCATGTTGATTATTTAAAAAGTGTGTTTTTAGTTTCTAAACATGTTTTTTTTTTCATTTTAATTATATTATTTTAATTGCACCAAAGTCAGAGAATGTATTTAACATTGATTTTCAAAAATGTATTGAAACTTAGTTGTGGTCAAGTACAACACAGGTTCAGAGGGAAACCAAGTTAAAGCAGTGTAGTTCACTTTTTAATAATATTCTTAGATAGAAAGTGAAAACTGCCGTGGCTGGTATGGCTCAGTGGACTGAGTGCTGGCCTGAGAACTGAAAGGTTGCTGGTTAGATTCCAAGTCAGGGCGTGTGCCTGGGCTGTGGGCCAGGTCCCAAGCTGGGGGCATGCGAGATGCAACCAATTGATGTTTCTTTCCTTCTCTTTCTCCCTTCCTTTCCCTCACTCTAAAAAATAAATAAAATCTTAAAAAAAAGAAAATATATTACTATTACGGCAAGCTAATTAATTTTCATGTCCATAACTTTAGTATACCATCAATTTTTTCCCTACTAGCTGCATTGGTTTCTGTTAGAGATGTATTAAAATCAACTATAACTATAATTGAAGAATAATTATTTACGTAATTGTGTCCATTGTGTTTGGGGATATATTGTTTATTTAAATCCTCTAGAGGTGAATTATCTCTTTCATTGTTATGTAATGTCTGTTATATCTTTATTCATCCCTTTGTATTCAAACTTATGTCATTTAGCTTTAAGAGAGTATTCTGTTTATATTGAGTCTGATAATTTCTGCTTTCTAATAAGTGAATTATTTGTATTATTTTGTTTGTTAATTTGACGTTATTTGGCCATAGTATTTTTTATTATATATTTATTATGCTTTTTTTTTGGTTCTTCTGTCTTCTGTTGTATTGAATGAGCTTATGTTTTCTTTATTTTTTTTTACTGGTTTGGAAAGAGCTTATACTGCTTTAACTTGGTTTCCTTCTGCCGGTTAATTTAGATATTATTAGATATTTTACCTCCTTTTGTTTTGAATACCCCTACCTGTTATTTTTATAGTCTGTACTAATTTAGATTTATCATTGTGTTTTCTAATTTCTTTGCTCATCATGATTCTTCCTTTTTTCTAGGTTTAATTTTTTTCTTCCTGAAGTGTAGACCCTTTATTACTTCTCTCTGTGAAAATTTGAATCAAACTCGTCTTTTCTGAAAAATATTTTACTTTGCACTTATTCTTCAAAGACAGTTTTGCTGAACATAGAATTCTAGATGGCCAGTATTTTTCCCCACACAGTTCATTAAAGATACCGTTTCATTGTCCATTGGAATGTAGAGATGTTGATGAGCCATCTACTGTCAGCTTTTTAGATAATCAGGCAGGTAGACTATCTGTTCTTATTAAATATTTGCTGTGGTAGTTTAAAGAATATTCTCTTTGTCTTGGAAGTTCTGCAGTCTTACTATGATGTGTATAGATGATGTACCTTAGTTTTCTTAATTCTGCCCAAGATCTACATCTTTTTTTGTGTCTGGAAAATTCTCAGCATTATATCTTCAGATATGGACATTCCATCCTCATCCGGGATTTCCTTCTGTACCTTCTATTAGGTAGATATAAATCTGTTTTTGTCAAATAGTCTGTCTTTAATGGATGTTCTGTCATATTTTTAACTTTCTGTTTTTGTGTACCTCCTTTCAGGTGATTTCCTCATACCTGTCTTCTAATCCATTTATTTCCCCTTTAGTTCATTCTGTTGTTCAACTTATCCATTGAGTTCGAATTTTTAATTTCGATGACTGTGTTTTCGTTTATGTAATTTCTCTTTGGTTCTTTTCCATATTCAATGTTCTTTGATAATAATGTCTGGTTCTTACCTAATGGTGTCTATTCTTCGTTTGTTTGTTTTTTAATTAAAAAATTTTTTAAGATTGTTTTATTATCTTCAGTTCTTGTACAAATTTTGTTGCATATGCTGAATCTCCCTCTTGGTGACTTGTTTCTTTATGCAATTTGTTATCTTTGTGGAGTCATCTTTAGGGTTTACTTCCTGCAAGTGTTGTGTATCTTTTAGGTGAGTAAATGTCCTTAAAGGTGGTTTTGCATTTAGCTTATCAGTTTTTTCACTGGGTAGGCCAACTTTCTGCATTAAAGTTTTGGCATAAAATCTCTGTAGCATCTGGGTAGAATGAACTTGGACCACATTCCTGTATGTTCTCACTACTCACAAGAGATTCTTTTTCACCTATTGCTATAGTTTCATTTCTGCTCACCTGAGGTTATGGTTAGCATTTTTGTTTGTGTTTAACAGGTGTAGCTCTTCATGACTCCCACACAGTATCATTTTTTAGCTGTTAAGCTGTTTCATCTTCTGTTCCTGTTAACTGCTCTTACGTTTAGTTGCTGCTTTATTTTTGGTGCCAAGTTATTTCTCTCGCCTGAGTGTGAGCTTAGCAGTATATCCTTCATTATATTATATCCAGTATTTCTATGGTTTTTGAGTAAAAGAAAAGCTTTTGAGGCATCTTGGTCTACTATATTGACCAGAAGCTTCTTATGGTTCTTGTTAGAGAAATGTGAAACCTCAGATAATGCTGTCTTAAATGGGACTTTAAGTCTTTATTAGATGGTTTCCTTTTGTTTCACTCATCCTAAGATATAAAAATATTTCCTAAAACATTAGACTGTTTTAAGAAGGGATATGTTACTGATTTTCTTTTTTGGGGGGTAGGTAATTAATGTTGCAAGTGGTTTGTTACTTCTGAATCACATATCTAATAACAAAATATCTCATTTTAAAAATTATTCAACATATTTTCTTCATATAACTTCAAAAGATCCTAGATGGTCTAGACATTTTTAAAATTTCATTTAATGAATAGAATAAAAAAGTTACATACTTTTGAATATGTTTATTATAGTGTTACTTTTAAAAGTGAAAAGGGACTTGAACAATAGGAATAAATTAATATATTATGTTAACTTCAACTGTTAGAGTATTTTATATCCATTTAAGGCACTAATTATAAAGGGAGAAATATGTATCTTCATTTTGTTATGGGAAAACATAATACAAAATTATGTATATGCTGTAGGTGAAAAATAGAAGGGAGGATAATTAAAATGTCACAGCAACACCCAGACCAAAGGCGGCCTCTCTGCTACCCTGCCCTACTCCTGTCCCCAGTTGGAGTTCATTCCAGGAAGCTGAAGAGTGGAATTTATTCCCACCAGTTTGTCATTCCCAAAGAAGTCATTCCACCTGAAGTGAGGGTCAGAGAGAAGCCAGGAGTTACACTGTTGGAATTCTACCAAAATAATAATAATAATAATAATAATAAAAAGAAGAAGAAGAAATAATCATGGGGAGTTGGAGATAAGTGTTCCAATAGGTTATTTTTAGAATAAAGTGTTTGTTTTGAAATTTGTTAATTAAAGTGTAGTTACTGAAATTTATTACTTATATTTTTGTTAGGATCTCAATACATCCCAATTAGTAAATTATTTTCTGCTTTTAGGCGTTTAAACGCAGAATTGGAGGCAAAAACAGCTGATCTGGTTCGACAAGCTGAGGAAGCAATAGTAAGTAAATGTTAGTAATTTCATGTAAGTGCTAGATTTTTTAATTTTTAATTTGATTTATAACACATACAAAAATGTACAAAGCATACATTTTCAGCTTATCAAATTATCACAAATTGAACATGAATATATGTATAGTAGGGGGGGTGTATTTGTACATGTGTTTTTGATAAAAACACGTTTTCTAAAAGCCACTGAAGATGTTTTCTATTTAGGTGGCCAATCATCTAATAAGAACGGTAATATTTAATAATCTTTCCCACTATTTGAAGATTAATATATGAGCGTAGCTATGTAGAATTAACACTGGTACTTGAGTAAGGAAAGAAGGAAAATGGTCTCTGGACAAAAGTTGGATAAAGGGTAATAGTCATCAGATGGCAATTTGTCTCTTAAATTCTGTAGTTGGTTATAACTTAAATCTTAAGGCTAGAGCGTAATTAGATTTATAGTTAGGAAGGATGTAGTGAGGTTGTACCACTAGACAGTGTAAAAGTATTTGCCCCATTCTGAGTACCAGAGTGGTTATTCCTGCTGTAAGCATCCAGCTTTTAGCATCAGCACTCCCATTACTAATTGATAGTATATAGTAGCATTCCTTAGAGGAATAATGTGGCTTGCTTTCAGACTTTCTTTTTTAGTTCTTACTCTAATTTAATTATAATTCTTTCTTTTAAACCCCTCCCTTCACCCCATGTTGGACTTGATGGGGGCAGGGAAGAAGAGGCAGTATTTTATTTTAAGGCCTTGTACAGATTCATCATTATTTGTAGTTTAGAATGAGGAACATTATATATATATATAAACACATTTCAAGTCATAAATTTATGTAATGGTTGCAGATTTGTTGGTTGCATTTGTAATTAAATATTTCACTGAAAAAAATATTTTTATTACATCTTTTAGTTTTTGCCAGTGTCTGATGAGCCAGAAAATACTTGAACAAGGAAATCCAAAGTTATAGTAGAATGAGGGATTCATTAGGTATTCTGCTCCAAGAGCCTGCTAATAAGGACCTCTTTGCTTATTTATTTATTTATTTAAAAGGTAGAGTAGAAAACTGGGAAGGGCTGGGAAAGGGAAGAAGGCATTCCTGCCCCCACAGAAGCTAATGGATATAATATTTGGCATGTTGAGTATTTGTTTGCTCACTTTCATTTCTTGATATATCTTTGCCAGAAGGTTTTACTCTTAGTGCTTCTTTTTTAACCTTTTTGTGGTATTCTTAACATTGAAGCTTTGTGTGATTTGTGACAAGTTTTTCTAACCATTAAACAGATTTATGTTTTCATTTTGTGAGTCCAATTTCCTTTGCATGTTACACAAGATGGAAGACTTTAATGTAGTGTGGAAGCAGGAGTCAGATAAGATCATGTAATGGCATTGACCTCTTACATTTTTAGAATTGGCTTTCTTAACCCAGAAGGGATGAAAGATGAAACCACATTGAAACTACATTGTAACAGACTTTATTTTCATACTAAAGCATTTAGAATTCTGTGCTTTGATTGCATGGAAACTGTGAAACAGCTCTAAAATGATGAATGATCAGAAAGGCACTTGAATAAATCCTTTTGTGGGTGTTTTTTCCTATGTGACTTATCTTTACTCATTTAACTAGAGAGATCAGCAAGAAGTACGATCTCAGCCTATTTCAACACAAGGTAAATCATATGAAGAGGAAGATGATTATAGTTCAAGGTAAGTCACTTAAATTCTCAAATACTTTTTTTTTAAACTGGGTAAATGCTTTTAGATTGTTTTTATTTTAAACTAAGATCTAATCAACATATTGCATTGTTATTTTCAGATGTACAACAATGATTTGATGTTTGTGTCTTGTGAAATGGTCACCACAATAAGTCTGATTACATCTGTTACATACATGGCTACAAAATTTTTTTGTTGTGATGATAACTTTTAAAATCTACTTTCTTTGCAACTTTCAAATATGCAATACAATATTACTAACTATAGTCAGTATGCTGCACATTGTATCCCCATGACTTATTTTATACTGGAATTTTGTTTCTTTTCATTCCCTTCACCCATTTTTCCCACCACTCCATCCTCAGCCTTTGGTACCAATCTCTTCTCTGAATCTATGAGCTTTTTTTTTAATTCCACATATAAATGAGATCATCTAATATTTGTCTTTTTCTGTCTGACTTAACATAATGGCCTTGAGGTCCATCCATGGGCCAAATCAGTCTTCTTTATGGCTGAATAATAAATATTTCATCGTATTTATATGTTGTATCTTCTTTGTTCACTCATCTGTTGATGAACATTCAGGTTGTGTTCATATCTTGGCTATTGTAAATAATGCTGCAGTGAAAATGGGGTGCAGACATCTTTTTGAGTGTGTTTCTTTTCTTCAAATAAATACTGAGAAGTGGAATTGTTGGACCATATGGTAGTTCTCTTTTAAATTTTTTGAGGAACCTCCATACTGTTTTTCATTGTGACTGCACCAATTTGCATTCCTACTAAGAGTGCACAAGGGTACCCTTTTCTCTACATCCTCACCAGCATTCATCTCTTATCTTTTTGATGATAGCCATTCTAACAGCTGTGAAGTGCTATCTCATTGTGTTTCTTTTAAAATTTTTAATTTATTTTTTTAGAATACAATTTTATTTATTTATTTATTTTAAAGAGTGGAGAAGGGAGGGAGAGAGAGAAAGAAACATTGATGCGAGAGAGAAACATCAGTTGGTTGCCTCTGGTATGTGCCCCGACTAGGACCAAACCCACAAGCCAAGCACGTGCCCTTACCAGGAATTGAGCTGGTGACCTATCGCTTTATGGGATGATGCCCAACTGAGCCTCACAGGTCAGGCCTCACTGTGGTTTTAACTTACATTTCCCTGATGGTTAGGGATGCTGAGTGTCTTTTCATGTGCCGGTTGACCATTTGTGTGTCTTCTTTAGAAAATGTCTGTTCAGATCCTCTGCCCATTTTTTAATTGGATTTTTTTTTGCTATTGAGTTGTATGAGTTCTTTATGTATTTTGGATATTAACACTTTATCAGATATATGATTTGCAAAATATTTTCTCCCACTCAGTATGTTGTCTTTTTCCCCCCTAGTTTTCCCAAGGAGTTTATTTGGACAGAATGGGACAAGGAGACCCAGCATCTAAAACAAGGTGTTGGATCTCTTGGTGGTAAAGCTTGGCTTGCGCTGGTGACACTTGTGCTAGTGATGGAGGACCCAGTGGGGCAGTGGGAACTTGACGTGGAGTTGTAGAACTGCTTGACCTGCCGATCAGTGGCCAGGCCTTGGTACCCTCAGTACATGCTGTGGGTGCCACTGTGGGTGCTGCTGTGGGAGTCCTAGCTCAGCCAGATGCTAGAGTTCCTCACCTGAAGCAGGGAATTATCAAACACTTGCCAGCAGGAGATGATTTCCCCTGAGGACTTCTTTATCTTCTTCAGCTGAGACACAAAGTACCAGAAGTGAGACTTGGGGAAGACATGGTTAGGTGCACAGGTGCTCCTGTGGTAGAGGGGGATGGTGTGAGGCATTGGGGTGGGCAGGCAACTTCCCACTACCTTGTATCATGGCAGTGTGCCAGATGTCTCAAAAAGTTCTGTCTGCGTTTAACAACACCTGCAAATAGCATAGGTTAACTTGTCATTTTGTTGAGGGTTTCCTTTGCTCTACAGAAGCATCTTTCTAGTTTGATGTAGTCCCACTTGTTTATTTTTGCTTTTGTTGCCTTTGCTTTTGGTGTTAAATTTTAAAAAATCATCAAGACCAATGTTAAGCAACTTACTACCTGTGTTTTCTTCCAAGAATTTTATGCTTTTAGGTCTTTCTTTCAAGTCTTTAATCCATTTTGAGTTAATCTTTGTATATGGTGTAAAATAGTGGTTCAGTTTCATTCTGTTACATGTGGCTGTCCAGTTTTCCCAGCACTGTTTGTTTAAGAGACAGTTCTTTCCCCATTGTATATTCTCCTTTGTTGTAAATTAATTGACTATAATATGTGTGTCTATTTGTGCCTCTCTATTCTGTTCCATTGATCTGTGGGTCTGTTTTTTTTTAATGACCATATTGTTTTGATTACTATAGCTTTGTAATATAGTTTGAAGCCAGAGAGAACATTTTTTTGATGGTATAGGTGGATACTTTATTATATAAAATCCTTTTGCATGTAAGTAATGTAAATATATAATTTGAAGAATAATGTAATATATAAAATACTAATAATTGGGGACTTTACCAATCAGAAACATTGTAATCCCTTTACCTACCTTATTTTGTTTAGTTCTTGTATTGTTTTTCTGGGTACATTAGGATGGTCCTCATTTACTATGCACAGGTTCGCTGTAGGTGATTACTTTTTACAGATAACAAAGGAAAGAATGTTGCTAATTACTTCAAAGAGAAGGATGTTGCAGATAAAGGGGAAAAGTGGTTGAACTGGTTACACTCCACACTTGGGAGGTTTTGCACAGATCTTAGGAAGTTACAGTAAGCATTTGCTGCCTCAATTCAGGGTGAGGGAGTTTTAGCCAAAGCAAGTCTCATAGCAGCCTAGGTACAATGCAGGCCTGATTCCCCACGGGAGAACTTATTCGTGGACATGGGTCCTGTGTGCCAGACCTTGCTCCCCACTGGCCTCTCCATGGGGGCTGGGCTATATTCTCACGCCACACGGAACGGTTCCCTATAATTTTCCAATGAATTAAGGTTCTTCAGGGCAAGGACCACAGTAAATGGCACCTAGTCAAACTTTCCAACTAGATAAAATGGCTCAGGGCAAAGATCTAACTATAGGTATAGTCTCCCCATGGAAACCTGGCAGCCTCAAAGCAACACATTTTTAAATTGGGGTGTGGAGAAGGGGAATGAAGGAGAGGAGGTGGAGGTATTCAGGGCAAAGAAATAATTGCCTTGGAAAGAATCGTGGGTGTGCTAATGGCACATGGAATTGACTGGAATCAAATAAATAAGAAACTCACTAGTTTTTGAAAGTTATACTTGGAAAGAAACTTTAGAGCAATAGACCTAAACTGTTACTTTTTAAATCTGAAAATAGGTATCAGTATTTCCATCTCCTAAGATGAAAAAGCAGGCTGTGAGAGTTGCACAGACCTAATTCAGGGTATAATGTTTAAACACTTTAGAACTTAGACTTAGGACTTAGAACAAAATAAGGAATGGACTTAAGCAACAGTATATTTGGCTCATACTTAAAATATTGGGACATTATTCCAGTACTCAAAAATAATTATTGCATATGATCCAGCAATTCCCCCCTAAATGTTTAACCAAGATAAAGGAAGACATATTTCCAAGCATAACTTGTGTGTAAATGTTAATTGGCAAAACCTGGGAACAACTCAATATCCATCAAGTGGTGAATGGATAAACAAATCATGGTATATTAATGCAATGGAATACTACTTGGCGATAAATAGCAATGGACTACTAATACCGCAGCAACATAGATACTAAGTGGAAGAAGGCAGACTAAAAAATGTATATACTGTGTGATTCCATTTATTTGACCTTCTGGAAATGGTAAAACTACAGGGACAGGTATCAATGGTTGTGTGGGGCTTGGAGGGAGGGGAAGGGACTAATAAAAAGGGGCAGAAGGAACTTTTTGTGGTGATAGAAATATTCTCTATCTTGGTTGTTGTAATGCTTACATGACCATATAAGTTTGTTCAAATTTATAGAACTGTCTACCTAAAAGGGTATATTTTACTGTATGTAAATTATATCTCAATAAATCTGAAAAAGTAATTTTTGAACACCATTAGTGCCAGGTCTAGCTACTGGTGGTACAATGGTGAGTAAATATACCAGGTCCTGCTTCCAAGGAGTTAATGCCTAGTGTATTGCTTTTTAACTTTTTTTCAAAATTAAACAAATTTTCCATAAAGTTTTTTACATAGTCATTTGGTATCTATATGTATATATAGCATGAAACTACTTATCCTTATTATATGTAAGGATATTTTATGGAAATATCTGATATTTCTGATATTTTGTGGAAAACTGTTTAATAGTTATCAAAATTCCAAACTTTGAATTACAAATAAGATTAGGCATGGCTTTTATTTACTAAACTAAAGGATTAAAATGATGGTAAAACAGCTGATCTCTAGCTTCTGTTGGAGCAAGTGAGAGACTGATTCACAAACATAAAAATAAATCTGTTGATTTTTTTTAACTATCTGTAAGTGCAATGGGGCGATGACACCTCTATTTACCTAGATCAGGTGGCTTTTGTAAACTGACTTTGAATGGATGGCTTTTACCACATGAAACATGGCACTGAACTATTAGTTGGGAATTGGTGAAGATGGGAGATCATTCTGTAAAGAGACAATCTATTTCAGGTTGGAGCAATGATAATTTACCTAAATTATTATAGTCAAGCAGTATTTATTATAATAAGTCTTCAGCATCCAGGGTTACTCTGTCAAACAATGGGATAGAGAAACCAGGATTACTTTCCTGAAGTATAGAGTACAGTCTCTTGGAGCAAGGTTTACTACACAAATCATTTAAATTATATTACACACAAACCTTTCATGGAGATGTTTAACAAAAGAGAGAAACATTGATTTGTTGTTCCACTTATGCATTCATTGGTTGATTCTTGTGTGTGCTGCAACCTTGGCGTATTGGGATGACACTCTTAAGCAGCTGAACTACCCAGCCAGGGCTGAGAATGATTCTTTAATCTCAGTAATTTTAAGGTATTTTGAAAGCCATTTTTTTTCTTCCAGAGCTATTTCTGGTTCTTTAAGAAGTTGTATTTAGTAATATCCACCTAAGTATATCTTTGTGTTTAATATTGAAAAAAATCTATATATGACTAGTTCAGTAGGTAGTGTCTGATGGAAAGTAATTTTGTTTTTATGTCTTCTACTGTGGTTAGGAGTTTTAGGGGATATGATAGAGTTTATTTCTCTTAATTTTTCATGGCAACAGTAGATAGTAATGTGGTAGGTTTTCAGAAATATTAAAGCATGTGTTGGAGATGATGTGGAATATTGATCAGGGGTAGGCAGACCTTTCCTTTGAAGAGTCAGACAACAAATATTTTTGGATTTGTGGATTATACAGTCTGTCACAACGATTTAGCTTTGCTGTTGTTATGTGAAAACATCTATAGACGATGCTTAAATGAAAAGACAGGAGTGGAGTCAGCCTGTGGACCCCAGTTTGCATCTCACCACAAGCCCTCTTTGTTTTAAACTACAGATATATTTTGAACTATGTGTGGTGACAGGTGGTACTAGACTTACTGGTTAGATCACTTCATAAGTTGTATATATGTCTAACCACTATGCTGTATACCTGAAACCAATATAAATAATATTAAATGTCACCTGTAATTGAAAAAATAAACTGCAAATGTATATTGAAATTTTGTGCATAAAGGTGATCTGTATTTTAGGTATACTTATTATACATTCAACAAATATTAGTGCCAATTTAAAGGCTCATATGCCAGGTATGATCAGTAGCAGGCATAGAGTAGTGAACAATTGCATGTCATTACTTTTATCATGGAGGTCACAATGTAAGGGGAAAACAGGCACTGACCAAGTATTTAAATGCATTGAGTGGGCTCACAATAAAAAACCGTTTGTTGAATCATTTTGTAAAATAGATAATCCCTGAGTATAGCCAATTGTCACTCCTTATGATTTTTCATTCATTAAGATTTGTGCTATATTTGTCTAAAAAACATTATAGTATATCAGTGGTGAATTTTTTAAATTATTTTTTTATTTTTCAATTACAGTTGCCATACAGTCTTAGTTTCAGGTGTATACCTGAGTGATTAGACATATAACTTCTTAAGTGATCAGCTGATAAATCCTGTACCCATCAACACCATACAGAGTTATCAGATCATTGACTATATTTCCTGTGCTGTACTTTACATCATTAGTGACTATTCTGTAACAACCAATTTGTACTTCTTAATCCCTTCACCTTTTTCACCCATCTCCCCAGCGCCCCTCCCATCTGGCAACGGTCAAAATGCTCTCTGTATCTAAGGGTCTGTTCCTGTTCTCCTTGTTCATTTATTTTGTTTTCTAGACTCAATTGTTGATATTTATTTCTTGCCATTTCATTGTTTATATTTTTTTCTTCTTCTTCTTCTTCTTCAATAGACCTAACATAGGGTTGTCCAAACTTTTAGTGTTTCTGTGCCACACTGGAATAAGAAGAGTTAGTTATCTTGGGCCACACATTAAATACATTGTGATACGTAATCACAAAAAAATCTCACAATGTTTTAAGTAAATCTATGGTTTTGTGTTGGGCTGACTTTACAGCCGTCCTGGGCTGCATGAGGCCCATGGGCTACAGGTTGGACGCCCCTGCAAAATTTCATGTAATACTGATTTGGTAGTGATGAATTCCTTTAGGTTTTTTCTTATCCTGGAAGCACTTTATATGTTCTTTATTTCTAAATGATAGCGTTGCTGGGTAGAGTAATCTTGGATGTAGGTACTTGCTTTTCATCACTTTGAATATTTATGCGAATACCTTCTGGCCTGAAATGTTTCTGTTGAGAAATCAGCTGACAGTCTTATGGGAGCTCCTTTGTAGGCATCTCTTGCTGCTTTTAAGATCCTCTCTTTGTCTTTAACCTTTGCCATTTTTATTATGATGGGTCTTGTTGTGGGCCTGTTTGGGTTCATCTTGTTTGGGACTCCCTGTACTTCCTGAACTTGTGTGTCTATTTGCTTCACCAGGTTAGGAAAGTTGTCTGTCATTATTTTCTCAAATAGGTTTTCAATTTCTTGCTCTCTCACTTCACCTTATGGCCCCCCTATGATGTGAATGTTGGAATGCTTGCAAGCTGCTATACAGGTGTCATCAAACCAAACCAAACCAAAACAACAATAAAAATAATAAAATGAAAAAAGATAAAAAGCATAAAAAATAAGAAAAAGAAGAAAAATGACAGAAAAAAAGAACATGAAAAGAAATAAGGAAAAATAAGAAAAGAAAAATGGAAAAAAGAATGAGAAGAAAAATAAAATAGAATAAGAAAAGGAATGATAAAAAAGAAATATGAAAGAGAAAATAGAAAAGAATAGAGAAGAAAAAAGTGGAGTTCAGCTCAGCAGAGTTTAGTGCCTACTGCGATCTCCCTTTGGATATACTGTTTATGAAGCTTGTTGGATTCTGCTCCAAGGTTGTCTGAAGCTGGCCACTTGGTGTATTGGTTCTGGGTCTCTTGGGAGGGACTCTGTTGTAAAATAATGACTGTACCTGCCCCTCGGCAACCTATTTGAAGCTCCAAGTGATCCACAGTTTGTGGCTGCGTCTTCTGGACTTGGCTGTGCACTGGTAGGATCAAGTGCGCTCCAAGGCTGGCTTTTACCAGCATAGGGCCCAGGGGCAGGTCAGCAAGTGCCCCAAGGCACACATGGATCTGCTGCCTTCTGCCTCTGCCAGTTGGCTGGCTGTCATTAGGTCATTAAAAAAGCTCAGTCACTGAAAGATCCTATGGTGGTGATTGGGAGGATGGGGCTCCCCTCCTGTGAGGGGAGGTGCCAACTGAGACTTCAGGGAAGGTAGTGGTTGTGATTCCCTACCTGAGAGCCACATGTCTGAGTCTTTACTGGGTTTTTCCTTAATGTTGGCAGGGTGGAGCCCCTACAGTCGAGCCGGTGAGGCCTCTGAAAGTCAGAGGTTGGGTCTGCTGGAAGCAGGGAGGGTGTTTCTATCTGATCTCCCATGAGGGGGAAGTGCCATTCAGTTTCATGGAAAAGTTGGGGAAATGGCCCCACCCCAAAGCCAGTCACTGATACCTCCTGAGCCAACCTAGACTTCTGTGCTCCAGCTTATGCCACTGACTCCTCACAGGGCTTAACAGCCACATGGTGGGGTGAGAAAAATTCCAGAGGGTGGCATCCTTGCTCTTCCCCAGGTTCATACTGCTGGGAGAGGATTGTTGCACCCAAGAAAGAGGGCTGTTGCAGTATTGGATGATGACTCAGTACAGGGATCCAGCAGCTGTGAGTGTAAGATCGCCTGCTTTGCCGTCATCTGGAAGCTCTCCAGATTCTTTTTTCTTTTTGCTGTTCTGATTGGGTATTTTTTGCTTCCCTATATTCCAGGTCTCTGATTTTGTTCTGTGTTTCATCTACTCTACTGTTGATTCCTTGTGATGTATTCTTCATTTCTGACTGGTTGTATATGTTTTCTATCTTTGTTTTTATGTTTCCTGTTCCTTTGTTGAAGTTCTTACTAAATTCGTTGAGCATCCTTATAACCAGTATTTTGACCTCTGCATCTAGTAGATTGCTTGTCTCCATTTTGTTTAGTTCTTTTTCTCAAATTTTGTTCTGTTCTTTCCTTTGGGACACGTTTGTCTCCTCAATTTGGCTGCTTCCCTGTGTTTGTTTCTATGTATTAGAGCTACTATGTCTCCTGGGCTTGGTTGAGTGGCCTAATGTAGTAGGTGTCCTGTAGGGTCCAGTGGCACAGCCTCCCTTATTGCCCAAGCTGGGGACTCGAGGTGTGCCTTTTGTGTAGACTGTGAACATCCATCCTCCTGTTGTAGCTGAGCCTTGATTGCTGTTGGCACATCAATGGAAGGGATTTATTCCCAGGCTGGTTGGTTGCTTGATCTGATTGTGACTACTGGCCACCATGGAGGATAGCTTTCCAAGGGCCCACCCCATGGAGAAGGACTTAACTTGGTAGAGCTCTGGTGCCTTCTGAGTCCTCCCCTTGAATGTGTTTCTTGTAGAAGTGGTTGGATGGTCTGAAGCTGTCACCTGGGTACATTGGCTCCAGGTCCTCCCAAGAGGTGCAGGCCAAGGTCAGTCACTGCCTTTGTTCTGCCCAGGGACACCTGGCATGAGCTACAAAGTAATCATGCTAGGCTTGGAGGTGCTCTGGTGAAGCCAAGCTGTGAACCAAGGCCAGCTGTTGCTAGTGTCAAGTCTGGGGCCACTTAGCTAGAGATATGGGGCATGCTGAGCCTAGATGCTGCTTGTTTGAGAGATTTTTAAAAAGTCTGAAGCATAAGCTAACACAGGCCATTTGTGTTGAAAAGCTCCTAGAGACAACTTAGGTGGGCTCACAAGTTGGGTGGGGTCTCAGGGAATTCAGGGCATGGTGAACAGTGTGAGCATGGAGAGTCAGGTATGGCACCTTCTTGCTGACTCTTTTGGAGAGGGGCAGGTCTCAGAAAAGGAACAGTGGCCTCTGCCAGAACTTTTAAAAAAACTTTTAAAACATTTATTGATTTTAGAGAGAGACAAAGGGGAGGGGGAGAGAGAGAAACATCAATTTGTTCCACTTTTTGATGCATTCATTGGTATATTCTCGTATGTGTTCTAACTGAGGATTGAACCGACAACCTTGGCATATTGGGATGATGCTCTAAGCAGCTGAGCTACCCAGTCAGAGCTCTGCCATCACTTGTGTCTCACAGAAAGTTGCTCACCCCACCCAGCTCTTGTCCTGATGCTGGACAATTAATTCAGTTCCTCCCATATGTCTCCCTGGTTCCTTTCAGACTACTGCCCTAACACTGGAGCTCAAAGGGAGAGAGTCCAAGTAAGTCTGCGTGCAAGTCCTAAGAGAAACTGCCTGTGACTCCAGAAGCCCTTGGTCTAACTCAGCCGTAATCCCTGCTGGTTTTTGCAGCCAGAAGTTATGGGGACTTCTCTTGCTGGCACTGGAGCCCTGGGCTAGGGGGCTTGGTGTGGGCCTGGGACCCCTCACTCCTCTTGGGGGACTTCTACAGCTGAGCTGTCCCTTCTGATTTTTATCCACCACACATGGGTGTGGGAAGGAGGGACAAGCTCCTTCCATGTCTCCATTCCCCCCACCATCAATAGTCTCGATTGGCTTCCTCTTTAAAGTCCTAGTTGTGGGACTTGACATTCAGCTAGATTTCAGGCGGTTCCGAATAATGTTTGTTCTGTAGTTTAGTTGTAATTTTGATGTGGTTGTGGGAAGGTTCAAGTACTGCATTTTCAAGGTGAATTATTTAACTAAAGCACTTTTCTTCTTTATGACACTCATGTTAAATAAATTAACATATACATAACTAGAATTATAGCAAAGTCTACTTGATGTATATTTTCCCTTTCATTGTTTCTTGGCTTAGTATCATCTATTATTAATTTATGTTTATTTTTGGTCTTTAGGGGTCTGTTATCTGAAGGGTTAGTTCATCTACATTCAGAAACTCAGGTATGAAATCAGACTTTTTATGCATGTAATTATATTCTGTAAAATTTAGGACTTCTAGACTTTTCTTAGAGAAAACAGAAGGGTTATGACTCTAGAAATAGAATGTAAACCTTGATACTCAGAAGATGTCTTCATGAAATTTGCTTATAAAATAAGCAGAATTCTTTTTTGTCTCATAATTTCACTGAACATTTTGGAGATGCGTTGGAAAAAATTCTAAGTGAAATGAGTCTGTACTCTAAGGAATTTTAGAATCTAATTAATCAGTCATTTGAATTATTTTCCTGTAGCCAAAGACCAAAAACATTGATCCAGTAAACAAGGTTCAAAAAAAACTACACTCAGCAAATAAAGGAAGGAAAACAAATTCAAGGTATAGTATAGTTTTCAAAGCATATTTTCTTTTCTAAATTTTATAATTTATAATATCATCATTTGTAATTATTAAGCTTTCTTTTTCTTCAGATGTCTTACCCCCAAACAGACAAAATTATACTGTATATATCTATTCACATTCAGTAATTTAAAACATTTTCTTCTTAGAAATATCTTGCAGCAGCTATTTTGTATTTTCTTAAGCAAAATCATATTTCAAAATTTTAAATGTTATTTTTGTTGAGATATTTTCTCAGAACCTTGACTAGAAGCTAGGTGTTATTTTCTGCCTAAGTCTCTTAAGTAAACTAAATAGTCATATACTTTTTGAGTATTTAACAGGGCACCATGCTGTATTATATATATTGAGGTATATGGCTGTAAATAAGACTATAATTATAGTTTACATCCTGTTGTTTTTAATGAGAAAGAATTCAAGGCTGTTCTTAGTATTTTAAGCATCAGATAGGACCCAAGAGTCCCTTTGGTTAGGAGGCCTTCTAAAACAGAGGGTCACGGCTGTGGTGGGCTGTCCCAGTCAGTCTTTTATTCACAGTAAGTTATTACATTTATATGTCCCTTATTTACCCAAACTGCTAATTGCATTATAAATTGGGAAAAAATCTTTGATAATTCTTGTGTCTTTTAATTGCCTAAGTAACCTTTTTGGTTTTTCAATAAAAGAGAAAAATAGAACAAAAGGTTAGGAAGAGAAAATCTAAAATTAATTGAAGAAAATGGAACATACACTACATACATAAGAACGTACATACATATATGTATGGAAGGGATTGTCTTATTTTTAGACTTCAAGTTTACTTTGTAAAGAGAAGGTTATTTTTCTAAATAGAATTTAGAAGCCTTTGCTTGTATGTCAAAAGTAAGTTACACTTAAAATAAGTAAAAAGTAAGGCTTTTGGAACCATAAAGTTGATGGGTTAGGCCTGGCACATTCCTCAGTGCCTTTAGAAGTAACTTTTATTTCATATTTCTTCCCTTCTTAAAAAAAATCAAATTCAGTATTTAGTTCAGCTTTGATTCTGGTTACAATGTATTTCTTTAGGTTGAAAAAAAATGTTGAGTTTGAGCTAATAATTATTCACTCTGTAATTCTTTCTCATGAGGTATTTTTCTTCAGTGTTTTCAGAATTTTGGCTAGAGTGCTATCAGTTGTGCAGTTCTCCAGCAGCATGTAAAGCTAAAAGCCTCAGGCTAGGTTTGACCTAGTAGGCCAAGTTCAGTACCCTTAGTTTTTTGGTTTTTTTTTTAATCCCCACCAGAGGATATGATTTATTTATTTTTTTTTAAGAGAGAAGGGAAGGGTGAGAGAAAGGAGGAGAAACATTGATGTGAGAAACATCCATCAGTTGCCACTCACATGCTCCCCAAGTGGGGACCGAACTGGCAACCCAGGCAGTTACCCTGACTGGGAATGAAACCCATTATCTTTTGGTCCACAAGACAATGCCCAACAAACTGAGCCACATCAGCCAGGGCAGTACTTTTAGTTTTGATGTTCACGTGTGTAGAGGCAATGTCCAAACAAACTGGCCTCATAAAATCTTCTCTAGTTCTGTGGTTGTGTGATTCATAGAGATTGACAGTCTACTAAGTCTCTTATAGTATAGGCTTGAAAGTATCAATTACAGATTTTATCAGAAATTTAAAATTTACAGTAATTTTGATATGCTTTGTTATTTGGATAAAAGTCATATCTAGGAGTCATACCTTCTTTTTAATATTACATATATAATGCCGGTATATATAATATACATTTATATATTTAATTTCTTTAGTGTAAAATTGAAATATTCTGATGTACCAACTGTCAATGATGTTGCCATTCCAGAGGATTTCTCAGACTTTTCTCTTGCAAAAACAGTTAGCAAAATTGAAGGGCAACTGGAAGAAGAAGGCTTACCTGATTCTATAGATGATGATATTTTTTGTGGTGTTAGTAAAGGCATTGGAACAGGTAGGTTTCTTTTGTTTATATCACAGTTATTTAGGAATTCTTTGGCATTAAAAATGTTTTGTGATTTCTTGTATTTGTTTTAAAATCACTAGTAGGACATGGTGATGGAAGGAATGAGTGGGATTATAAATGAAGTACTTGGTTATGAGCCAGTAATTGTTGAAAATGGGTGATGGGTAAGTAGGGTTTCATTAAACTAGTCTCTTCACTTTTGTGGTATTGGTTTCATTGGCTACTCTTCAACTGAGATTAAAATGTCCCAAGTCTAGTCATTAAAACATTAAACTGAAAAAAAAACATGGTTCTTTGAATATTTTTCATGTACCATTACTATATTCTACTTATTGCATATTAAATTAACATATGCAAAAGGATAAATGAATTACAGATGTAGTTAGCATCAGGTAAAATGATCAAATGAGTTTTCTAATGAATATAATTTTCTTTCTTATAAACTTATTTTTTTCATACCCTAAAAAAATAATAATACTCTTTAGATCATCTAAAAGCATTATGTCAGTTACCAGTAATGCCTCTAAAATTCTGTTAAATGTATGAGCCACCTGTGCTATTCTAAACAAAATATGAGACAGTTGAGTGTATGTGAACATAGTTAATGATGAACTATAATTAACTGTGAGTTCAGGTAAGCTACTTAGCCCCTCTGTAATAATACCTTAGTTTCAAAATTTAGCAGTTTGTATTAGATGATTGTAAACTTTATTTTTAAAATTCTCTGATTCTGTGAAAATCACAATTATATGTATAATGATTATCATGCTGCATGCTAGTTAGCCATAAATGAGGAACAATTCATTTATGCATTTACTACATTTATTGACTTACCCAGGCTTTTTGGGGCTAGTTGTCAGGAGGAAGTTAAATGAAGCAGGAAGTTGCCTTTATGTCTGTGTTAAGATGTCTTCAAGTAACAGTGGTTAGATGTTAGCTGTTCTCAGTGCACAGTCACGATGGCCCTGTGACAGTGTTCCCCCTCCCGGACACAGGGAACCAGTACAAACAGAATAATGCCTTAAGTTGCTACTCTTTCTTACTGCTGAATCACCCCTCTGCCATTTTACCTCCCTTTTGACAAGTTTTGACCTAGGTTGTATTACCTTTTATTTTTTTTATTCCAGATGATTGCCTAGGGTTACCTGGGGAAAGAAAAGATCAAAAAGTAGTTTAGCAGCACAGATTGCTTTTAAGACTAAAGTTGGAGTGGGAGGGGGAGCTTAGTGCTGTGAACCTAAAGTTGGGGAGAGAAAGAGATAGTAAGAAAGACCATGCTTTTCCACTCTTCTGTCTTTGCCCCTAGAGAGCAGCTACTGCAAATGTTGTACTTTTGAATGTATCGTTCACCCTCTGTCTTCTATTAGCCTGAAGTTACAGGAGAGGAGAGTTGAGGCTAGGCAGATCTAGGTGGATTAGTGCCAGCCATAGTTCTTCAGCTCCATGGCAACACTGGGGACCCTGCAAAAGAGCTTTGAAATTGGAAGAGTGTATGGATACGTTTTGTACTCTGTGGGATTTATCCTAATGACTTCTTAGAGACAATTCAGAGTGTTTACTCACGATAAGCTATATGAGGGCAAAGCTTGCCTTATATGTAAACCTGCTATGCCTTAAATGCAAGGGACTTAATGTATATTTTTGGAATAAATGATTGAATGAATTACTAGTGAGTTCTGTGTTCATTTTTCACTTTATTTACTTTTATACACCTATAAACATCAAAGATTTATTGCTGATGTTATTGAATAAAGGTAGATCTTAAAGAGGGTTTGGGGGAGAAACCTTTGGCAGTAAGGTTAGTGTATTTCTTTGTTTCTAAAACACATTTTAACTTCTGTGAAATTGAGATGAGTCTTATAGTCAAAGGCATTTTGTAACCACAATGACTGGGTTTGAAGTTAAGTTTTGCTGGAGAGGTTTTGTTTGCTTCTGCCAGACACATGAAGACATCACTGACCCGAGACCACTTTACATTCTGTTTGAGGTGTTTTGGACCACCTTGGTAAATGTGAATTCAGTCTGCAAACTTACGTAAATACTGTCTCATGGTTCAAATTCTCAGGAGTGGTTTTGGGTTTTTCCTGCTTTCTTTACTTGGTTCCGTTGTTGAGATGCGAACAGTTTGTTTCTGTTGGTGGATTTGTTTTTCATTTATCTTTACATTAGGCACTTAGGGTGTTTAGTGTTCCAAAGCAGGGATCTCGTGTCAGACTGCCGTCTTGTGCATTTTTGTTATTTCATAGTGTAATGGTCTGTCGAACAAATGATGACATCTTAGAGTCAGTGAAAGGCAATAAATATAGTTGTTTAAATCCACAGAAGCACAGATCAGATTTCTGAAGGCCAAACTCCATGTTATGCAGCAGGAACTAGATAATGTTGTATGTGAATGCAATAAAAAGGTAAGTTTTAAAAAAAACCTGTCAATATACATGCTCTAATATTAAGCAATGTTTTAAGAGCAATTTCAGTTTTATTTTAAAATAGTTTCATTGAGATATATTCAGTGAAATTTTGAATTCAAAAATTTTATGTAAATACTGAACTTTATTTGAAGATGTTGAATTTTCAGAGCTAAAGAATCTTAAATACTTGTTAGCATTTAGAGTTCTCTATATTAGAGTTACAGGTGTAAGCTATTAAACACAAAATGTCTGACTTCCATTTCTGAAGATGAAAATCAAAGATCACACGAAGTTTTTTTGTTTTCGGCCTTATATTTTGATAGCAAGTCATGTGCACTTTTTCACATAATCTATAATTTCATAACTATAGGAGGATGAAATTCAGGATTTAAAATCTCAAGTAAAAAATTTTGAGGAAGATTGTGTGAGACAGCAGCGAACGATTAATTTACAACAGTCTCAAGCAGAAAAATATAAAACTCTTTTTGAAGAAGCAAACAAAAAATGTGATGGATTACAGCAACAGCTGTCTTCAGTAGAAAGGGTAATTATTTTGCTATTTTCCCTAACTTAATGCCAGAGATGCACTAAAATACTGAAGTTACACATTTGTATAGATACCACTTTTGGTTATTTAGTTATTTTGTTAGTGTTGACTAAAAACTCTTCCCCCATAAGACTCGATGGTAATGGAAAAAAGTACAATAAATAAATAAATAAATAAATACTCTTCTCCCATATATAGAATATTTTTTAAAATATATAATCTTTGTTATATTTTTCCATTACCATTTAGTCCCCTTAAACCCTCCTCTTGTTATCCTCCTTTTGGTTGTGAGAAGAAGCGAAGGGATTCTACCTGCACCTACATCTTGGCCGGAACTCTCACACATTTATTGTTTTGTGAGTATTGTGCCACCCTTCCATCCTTGGGATAAATCCCACTTGATTATGGTGTATGATCTTTTTAATGTATTGCTGAATCTGGTTTGCTAATCTTCTGTTGAGGATTTAAACATCTGTGTTCATCAGGGATATTGGCTTACAATATTCTTTTTTGTTTTGTCTTTATCTGGTTTTGGTATTAGGATAATAATGGCCTCATAAAAATAGATTTGCAGTCCCTTGCTTGCTCTCTCTTCTTCTTCTAATACCTCTGTGATCAAATGTTGGTATACACTTGGTGTTATCCAAGAGGTCCTTTCTACTATTCTCATTTTTCCAATTATTTTCTCTTTGTTGTTCTGATTGGTGTTTTCCACTACCTTGTCTTCAAAATAGTTGAGTCATTCCTTTGCTTTATCCAATCTGCAGTTGATTGTATCTAATGTATTCTTAAGTTATTGTATTCTTCATTTCTGACTTTTATATGGTCTCTATCACTTTGTGTGACTTCATCTATTCTTCCCCTAGGATCATTGAGCATCCTTATAACCACTGTTTTGAATCTGTATCTGGTAGATGGCTTGCCTACATTTCATTTAGGGTTTTTTTTTTCCTGGAGTTTTGTTCTGTTTTCTCTTTGGAGACCTATTTCCTTTTCTCCTTACTATGGCTACCTCCCTGCATTTGTTTCAATATATTAGGTAGAGCTGCTACATCTTTTGGTCTTGGTAGAATGGCCTTAGGTAGTGGGTGTTCCCTGGGTCCCAGTGGCACAACCCCCCTAGTCACCTGAGTTGGGTGCTCCACCCGGCACCCCCTGTGTGGGCTGTGTGCACTTCCCTGTTTTACTTGGGCCCTGATTGCTGTTGGCATGTCACTGTTTGGGATTAACTCTTAAGCTGACTGGCTGTGAAGCCTTACAGCGACATCAGATGAGCTGCTGTATGCGGGCTGACACTACAGAGCAGGACTAGCTTCAGTGGGGCTCTCGTGCCCAATGAGTTGGAGCCTCGAGTGTGTTACCCGTAGAGGTGTTTGGGTGGTGCTCTGGCATGGTCTGAAGCTGAGCACCAGGTGCACTGGCTCTGGAGCCCCCTAGAGGTGTAGGCCAAAATCAGCTGTCACCTGTGCCCTGCCTGGGGCCACCCAGCATGTGCTGTAGTGATCTTCAGATTGCTGCTAGTTGTGCTGGGCCTGGCAGTACCTAAGAGAAATCAAGCTGTGAACCAAGGCCAGTTGCTGCTAGTGCCCTGCATGAGGCTAATTAGCAATAGGTACAGGGCATGCTGAGACTTGATGCTGCTTGTTTAGTATTTGTGAACCTTTAGGTTTAGAAAGTTCTGCAGCATGATCCAAGATAGGCCATTTGTATGGAAAAGCTATTGGTGATGGCCTGAATGGGCTGGCAAGTTGGGTCGAGCAGTCTTAGTTAGCCAGGTTGACGGAGACTCAGATATGGCACCTGTGTGCTGCCTCTCTGTGTGGAAGGCTCAGAAAAGGAACAATGGCCACTGCCAGCACTTTTGTCTGGGAGAAAGCTACCACTCCAACTCTCGCCCCAAAGCCAGACAATTAAGTTCCTCCCTGTATGCCCCTGGTACCTTACAAGCTGCTGCCTCAGTGTTGGAGCTCAGAGCCAGTAAGTCCAAGTAAGTCTGTGGGTGGGCCCTTTAAGAGGAACACCTAGGACTCTAGGAGCTTACCATCTCACTCAGCCACAATCCCTGCTGGTCTTCACAGCCAGAAGTTATGGGGACTTTTCTTCCGATCACTGTGATGGGAGCCTGATGTATTTGGACCTGTTACTCCTCAGAGGAACCTCCACAACCAATATATCCCTCCCAATTCCCGAGTTTTAACTGCCTCGTGTGTGGGACTGGCCTGTGCTGTCTGGACCCTTCCCACCAGTCTTCATGTGGCTTCTTTATATCCTTCATTGTAGGACTGCTGTTCCGTTAGATTTCAGGTGGTTTGGAATGATGGTTCTGTAGTCTAGTTGTAATTTTGATGTGCTTGTGGGAGGATGTGAGTACAGCATTTATCTATGCTGCTCTCGACTAGAACTCTACCCTGATTGCCAGTATTAATTTACTGCAAATGTAGTGTGTGGGCTAAACCCAAACCTTGTTAGACCTAAGTTCTCCCTACTGCATACTTACTCATGCATGACCGGTGAATTATGTCTGGACAAAAATCAAAGTGGATTGGTTCTACTTTAAATTTATTTACACTGGGTGGGTGGGCTGGAATGGGAATAAAGGATAGAAATTGTACTGAATAATCTAAAATAAAAAAATAAATAAATAAATTTATTTACAAATATCAAGTGTAATGCCATTTTCCCTTCCCACTTTTTGAGAGGTCAGTTCCCTCTCCAAATTTCAGAGGTGATTTTTAAACAGGTTATCCTTTCACCTCAGTTTTCCAGTACCTCTTCCAACCTTCCTATTCTCAGTTCATGACTTTGCCCCCTATTTTATTAAGTAAATGGAATAAGATAACTCTTCCTCATCCTGTTACTGTCTATCGACTTTCCTGCCTCTAACCCACTTACTCTGCTTTCCCCTCATCATGATCGATTGCTACTCTTCTTCCTAAAGCTGATCAATGTGGACTGAATCCCATACCCTCTCTTCTACTCAAGGACTTTGCTCCTATAATTATCCTTTCTTTCTCTTGCAAAAATCAGATTTATTCTGTCTGTTGGATTAGTCACATTAGCATACATACCATAGAATCTCAAATATATATTTTGAAAAGCCTCTGTATATCTTACATCTACCTCCAGCCCTGTACCTTTGCTCCCCTTTATGGCAAAGCACCTTGAAATGATTGTCCATACTCAATGTCTCTATTCCTCATTTGTCATTCTCTCCTGAAATTACTCCAGTTAGACATCCATCTCTGTTCTGCCACTGAAATCATTTTTAATGAGGTTACCAGTAATCCACAATGCTAATTATAGTCAGTTATTATTCCTCATAGTAATTTGTATCTCAGTAATATTTGACATAGTTGATCACTCTCTCCTTGAAATACTATTAATATACATTTGCTTCTGGAGCACCACAGTCTTGATTTTGTTCCTGTTTTTCCTTACCTTTGCATGTCAGAGGCCCAGTCCTTGGCTCTCTTCTCTGTCTGTATCCAACTCTGGGGTGCTGTCATTCATTCCCATTGCTTGATACACCATCCATATGCTGATCGGTCCCCCATTTCTTTTTCTTGCTTTGACCTCTTCTTTGAGCTCTAGACTCTTACATCTTGCTGCTACTTGATAGCTCTACTTGGTTAAACTTCATATGCCCTAAAGGGAGCTTTTGTTTCCCTGCCCTCTGTAAACCTGCCTCTCCTTTTCTCCCTCTCAGTAAAAGACAATGAACTTTTCATCACAAAATCCAACAGTCATCTTGATCTTTCTCTTCCTCCACATGTACATCTAATCCATCAGCAAGTCTTACCAATTGCCTTCCAAATACATAGAATTAACCACTTCTCAAAAATGCATTACTTCTACCCTATCCTAAGCTTCTTATACCATTCCAGTGACCTAGATAGATATCCTTACACTCAGTAGCAATACCACAGTAGCTAGAACAATCCTTAAAAAACTTAGGTCACGACACACAGGCATCCCTGCCACACATACACATACACACATCCCACATAAAACCCTCCAAAGGCTTCCCACATCATTCAGAATAAAACCAAACTTCAGGAAGGGATTACTGGATCCACCTAAGCTCCCCCTGCCTATTTCTACGTTCTCAAGATCTAATAACACTGTGCCTGTGTCACTCAGCTAAAACCCCACTGATCGTCTAGGTGATCTCTGAATGTACTAAGTGGATTTCTACCTCAGTGTCTTTCTCTTCATTGTTCCTCCAGTCTAATTCTTCCCCCCAGATCTTTACATGAATCATTCCCTCATTTGGAAGCCTTACCCTAACCACTTTATCGTAAATAATTAGGCCTCTCCCCCATTGCTCTTTGCCCTTACCATTTATTTTTCTTCATAGCCCTTATCCCAGATATTACATATATATGTGTATGTATGTATTATCTGTCTCTTCCTTTAGAATTCAAGCTTTATAAGGGAGGAACTTTGGTTAATTAGCATGTGCCCATCATGCAGAATAGTACATGACACATAGTAGGTGTTTGATAAATGTGTTGAATAAGATATTATAACTCCCAATATCAGATATGGAAACTGAGTCTACCGTAGCTACCAGGTTTTCAGACTCCTAAGTTTATTGTTTTGTTCCTTAGCCACGTTTTTCTAGAAGCTTATCTGATTATTTGCCTACATCTGATTATTCCTCATCTGAATTTTTATGGCATTTTGTGTTACTCTTAAAGCATTTACAACATTTTATCTTGTGCTACTGATACATACTTTTTTCTTCCTGCCCTCTTCTAGTGATTGAATGCTTTAAAACTTGTGAGAGAATGACATTATTTCTTCTTGAATCTCATAGTATGTGAGTTTTAAAGTTAGACTTGATTTTCTTTAAGCTATACAGCTTTTTCTTTGAAAACTAATATGAAATTCAGGGCTTAAGATTTTTCATAAAATTTTTTCTTCTAGCAATATGAAAACTGCCTAATTTTTTGTAGCCATAGATTTACTTTACTAAGTACTTTTGGGATGCAAGCTCATAGCAGTATTGGTATCCTGTCTGTACTTTGTAAAAAGTACTTGAGTATGATTGAAAACATTGAAAACAAATGTTTTCAAGTTTTTTATGATGTTTTCCTTTCTGTATGAATTTACTTATATAGGAAAACTTTATGTCCTACTTTACTATTCTTCTGACTATCCTTTTTTTTTTCCTTTTTTTTTCCACTTCTCCCAAGAAAGGGAGCTGGCAGTATTGATTCAGGAGTCAGGGGAACATCATGTGGTGAAGGATGGTTTTCGTTTTTCTGTGAAGTAGGTTACAGAGTTACCAGGAATTGTGGACTTTGCAGTTGATGAGAATCTCTGCCTTTTCCGTGTGAACAGTGAGATACATCAGGCTTGCTCTCAGCGTAAGCTCCCACCCAGAAAGCTGTGAAGAAGGCTGGTGGTAGCAGATGGTATCCGTGCACAGTTCGATTTGTTTAGAAGCCTACATAAAGAGCAGCATGTGTTTTGTTTTGTTTTCCCCTTAATTACTCAGAGCCAGGGAGATCAGTTTTCAAATAAAGCACAGTGAGACAGCCAGGAGGAAAACTTAAAAAGAAGAAAATGGGCATCTGTATTTTTAACTGCATCATTTCAATTCCATATTTATTATGTTCTCTGTAAAAGGCTCTGTACTAGGCATTGTTGGTGATGCAAAGAAGATTAAGTATTACAAAATAAATTCCATTCAATAAACATGTCATCAGTGCCTCTTATATGCCACTCAAGTGCCCCTGCTGGGAATATAGAAATTGAGACAGTTCCTATGCTTGGGTTTACACTATAGTGGGGGGTGGTAAGGAACAAAGTGGATATTCAGTTTCACATAACAGGTACTATGATCTATGCATATCAAGATGCTATAGAAGCTCTGAAGAAAGTGTACCTTATCTAGCCTGGGAGGATAATGAGAAAGATAGTGAGGAAAGGCTTATGGGAGAAGGTAAAACCATCATGTATCGCCCTAGATGTCTTAAAAGGTCAGGAGGTACTAGCCAGGTAAAAATGAGAAGCAGGGAAGAATCAGGGCAGAAGGGAGAGCATGAGCAAAGGAAAGAAATATCATAGTTTTTTTGGAGAGATCCAGGTACTATTGCTATAGCCAAAGGTAACAACTGTGGCAGGAGATGAGATTGTGGTGCCAGATTATGGCGGTTAGGAGTTTATCCTCCATGTTTTTGTTTCTTCATGTGTGGAATACAGATCCTCTGCAACAGCATCGGAATATTCGCAGACATGCAGGTCTAAAGCCACCCTGATATGTGAAAAATAAGATCTGTTGTTTATGCTCAGAATTGAGATTTCCCTGTAAAATTAATATAGAATGTTCTGTATTTAACAACTATTTTTTAAAATGATACCCTTTGTCAGGTTTACACAAACACAGTATTTGTGAGTTTGTGTCTTAGATTGGTGTTTTGGTAGTTCCTTAAGGAGTAACTATAGTTACAAAGAGTTGCTTATAAAATAGAGGGCATGTATACTCTATCTTGGGGTCGATAAAAGCAGGCAGAAAATTCCAAACAAAAACTAATTTGAAAGCATAATTTATTATGATATCTTTAAAGATATATTTTCCTAATACCAATTCAGAGTAAGAATTCTCTTAACCTCTGTCACTCAGTGCGCAGCCTCTGGCAATGTGTGTGTGTGTGTGTGTGTGTGTGTGTGTGTAAAATTTGGAAGAAAGCAAGGAATATGGAAATGAAAAGTGTTGCAAAATAATAGAGGGAACTTATGTTTATAAATGGTCCATATATTCCTTTTACTCTATAGGAGTTAGAAAATAAAAGAAGACTGCAAAAACAAGCTGCCAGTAGCCAGAGTGCCACAGAAGTTCGCTTGAATAGAGCTCTAGAAGAAGCAGAAAAGTATAAATTGGAGCTAAATAAATTAAGGCAAAATAACAAGGTATGGAAAAATTGAATGGTTTTGGTAGTGATCACCTTTGGTAACCTCTTTTATGTAAGAGTCAAAACTAAGTAGTTACTAAATTATAATTCTTGTCACAGTGAGCATTTCTCTTTTCAGAAGAAACACATTCATTATCAATAGATACATTTTCAATAAACTGGGTTATGTTGCTTGGGCTGGTGCGGTAATTGGGGGATAGCACAACTCCTTGGAGGATTCACTCATTTTTTTCAGTCCAAAAAACTTAATTGTGTACCCATATTACATGCCAGACACTTTTTTAAAAGTATTTTTATTGATTATGCTATTACAGTTTTCCCAATTTTCCTATTATCCCCCCTCCTCCCCGCCCCCGCAACCCTCCAGCATCCCTGCCCCCGCTTAGTTCGTGTCCATGGGTTGTACATATAAGTTCTTTGAGTCCTCTGTTTCCTACACCATTTTTATCTCTCCCTATTTTATACCTACTAATTATGCTTCTTCTTCCCTGTACCTTTCCCCCGCTATTCCTCCCTTCCTCCTCCCCACTGAACTCCCTCTATGTGATCTCCATTTCTCTGATTCTGTTCCTGTTCTAGTTTGCTTAGTTTTTGTTTTCATGGTTTTTCTTTTCTTTGAGGTTTATTTGTTGATAGTTGTGAGTTTGTTGTCATTTTACTGTTCATATTTTTTATCTTTTTCTTAGATAAGTCCCTTTAACGTTTCATATAATAATGGCTTGGTGATGAACTCCTTTAACTTGGCCTTGTCTGGGAAGCACTTTATCTGCCCTTCCATTCTAAATGATAGCTTTGCTGGATAGAGCAATCTTGGATGTAGGTCCTTGCCTTTCATGACTTTGAATACTTCTTTCCCTTTTTGCCTGCAAGGTTTCTTTTGAGAAATCAGCTGATAGCCTTATGGGAACTCCTTTGTAGGTAACTGTCTCCTTTACTCTTGCTGCTTTTAAGATTCTCTCCTTATCTTTAATCTTGGGTAGCTAAATGATGATGTACCTTGGTGTGTTCCTCTTTGGGACCAACTTCTTTGGGACTCTCTGAGCTTCCTGGACTTCCTGGAAGTCTATTTCCTTCACCAGATTAGGGAAGTTTTCCTTCATTTTTTGTTCAAATAAGTTTTCAATTTCCTGCTGCTGCTGTTCTCCTTCTGGCACCCCTATGATTCAGATATTGGAATGTTTCAGGTTGTCCCAGAGAATCCTCAGCCTCTCTTTGTATTTTTGGATTCCTGTTTCTTCAATCTGTTCTGGTTAGATGTATCTTCCTTTTGTTCCAAATTGTTGTGTTGAGTCCCGGTTTCCTTCCTGTCATTGTTGGTTCCCTGAATATTTTGCTTTATTTCATTTGTTTTTTCATTTTTCGACGATGCTGAATCAGATTTGTGGACATTTTGATTACCAGGGCTTTAAATTCTCCATCAGAAAGGTTGCCTATCTCCTCATTGCTTAATTCTCTTTCTGAAGTTTTGCTCTGTTCTTTCATTTGTGCCCTATTTCTTTGTCTTGGCACACCTGATAAGTTGTAAGGGGGCAGAACCTTAGGTATTCACCTGGGCAGGGTGACCCTTCTTGCTGTGCTGAGGTGCTGCTTGTGGGGAAGGGGCCAGAGAGGGAACAATGCAGCTCACCTGCTTGTCTCTAGACCACTTTCTAATGGACTCTCTCATGTGAGACTGGGAGTTTCTCCCGCCACGACAACTGCTATAGTCCACAGTCAACTCTGAGTCTCAGTTTCCCCTTAAGTCAGCCCCGCCCACACGGTCGACCTTCTCGCCTCAGTTTTTCTGAGTTGGCCCAGCCTGTGCGGTCTGCAGCCTTAATGGTCTGGTTGTTCTGGTTGATTTTTTCTTTAATTCCTTGGTTGTCGGAGTTCCATAAAGTTTGATTTTCTGGTGCTTTTGGTTGTTTGTTGATTTTTAGATTGGTTATCTTCTTTTTGGTTGTGCCAAAAAGTGAAGGGTTTCTACCTCCATCTTGGCCAGAACTCACACTTTTCTAATCTTAGGATAAATGATGGGAGAAAGTCTCTTTTGTATCTTGAGGTTGTTTTATTCTTCCTTGAGCTTCAATTTTCTAACATGGGGTCTGTCCAGAAAAAGTCCAGCCATTGTTAATATAACAAGAATGGTTTGTGCGACATTTTGACATGAATGTAACCTGGCAGCCAAGGAGAGTGGACTGGATTGCATATGCGTGAACAATGATGACTTCACTGTACTAGTCAGTGGGGGTGGTAGACACTCTAGAGTGAACATGTGTATTATGTGGCTGTTGCATTCAAAATGACTAAGTAGAGCAATGAATCTGCATCAAATTTTGCATTAAGCTTGAATATTCCTCTGTGGGGAAATATTCAGATGATTCAGAAGCTATGGGCAATGGATGATTGACAGCTTCATCATGACAATATGCCTGCTCATGCATCACACATCTCATGCAGATTTTTTTGGCAAAACATCAAATCATGGAGGTGACTCAGTCCCCCTACAGCACAGATTTGGCGCCCTGTGACTTCTGGCTTTTCCCAAAATTAAAATCACCTTTGAAAGGGAAGAGATTTCAGACTGGTAATGAGATTTGGGAAAATACAACAGGACAACTGATGGTGATTGGGAGAACTCTGAGGTCCCAAGAAGCCTACTTTGAAGAGGACTGAGGTGTCATTGTACAATGTTTCTTGTATCTTGTTATCTTCTTCATGTAAAAGTCTTTATTTTTCATATTACATGGCTGGACACCTTCTGAACAGACCTTATGTAATACAAAGGGCTATTTTATTGGTCAGTGGTTCATCTGGAGGGCTTGTTGAAACATAGATTGCTGGGCCCCCCCTCCAGAGTTTCTGCTTTCTTAGGTCTGGGGTGAGGCCTGAGAATGTGCAGTTCTAAGAAGTTCCCAGGGGATGCCGATGTCACTGGTTCTCAGATAACATTTTGATAACCACTATTGTAGAGTTACTGTGAGAATCACCATTGTATTCACAGTATCTAGCTAATGACTGTCATAGAATTAACACTCAATTCCTAAAAACAGCTATTGAATAAATGAAGGCTCAAATATCAATGTGTGTGAAAACATTTTTTACATTATAAATATTCCTATTAGTTTTTGGTTCTTTGTCAAGCTGAAAGTGATGCTCCATTGCAGTCTCTCCCTTAGGACAATATTTAATAACAGTGGCTTGGATGATGAAATTAGTAGCCACCCTCATTATATATACAAAATGGTATGTTTGAGATTAAATCAGTAGCATAAGATGACACTGAACAAAACTGATCTTGGTTAAGTTCTCCATCTTTAAACAGAGGCAAATATGTTGCGATGAATACAGAATTTTGAGATATCTTCTGTGAGATAGTTTATACTGTATAATCTTACTATGTTCATATTTAAGAGCCATCAATGATGGCATTATGATGGGGACTTATTAATAGAAGTTATTCGTGAACAAATTAGGAAGTCTTTACAAAGTTGCCAGTAATTAGCATGTTATTAGAATATTATTTCCAATTTGGTGCACTCTAAAGGAAGTCTGAATAAAATGAAATGGAATAACTGATTATGTCATGATTTGCTAATTCTGGTTGTAGATTTTATCTCTATTTTAGCACACACATTAGAGAAGTAGAAAACTTGTTTCCATGACAACAGATGAGTCTCCTAATTCTAGTCAGCCATTTTGCAAATTCAAGTAATGACTTGGTATGTGAACGATTCAGTATAAAACCATCAACTTTATATAAACAACTTAGATGTGTTCAAGACAAACATCTCACCCCAGGACTGCATTATGGGTGATTCACTTAACACAGTGGGATGACATTTTGGTATATATTACTATTTACTATCAAGTGTTTTTCTAGGAGTCTCATGGATTTTGGCCTTAGATTTAAGTCTAATCTATTTTGGGTTAATTTTTGTGGGTGGCGTAAGATAGGAGTCTAGTTTTGTTCTTTTACATGTGAATATCCAATTTTTCCAGTACCATATATTGAAGAGAGTTTCCCCATTGCATATTATTGGCTCTCTTGTCAAATGTTAGTTGACCTAATTTGCATGGGTTTGCTTCTAGGCTCTCAATTCTGTGCCATTCATTGGTTTATGTTTCTGTTGTTAGGTAGTATCACACTATTTTGATTTCTATGATTTTATATGTAGTTTGAAATCAGGAAGCGTGATGCCTCCCATTTGTTTTTCTTTTATCAGGGTTGCTTTGTCTCTTTGGTATGTTTGGTTCCATATAAATTCTAGGATTGTTTTTTTCTGTATCTGTAAAAAATTCCATTGGAATCTTGATAGAGGTTTCCATTGAATTTATAGATGGCTTTGGTTGTATGGACATTTTAACAATATTAGTTCTTCCCAGCATGAACACAGGATTCTTTTCTATTTATTTGATAACTTTCATCATTGTCTTATAATTTTCAGTATATAGATCTTTCACCTCCTTGGTTAAATTTATTCCTAAGTATTTTATTCTCTTTGATGCAGTTATAAAAGGGATTGTTTTATTTGTTACAGGTAATTTATTAGTGTATAGAAATACTATCAATTTTTGAATGTTAATTTTGGATCCTGCAATTTTAATTTGTTGATTAAATCTAACAGTTTTTTCATGGAGTCTTTAGGATATTCTCCATATAAAATCATGTTGTCAACAAATACAGTTTTACTTCTTCCTTTCCAATTCTGATACCTTTTATTTATTTTTCTTGCCCAATTGCTTTGACTAGGACTTCTGGTAGTATGTTGAGTAGGAGTGGTCCGTGTGCACCCTTGTCTTGTTCCTCATCTTAAAGGAAAAGCTTTCAGCGTTTCACCACTGAGAGTGATGTTAGCTGTAGACTTGTCTATTATGTTGAGGTATGTTCTTTCTAAATCTAATTTGTTAAAGAGTGTTTATCATGAACAGATGTTGAAATTTTTGAAATGCTTTTTCTGTGTCTATTGAGATGAGCATGTGATTATTTTCCTTCATTCTGTTAATGTGGTGTGTTGCATTGCATTCATTTTCATATGATGACTCATCCTTGCAAATCCAGCAATAAATTCCACTTGGTGTATAATCTTTTTCATGTGCTCTGCAATTCAGTTTGCTATTATTTGGTTGAAGATACTTGTATCAATGTTCATCAGGGATATTGTTCTCTAATTTTATTGTAGTGTCTTTGGCTTTGGTACCAGGTTAATAATGCTGGCTTCATAAAATGAATTTGGAATTGTTTTGTCCTTTTCCATTTTTTAAGAAGAATTTAATGACAGTTGGTGTTAATTCCTCTTTAGATATTTGATAGAATTCACCAGTAAAGCCATCTGATACTAGGCTTTCTTTGTTGGGAGGTTTTTAATTCTATGTCAATCTCCTTACTAGTTAGAGGTCTGTTCACATTTCCTATATCTTCATCATTCAGTTTTGGTAGGTTATGAGTTTAATTTATCCATTTTATCTAGATTATACAATTTGTTGGTGTTCATAGTATTCTCTTATGATCCTTTATATTTCTGGGGTATCAGTTGTAATGTCCCCTCTTTTATTTCTGATAATAGTTATTTGAGCCTTATTTTTTGTCTTAGTCTAGGGAAAGGTTTATCAATTTCATTGATTTTTTTCCCAAAGAAGCAACTGTTGATTTCATTGATTTTTTTATACTCTTTTTCTACCATGTATTCATTAACTCTGCATTAATTTTTATTATTTCCTATCTTCAACTGATTTTGGCTTTAGTTCTTTTTTTAGTTAAGTTGTAAAGTTGTTGATTTGTGATCCTTCTTCTTTTTAATGTAAGCATTAACAGCTATAAATTTCTCCCCTTAGGAACTGCTTTCACTGTAACCCGTAAGTTTTTGTCTGTTGTGGTTTCATTATAATTTGTCTCAATACATTTTCTAAATTCCCTTGTGATTTCTTCTTTGACCCATTTGTTGTTTGTTGTTTAATTCCCACATATTTGTGGATATTTGTTTTCCTTCTGCTATTGATTTCTATTTGGTTATATTGTGAGCAGAAAAGAGACTTTGTATGATTTCAGTCTTTTAAAATGTCCTAAGATTTGTTTAGTGGCCTAATATGATTTATTCTGGAGGATGCTCTGTGTGTACTTGAGAAAAATGTTGGGGAGAATATTCTGAATGTGTCTATTAGGTCCAGGTGGTTTATAGTGTTCAATTACTATTTCCTTAATCTTCAGATTGTTCTGTCCATTATTGAAAGTTGGGTATTGAAGTCTCCTACTGTTATTATAGGGCTACTTCTCTTACCAGTTCTGTTGTTTGCTTTATATACTTAGCTCTGATGTTTGTGCATATATATTTATAATAGTTATAGCTTCTTAGTGAATTAACACTTTTATCATTATATAACATCCTTCTTTGTCTGTTTTTGACTTTGTTTTGTCTGTTATTAGAGCCACCCCTGTTCTTTTGTTTCCTATTTCCATTGGTTACTATTTGCACAGGATATCTTTTTCCATTCTTTCATTTTCAATCTGTATATGCTTAGAGTGAAAGTTAATCTCTGTAAACAGCATATAGTTGGTCCTGTTTTTAATCCATTTATAATTCAAGTCATTACTAATAGGGAAGAACTTCCTGTTGCTATTTTTTCTGTATGTCTTAAAGGGTTTTTGTCTCTTTTAAATGTCTTAATTTCCTGAGTTTCGGCCCAGCTTCTCTTCAGGGCCTTAGATGTTATATGTTATATTTTATTCTCTGCCCATAATCTTTTGCCCCTTGGCACCCGTGGTTCTGCAGATCCCCTGCAGCCCTCATGTCCAGCAGTCCCCACCACTGCTCTCAGCAGCCTCCAATTTGATATTCAAACTATGTCACCATTCCATCAAGTGAGGCAGAAAACAGTCCCTCAGGCAACCCCGTACAAGTCAGAACATCACAACCAAGTTGTGCTCTTTTCTTTCCATCCCAAGGGAGGAGCTGGGAATTGAGAAACTTTCCATTATGCCCAAGAGGGTGAGGTGAAAGGGTGAGCATAAATGCAATGAAATTTCCTACTATTTTGAATGTGGTTCTTGCTTGGTTGCTGCTGCTGCTTAGTTGGCTTTTAGAGTTCTCACAATGCTGCACTGATCTGCATATTGTATATTCAGTGCTTCCATAGTGTCCCTTGGGAATAAGTGGCGGCGGGGCGGGGGGGGCTCCGCTCGCAGGCCCCACCATCAGCCTCCACAGATGAGACTAAGTCTACCAAGACCTGATCTGCTTGGTGAGGAAAGGTGGCTGATCTCTCAAAGGAGAAGGGCCAAGAGCCTTTTCCTCAATGGACTTTTATTGGGTTCAATTTGGACAGGAATGCAGGTAAAGCTCAGCAATCAGTGTCAGGCAGTAAGGATCAAACAATAGATAACACAAAGTATGAGGGCTTATTCTGAGTCAGTGTCATTTAGCTACAGGGCTATAAAACTTTGGGAAACAAACTCATTTCATGCTTGGACCCTTATCAGAAAACTTAGGACATTCTTAGCAAAGCAGGTTTCACAGGACTTTATGTATTCTTTCTTAGGCCTGATTGCCCTGGGGAACTGCCCATTCCTGCCTAGGGCTGCACTGCCCTCTGTCATTGTTTCAGGCTTAAGTCAGGCAGGGGAAGTAAGGCAGCCAAGAGATTAGGAGCCTTCTTGCAGACAGAATGAGGACTCAGGCTATGTCAAAGCTAAGGGGCAAGGGTCCGTCACCCCCTTTCTCCATAGCCCTCCAAGTCCTTCCCTGGGGGCCCTCTCATGACAATGCCTGTCTTAGGTCATCCCTCCCTTGAAGAATCTTACCCGTCATTGGCTAACTAGTCATCTGCCAGGGGCCAAGAAGGGTGAAGTAAAAGGGGCAGAGGTGGTGCCCCTGCCGGGGACATAAGCTTTGTCTCCTTAGTGGTTTAACGTCCCAAGGTCTCTCACTCAGCCTCAGCCATGTGCGGTTACAGCTTCTGAAACCAGGCAGGGCGGTTTCTAACAAATAAGGGCCTGGAGCTTCATACTCTGCCATTTTGCTGATATCATTCCTAATAGACTTTAAGAAAATTTCTTTAAAAGATAAATATTTACCAAGTTACTATTTCTGGTACTCTTATTTTCTCTGTCTGTAGATTCAGATACCCTTTTAGTATCATTTTCCTTTTGCTAACTTTTTTCCAAGTATAGCAGATCCTCAAGTAATGTCATTTCATGCAATGTTGTTTTGTTATAAATAAGTTCCTATGGCATGTCATCAACATTATATCGATTGGCCTACAATGAAATTGGTTTCATTATACATTATTTTGCACAACATCAGAGAAACTGTCGATGATTGTAAGTAAGGACTTACTGTATAAGATCTCCCTGCACTTAATAACTTCTGATCTGCCTCTCTTAAAGTTCACTGATGCTTTTCCTGCATTGTCCAGATTGCTTCAGAGTTCATCCAGTTAATTTTTACCAAGATTACAAACTCAGTCTCCCTTGTCATGGGCAGTCGTTGAATTCTCTAACTCAGCTCTTTACACCACAGCTGTTGCTTTTCATGGATTCCTAGTACTCTCATCCTGTGCATCCCCATTCAGGGTTCTGCCAAGGATTTGAGGGAAATGTAAATGTAGATATTGAGGACTCCCTGCTCTCCAGGATTTCCCACCTGGAAATGTCCACCACTCTGGCCGCCCTGCTGTCTCACTCCTCAGCCCAATAAGACTGTTCCTTTTGACTTGAGGTGTACCCTCTGTGAACCTATGAACTGGAAAGTGCTCGCAACCAGTGTGCTTCCATTTTTTCAAGGATTGCATTGCCTCCACTTTCTGCTTACTATTGATTACTCACCTACATCTTTGCCTGTTTTTAAAATTGTGTCCAGAGTTTATTTTTGCTACTATCTGGAGAGTTGGTCCAATACAAGCTGCTATTACTGGAATTAGAACTGCAGTTGTTACTTTAAAAGCATTCTTTATAATGTGAGACACTTGAGCATCATTAAAAGTTATCAAAGTTACAATATAGTTTTTATTAATGATGTGATGACAGTTTTTTATTAAAAGACTGCAATAAATATATGGGATTTTTCTTCCTTTTTCAGGATATAGCAAATGAAGACCACAAAAAAATTGAAGCATTAAAATTAGAAAACAGGAAACTAGAAAAACAAAAAGGAGAATTAATGATTGGCTTCAAGAAACAATTAAAATTAATTGATGTTTTAAAAAGGCAGAAGGTGAGTATCCTTTAGTTGTTTGTTTTGACATGCTTAGGCACAAAATTTTATCTATATAAAATGTATTAAACATAAAATTTATATAAGCTTTATATATAATGTGTTGTTCAGGGAAATAGGAATGTGGTAACCAGGACTGGCAAATACAGTGTATGTGCACTCCCTAACTGAAGAACGTACCATATACAAGAATGAATATCATCTTAGGGGACTGGTTTGCCTTATGAAATCTTAAAGAGTGAAAACTGATTCTAAGCCACGATCGTTCCATCCTCTACATGAGTTACCTGGTAGTGGGAAGATACGAATTTGTGGTTTTGCCCCTTTTCCTTTTTGAAAAGGTTACGGAACTGTCTCTCAACAGTAGGTTGGTGCAGTGCTGGACAGAGTTTCATAGGCTGGCCCTTGAGTGTAGTTATGTTTCAAACACATTTATTGGGATTAGAGTGCACACACCTACAGCAGAGCTTGTGAGTAGACAGCATATTGTACACACTTACAGACTTCTTGTCGTGTGGCTTATTTTTAATACCAAATTAGACAGTATGGATTCTTTTAAACACAGATGCATATTGAAGCTGCCAGGATGCTGTCCTTCACCGAAGAGGAATTTATGAAGGCGCTCGACTGGGGGAATTCTTAAGTGGGCTGCTTTCGCTAGTCTCTGACCAACGGTGTGTGACAGATACACGTTTCAGTTAAGTTGTAATGGTTTGAATTTTTACTCCTAATAAGTAATGAAGATGTTTGATAATGAAATCAAAGTAGCTGTAAGGAATTCCGTTTGGGGGAATACAAAATTGATATATAATTATTAGGAAAAGTTACATTTAAAAAATAAAGAAATAGGAATAACTTTTGATTCTGCTGTCTTTCTTGTGACCTTTCTGTACTGCACTTGAGTAGAAAATGTGTTCTGGAGATTTAGCTCTAGGTTATAAATGAGTTAATAAGAACTTAAAAACAGAATTTCTCTGATAGACAAATTAGGCACTTTGAAATTCCTCACCCTTTACTTTTCTCCTCCCTTAGAGTAGAAAGGAAAAGATGCTTTTTAGAAAAAGATACATCTAAAAATATTTACATTAAAAATTAATGTTTCAAAACAATATAGACTTAACATTGTCTTAGTTGCCTAAGTACCAGAGACCTTGGTGGGTTAATCAACAGACACTGTCTTACAGTTCTGTAGACTGAAGTCTGACGTCAGGGTTGGCTTCTGCTGAGTCCTGTCCCTTTGGCTTGAGCATGGCTCTCAGCCCCCCACGATGTCGCATGCTCAGGAAACGATGCTTTAAACCCAAATTAACTCTAAGTACTTAAACACAAACATAGCATGGACTGAACAGGGATGCAGAAAAAGCTCTGAACAGTAGTATAGAAACATTAATCTCCTGGGTTTGGTTTTATATATGATATATATATATCATATTACAACATTATATATATAAATATTAAAAATGTTGTAATATGGTGATATAGAACTCAGATCTTCAAATTTTAGTATAAAAACAATTTGACCAAATAATTTTGCAGTTAAAAGTATTCAGTAATTTTAATTTTTATAAGAAAAGAAAAATGTTTTCTTTTAGAGAACCATTTACAAATGATAACAGATGTTTTAGAAAATTCAAGTAGACAACAGATTCTTACTATCACTAAAACAAAAGTCACACTGACATCTAGTGGTAACATACAAAAGAATCCAGGTTTTACCAAATCTTGATATCACTTTTCTTCGCTCCTTTTCTGATATGCTTTCCTAAACTCTTCACCAAGCATTTCAATATCATCCTCTTTTTTGAATACACCCTACAAGAAAAATATTTTATGGGTTATTTTGAATGCCAGACTATTTCCCTGAATGTCTGTATGACTAGCAAATAATATAGGCATGAAATTTGTAAAGTTATTTCCAAGATAATGAACTCTATTTAATAGACTTATGAAAAATATCATTATCTGATAAACGCACTGAATAGTCTTAGACTGACCTGACCTCCTGGTTCATCAGTCCCAGTGTTGGAACTTGCCGTAGTAAAGTAGAAGATTCCTGTGACAAGTACTATTGCTTGGATGGGCTGAACAAAAAGGAATTTAATCTACATTGTGTGCTTCCCTCGTCCTGAAACAGCCCTACACTATGAGTACAAGGGGTCAGGGTGTGGAGTCTGAGCTTCGCCAGATTCATGCCTGGGACTGGCTCTTGCTTCAGTTCCACAGCTAATCAGCGAACATTCGAACTTGCAGGAAAGAATCCAGGTTTGCCATTTACGCAAGCCCTTCGAAATTCTTTACTCGTGTTTGTTTTCCCTTACAGTAAGAGGCTCTTTAAAACAAAACTGAACTTAAATATTTACTTATAATTAAAGAGTAATTTAGGTCATTTGGGGCCATTAGGACCTAAAGGATAAAAAGTCATTTTAGGCTATCTCCCCATCTCCACAATTATATCCCTATAACAATATCTAAATCCCAGGACTCTCCCAGAATTTGCAGTCTGTTTCATGGAGTTTATCAATTCCATATGGCTTTTGTCATTAACACATCATTTTGTATTCATTAATTCCAGCTAAACAATTAAAGACAATAAAGTCCTGGGCGCAGGCAATACTTATTCATGTTTTTCTTTCTCTCCTTCCTTACTTTGCACCTGACTAAACATAAAATACACACTTTATTCTTCCAATTGAATCAAATATCAAATAGCACAATTTCTGTATTTGAAGGACGGAAATTTTATTTACATGAGTCCAGATGTTTGTGGCCTATGAAACTCAGTTTATTTTAGTCACAGTGTATCTCAGCTGTACTTGAAAATTTGCTATCTTCTAGACATACTTTTAAAAACCAAGGTTACCCACTTGATCATAGTATATGATCTTTTTGACGTATTGCTGTATTTGGTTTGCTAATACTTTTGTTGATAAAACAGCTATGGTGTATTTACTCAATGGAATATTATTTGACTGTCAAAAAGAAGAAAATTTTATCTTTTACAACAGTATGGATGGACCTGGAGAGCATTATGCTAAGTGAAATAAGCCAGTCAGAGAAAGACAAATACCATATGATTTCACTCATATGTGGAATCTAGTAAACAAACCGAACTAACAAGCACAATAGTGACAAACTCAGAGAGCAGGCTGACAGCTGTGGGATTGAGTGGAGGGACTGAGCAAAAAAAGAAAAGGAACTCGTGGACACAGACAAGTGTGGTGATTGCTGGGTGGGGCGGAGCGGGGGAGTGGAGGTGGAAGAGGGAATGGGGGTGATAAATGGTAACGGAAAAAACACATTAAAACATGAACTATTAAAAAGAGGTTACTGAGAGCCTAGCTAGAACACAACCTCTACTGCAGAGCAGATCTGTCCTAGACTCAGTTCAAGCATGTGTCTGTTACTGGCGTTACTGACAAGACTTTCTGTGCACCTGCAGCTTCGGTGTACAGAGTATTACAACTGCTTTGTGGTAGTTTAGTTTTAGAACACATACACTGAAAGGGGAGAAAAGAATCTCAAAGCCACAGAGTCAATAAATCTAGCTCATAATTCTAAAAATGTACTAAGACTAACTCTCATTTTGGAGACAGTGACTGGCCAAAATCCCCCCGCTGCTTGGTAACAGCAAGAAGGGAACAAAACCCAGGACCTCTGTGATCCTAACCCTGTGTTTTTTTTCTCCACTGGCAGATGTCAGGGGGACGACACTGAGTTAAAGCTCACTTACTTTAGGGAGATATCCTAGTAAGTTCGCAGCATGTTCTTTGAGGAGTTTTAGTCTCTCTTCTTCAATAATCGCATTAATACACCCCTGTCTTCTTTGCTGCAGCTGCCATTCTTCCAGTTCACGTTGCTGGAAATGTAAAGAAAATATTGTCACCCAGTCCATTAATCTTAAAAATGGTCAAAACTATTCTTGCAGGGAATTAGATAAAATTAATGAACTCTCTATTGATACTAACTTGAAAAGATTCTATATGATGTACATGGTGAGGCAAAAGTTGGTTTACAGTTGTTCACATGGAAAATACAGTAATAAGACAAGAATAAACTATGTTTTGTGTGCTCACAACTGTAAACCTACTTTCGCCCCACCCTGCAGTTATGACTGGGATTTTAGGAAGGCAAGTACATATTTTCAGTACAATATCATTACCAAGGAAAAAATGTTCAAAGAAGTGACTTCCCAATGAATTCAACAAATATTTATTGAATGTTTACCATACGGCAGGCACTAACGGCAGCTCACAGTGGAAGACAGGGCGGGTACAACCAAATAGAGACAGCTAAAGAACAGGGTCTGGCACAAATTACGCCCCTTTTTATTACGAAATCTTTTATTACAGAATCATAAGCATGTAATTCCGTAACAACAATATCACACTCAAGCACACCGTATGACATTTTAGGTGGAATGTTGGATGCTGTCCCTCTCGTGTGAGACGTTCACGTTCCCTACCAACCACACTCCAGCAGGTGTTACTTCTGCGGGACCCTGTATTTCCATATACTAAATTTTTAAAAGCTGGTATGAAGCCCAAGAGTAGCAGCAAGCATTCTACAGGGAGAAATTTCTCAGGAACAAGTTCTGAATACTCAACCACACCAAAATTCTGTGCCATGTGGGTCAAAGGGATGACCAGCTTTACAAGTTTCTAGGGCTTAAAAGAACTCTTTAGGAAATGTATCCAACAAATCCTGTTGTGCAGGGAGGGATGCTAAAAGGCAGAAATAATGAGTTCCTGCCAAGAATTATTTTAAAGTAGTATTAATGCAAAGCTTTTCTTTGAGATTATTTACTGGGGTCACTATTGAAACCACTCCTTGTCAAAGTTATGGAAAGCAGAAAGAGAAAAATTGTATATATGATTAATATATAACATCACCTGGCACATAAAAGGTTCTCAGTTAACTGTTTAGTGGATGAATGCATGAACTGATTGCTGTTAAATGGTAATGGCAAAAACAAACCAAAACAAAACCACTTTTCCTTACTTTGTCTGCAAGGAACTGTTTGCGGCGCTCTTCGATAAGTTTTTCCACAGCCCTCTTGTGTTCCAGTTGCTTCATTCTTTGCCTCTGAGCATTCATTAGTTCTATGCGATCATCCTCGGCGAGTTTAGCTAACATGGCCTTCCTAAAGATCTCCTCCTCCTCCTTTGCAGCCTGTTGTACCAGTTCCTTCAAGGCCATTTGTTCTATAAAATTTTGCTTCAACTCTTTTTGCCTTCTCAATTTCTCTTCTGCTTCTTCCTAAAAAACAATTTACATGTAGAAGGTAATTCAGTAACTGTTTCTTTAAAGCAGATTTATAAACTGAGGGAGGAATAGTTTGGTTAAGCTTAAAAGACTAGGGCAGTGTTCTCTAGTGTGAACTAGTTGGATAAAGGACACGTTACTTTTGAATTGCCTCCTGTTACCTGTTTTTACACGTTCACGTGTATATATTTACTACTTTGTTTCTGCATTCAAAATTAACACATAACTACTTTGAAAAGGGCTGATATAAAAACTTTTTTTCCTTAAGTTTATTAAATCTATTCTATGAAATTTGTACCAACTATGAATCATTCTAGAATCTTGCATAAAACTATTGTTCAGATCATTGATAAATATTTTTCAGAACAATAATCTAGCAATGACAATCGGAAGTTTTTCAGGGAAATTCAAATCTACTTTGAACAGTTAAAGTCCTTTTCTATACATTTTAATTTTCCCAACATTTTATTATGAGAAATTTCAAACATAACCAAAGATGTAAAGAATTTAATAGTGATCACCCACATACCTAACACCTGGATTCTACTAATAATATTTTACTGGTTTTGCATTATCATCTACTCATTTGGGGCTGATGTAAATTTTAAGTCCTCTAACCAACTTTGTCCAATTCTTACACAAGCTCCAAGTAGTCCAGCATCCTCAAGGCATTCAAAATATTGTCTTAACAGCTGTGTGGATAGGGTTCTTACTTCCAGATCATACAAACTATAGGGGATTTACTACAGGCCACCAGCTGGCATACATGACTCGGAGGTCCAGGGAAACAAGCTGACACTCCACTGCTCAGATCCCTTGACGACAACCCCCCCCCCCAAAGCTACCCCAGTGACCTGGGCTTCCTGGAGCGGCTGCTCTCCCATTTTGCTCCCTGGCATCTTCAGACCCTGACAGAAGAGATAACTGCTGGAGATAACCTAGGTCACACGAAGAATTCTAACTGAAATAAGAGAAATGTAGTTTTAACTTTATAGTGTTTATAATAAAGTAGCACAAATGTTTTTAAAGAGCAGTAGGAGGGGTTTGAGCCAATCTGCAGTATCAGTTGTAGCAACTTTGATAGTTACACTGTGTCTTCAACCTCTTTCTTCACTCATCCCTCTCCAATCCCCTCCCGAAGCCGCCTCCTCCATAAAGTCTTTTCTAACCACACTCTCATTCATACTCCTCTCTTTTGGGCCTCTTACGCCATTTAATTTTTCCATCTAATTTTATTTCATACATATATGCCTTATCCCCTCACTAAAAATAAATTCCAAGAGGGAAATCTGGTTTTTCTTTGGGTGTACTAATTTCTTTATCCACTTCTCCACTGACGGACACTTCGAGGTCATTTCCATATCTTGGCTATTGTGAGGCTGCAACTGGACATCCAAAAGCAAAAACTGGACCTTGACCTAAGTCTCGCATGGTATACAAAATATTAACTGGAAATGGATCACAGACTTATAAATGCAAAAGTCAACAACTTTTAGGGAAATAATTATTCGGGATCTAGGCAAAGACTTCCTAGAATTAATACCAAAGGTACAATCCATAAAAACAAACTGATAAATTGGACTTCAAAGAAATCAAAAATATTTTTTTAGAGAAAGACCCTGTTAGGAGGATGAAAAGCTATAGACAAGGAGAAAACATCTGTAAACCACATACCTCACAAGGACTAGTATCTAGAATACATGAAGAACTCTCAAAATTTTACAGTAAATGAACAAACGACCTAGTTAGAAAATCAGCATATCATCTTGACTTGAGGTAAAGTTTGCTGATACTGTTTTTTAACACTACATCCCTGTGGTTTTCTGACAACGTATTCTACATACAGTGGCACCTCGGTACTAGTCATTAATTCGTTCCAGAACTCATGAGTGCTGAAATCGAGGAGCACCGAGCAAGCTATGAGTGAGAAACCATTTCCCTTGCGGGGTGGCATCGTGACTCATACAAATTTTAGCAAGTGCGACGAGTCCCAAGCAAGTGCTAAGTGCTGAAACATTATTTTTTTCTCGTCAAAATGCTACGAGTACAAGGTTTGACAAGTTCTGAGGCCAACAAGTACTGAGGTATGACTGTAGTAATGAGAAGGGGTATTGAAATCTTCTGTTGTAATTATGGATTTGTCTACTTCTCCTTTGATTTCTGCCAGTTCTGCTTCATGTGTTTTGAAGCTTTATTTAGGTTCATACACATTTGCAATTATTATATCCTCCAGATGAATTACCTTATTACCAACCTGCTTTTGATTAAGTGTCTGCATGGTATATCTTTCTCTATTATCCTTTTGTTTTTAAAGTATGTGTCTTCATATTTAAATTGTTTCTTATAGACAACGCAGTTGCATCATGCTTTTTTTTATTGCTGTCTATTACAGTTTTGTCCCAAGTCCCCCCGTTGTACTCCCCTGGCCCACCCAACCCTGTGCCTCCTGGTTCCCTTGGCCAGTCCCTACCCTGTTGTCCACGTCCATGTGTCCTTTATACAAGTTCCCTGACTAGAACTTTCCCCTTCTTTCCCCATTTTCCCTCTCCTCCCTCCCTCTGGTCAATGTCAGTTTGCTCCTTATTTCCATGTCTCCTGCTTCTTAAGTAGTTTGTAAACTGCTGCCTGGGTTTGGGTTTTTTATCCAACCTGAAAATTTCTCTTTTAATTGTAGTGTTTATACCCTTTAATTATCAATATTGTTGGGTTTAAATCTCTCTACTTTCATCTCAAAATGATACTGTTCTCTATGTTAATCATTCTTTCAATTTCTAAAACTTACTTTTAGTTTCCTCATATGTATTTCAGCTTGTTCTTCCTCGTATAATTCTCGTCGCACTTGCTCCAAATCTTCACGTTGCTGCAGCATTTTTTCCAATTTCTGTGCCAACTATTAAATTTTTTTAAGGGGAAAAAAAACACTCAGACATTATAGGAACCAAATCCTATTTAAAAAATCAGAATTTCTCCAATGTTAAAGAAGTGGTTATTTTAATACCATATTCTGAAGCTGTAGCTTCTTTTCCTCATTTTCTTGAACTTTCGCCATCCAGTCTTCTTCTCTTTGTTGTTGCAAGTTGGCAAACTCTATGATTTTTCTGTTTTCTTCTTCCATTTCCTCGCGTTTCTTTTTTCTCCAGAGAGCCTGCTCTTTCTGAAACTCTTCTATATACCTTCGAGTTGCATTCTTTTTTTCTAACTCTTGTTGTCTCTCTCTAAAATGCAATAGTGAGTACAGTTTTATAGTAACAGAAATTATAAAATATAGAAGAATGTGTGTCATTTCCTTCAGTCAATAATGTTGGAAAATGTATAGTTTTTTCATTCATTTATGCAACAAAACATTCTGAGTTTCTATTAATGCCACTAAATATGTTAGAGGTATGAGTCTTTTCTGAGTAAAATACTACCACACTTCTTCTCTAACCTGTTAGTGAAGTTTTATGCATGGTATTTCACAAAGGGTATAACCTGTTAACATCTGCCTCATAGCTCTCTATACTTCAGCTGTCTACCAAGGAAATTCATCAGAAAAGAAGTCCTCTGACATACAATATGAGCATATTTAAGAAAAACCAATTTTTGTGATTGTCACTTAATGAGCATTTTTAATTACCAGATAATTAACTATCATGCTAAGAGACATATACAAGCTGGTCTCAGTTATGTGATAATACTGCTGAGGACTTCCTGTGTGTTAGGCACTCTGTAGGTGCTTTACCTCTTCAAAACAAGCCTGAGATTAACGTAAATGTTTAGGCATTAACAAAGTTGGGATTCACTTACAATTGATCCTCTTCATAGATTTTCCTAACAATTTCATCAATCATGAGTTTCTCTTTCAATAACTGCTCATAAGCTTCCTGCTTTTTTTTCTCTTGTTCTTCAAGTTGTTTCTCTAAGTCAAGGCAGTACTGTGTTTTTACTTGATTTCGCCTGTCTTCTGCAGCACTCTCTTCCTTCATTATTCTCTCGTGTTCTTCCATCATGGTTTGGGCTATTTCAGCATCACGTTTCTGTCATTAAAACAAAATTCATCTTTCCATTTTGAAATCTGAGCAGAGTGTGATAGAATAATTTAAAGAAATGTAATTCAATATCTTAAAGCCTGTCACATAAAATATTTTCATCTGTGTAAGTTAAAAGCAAAGGTAAGTCACTGTCACCTGAAGGGTATGAATGACGAGCCAAACTGTAAAGAAGCCTTCCTGTTCCTTCAGGTAGCTCTCTCAGAGCAATACATAATAAGGATACTTAGTAACTCTACATTTGAAAAGCAGTAAGTCAGAATAGAAGTACGCTATTAATAACTTCACTATGTTAACTGCCAAAGCCGTAGTCACCCTTCTATTTTGTCTTGTATCTAATAGTGGCAATTTTCACAATTTAACTTTATTATGTATGTGGATTTAAAAAGAGTTTTATGGAGAGTAATTTCACAGGATGATCTGACCATAGATTCCTAACTGGGCAGATCATAAGAGGTAGTAATGCCCTCGGCGTATACCTTTTCAGTAAAAGGCTTATCTTTGCCTTAAGCCCTTCCTGTTCATACAGGCCTGCTATGTATGTTAACCTAGACCACACTGTTACTATGGTCTAGGTTAACATACCTTTGAAATAAAGCACTATATGCCCCCAACAGGGCACATAATCTCATTAACTACCCTGTAATCCATTCCCCACTTTGCTTTCTCCCACTTACACATACTCTTTTATAGTCACTCCTTAATTTCAAATGCATAAAAGAAGCTGCAAAAATTATTCTCAGGAGCATTTGAGTTCTTGCTCCTCAGCAAAATCAGTTTGTCTCAGATAAACTCTTTAAAAAATTCTCTAAGGTTTGGACGTTTCTTACGTTGACATGTATCAGCTGCAATTTAGAGTAAGGATGGTACAGGCAGCCCTTGGAGACACTGCGGGTTCAGTTCTGGCCACCACAACAGAACGAGTATCGCCATAAAGCGAGTTGTGATTGTTTTTGCTGGTGGACGGTCTTGCCTCCAATTTGTAAGAAACACAGTATCTGTGGAGCATGAGGAAGGGAAGTGCAATAAAGTGATGTACGTCTGTCTGCCTGTACTATCTTTTTCATACAGGTCTGCTATTTATAGCTCTGAGTAAGTCTTTAGTTACTCCCAGCCTAAACCTTCTTTCCTGCCACTGGCCTTTTAAGTCTCCCCTTTTCTCATTTATTAAAGGCCCTTTGTAATCATTTTAGCTTAAAAGCGTTACATATGTCACTGTGCCTGTTTTCTGCAGCTTTTACTTCACTCATTCAAGACCATTCCTTCTGAGTTAGAGATAGTATTGCTTCTTGAATAGGCTCAACCCCATATCTGTTTTGAGCATTTTTAAATCATTCAACAAGCTAAGTTTTAAATTAAATATATATCAGGGAAATTTAAAAAGTTGCCCTTTACTACTGTGATCATAGCCCAAATGTGCTGATGCCAGAATGGTCGGCAGCATCAAACATAAAAGAAGAAACAGATCAAAATATGAGTGCTGCTAAATGCCATTCCTGATCTAACTGATGCCTTTAACATTACATTGTTAATATTACTTAATCAAACTTATTTCTTGGCTTCTGTTTTCTTAGCACATGTTGGACTAGGTTCTTTAGAAAAAATATAAAATGATACAAATATGTATTGCATTTTACCATACATTTATATAAAGACAATGTTCTCCTTTCACAGTTAAGAAAAATAAGCCTTAGAAAGACTGAACCAAAACTAGCACCTAGATATTCTGACACCTGGTCAAGTCCTAGGAGTATTTGACTTTAATTTTTCAGGATCAGTTATTAAGAAAATAGCAATTGTCTCATGAATCAGACAAAATGTCTACAATTGCCTTGAATAACCTCAATTATCAAGGTAATTAAAACTGCAAACTACTGGTCAAATAGTGTATTGTTTATATTCTACTTTATTTTTCAAAGGGTAGAATACAACTATACAGCTTAGGAAATGCAATCTCACCCTCTCCTATGCATCGGTGCTAACAGCATGCTACATAACCTCCAGAGTTTTCTATATGAGCACAGGGGCACGTGCCCCAGCACACCTATCACCGTGGGCAGCATCTATCCTTATTTGATACCTACATTGCCTTGCACCAGTTGAGTATTTTGATATCGCCCCTAACTGTATGTGTGTATGAGCACATGTGTGTATTGCTATATACAACGCACACCATATTTTGCCGTGTATAATGCGCACCAAAAAACTTGGGTTATTATACCCGTTATTAATTGTTTGCCTCTCAAATGCCCCCAACTGGGGACCCAGCCCACAAGCCAGGCATGTGCGCTGACCAGAAACCAAACCAACAACCGTTCAGTCTACGGGCCTGCACTCAATCCACCGAGCCACACCAGCCAGGGCTATTATACCCATTATTATAGCCATGGTATGTAATGATCGTACCCATGTATAATATGCATCCTTATTTTTCCCTCAAGAATTTGGGCAAAAAAGTGCACATCAGACATGGCAAGGTACAGTATGGATGAATATATATACATATACATACATATATGTACAGGTTTTTAAAATAAAAATGGTCCGTGATATGTATTATTCTCCAACTTGATTTTTTTGCAACTTTCTTTTTTTCCGTTCAACCTAAAATATATATGGTCCAAGATTAAAAGTCAGAACATTTACCTCTACCCCCTCCTCTTTAACAGCTGTGTAATATCTTGTGAAAGGGATCCAGGAGAGAGGGGACTCTGCCATCTCTCTATTTGACATAACAGAGCAACAAGGGAAGGGGAATGTAAGGCTGTGTCACACTGAGTCAGACCTTCTCATCTGTGTCTAGCCTTCCTTTGTGACAATGAGTGCTCACGTTATGACATGAACCTGCTTTTAAGCATTAACTCAATAAAGCCTGTTTTAACTTGGTGAGTGTGCCTGAAACGCCTTTGCCCAAGAGTAACTCCTGCCCTGAACTTGGCAGTTTGTCAGGAGTTAGAAAAAGGGATAGAGGGAAACAAATAGAAATTGCTATTTATAAAACAGAAAAGTTCGCATAAAATTATAAAAGTTATTTTTTAGGACATTTAAAAAATGAAAAATAACATAATATATTAATCATGCTAACAACTTGTACTGGTTTGTCAAAGAGTAATTGGTTAGAGACCAAAAAGAATGCTGGGAGTTACTGAATATAGCCATTCATTCTAAACAGCAGCCTAGTCCTTTGTGTCTCTGAAAGGCTCTAATATTATATTAAACAAGTCTCAATATTAAGTAATCCATGATTCCCTATACCTTAAGGATCTGAAAAGCATGAAGTATTTGAGAAATCTAGCACTGTAAATTCCTTATAGTATGTAACAATTGTTTAAAAATTGGTCTATTTTTGGTTTTTTACATGAACCTAAAAATACAGAAAGCATGATGAGCAGAAACATGATTACCATTTGTTCATATTTAATGGCATCCTTTTCAGCAATCTGAGCTGCCCTTTCTTTATTCATGTAGGCTGCTTTTAATTTCTTCTCCAGTTCTCTGAGCTCGATACTGTTTAAAAAAAAAGACATTTAAATTTGAGGACCATTACTATAAAAATAATCTACATCTAAAATTAAAAGAATTTTTTCTAAATGTGTAAAACATATTTACATTATTATTTAAATATTTTGAAAAAGTACCCCTTTTTCCCTTCATCCAAAGTAACATTGGAATGTAAAATGGGACACTGTAATTTTCTAAACAAAACAACCCTTTTACTTTCAATAATCATTACTAAAAATCTTTTTGCTAGTGCCTGGCTCAGACAAGGTGCTTTGTCAATATTCATTAAAATTTCTGTCCACCTACTAATATTATCAAACTAAAAGAACTATAGTAAGGGGGTTTAAACCTAAGCAAGTTACTTACATTTTGTTCCTCGGTTTTGCTATATGTAAAAGGGGTGGTTGTGGGAATTAAATTACTTAATGTGTGTAAAGAGCTTAGAAAAGGACCCGTTACACAGTAAACACTCTATAAATGGTAATTATTTTTTGATAATGAAGATGAAGAGGGAGTGACCACGGGGAAAGTTTGCTTCACCTCTCTGGGCTTCTTTTCTTATCTGTTAAAAAATAAGAATTGGCCTCAAGCAATCTCTGAATTACTTTGAATCCATCACTTTCCTAACCTCAGTGAAAACAATATGCCATATAAAACTTTTCATTTTCATGTGCCAGTCATAATTCTGAATATGATAGACTATGAGAATTCTGAGCCGGAAGGGTCCTTAGATGTCAGCTAGATGTACATCTCAATCCTGACAGGAGCTCAGAGGCACTTGCCTAATTATGAACTCAACTTACAAGTTCCCCACACCCGCAAAGACATAATCAAAGGGGTAAGGGAAGAAAGACACTCCTGGTGTTACGGTATGTTCTTCTTGCCCTTAACTGCTTGTAGGTCTACACTTGCATACAACATTAGATTGACTTCTTTCATAAAAATATACATGAGGAGTGTTCTAGGTAAGTCTACATTAAGGTTCTAGGTAAGTCTATATATTTTACTACGAGGTTGGTATACATTTATCAGGATGGTTTTTAAAAAATTGTTTTTGGAGTTGGGTACTGATTGTGAACCAATGTATAAACCCAATCACAATTTATAATTGCCTCTACAAAAAAATGTACATCAAATTCCTAACAGCCAATGTGCAAATAAATGACCTTCATTTGAAGGTCAAGTGTGCATATTTCCACTGGAAATATGAGGTCTGTCCAGAAAGTATCCAGCCATGTAATATGAAACATAGAGACATTTATTGAAGAAGATACAAGACACAGGAAACAGTGTACACAGGACAATGGTGCCTCAGTCCCCTTCAGAGTAGGTACCTTGGGACCTCACACAGTTCTCCTAATTGCCATCAGCTGACCCATCATATTTTCCTGAATCTCATCAATGGTCTGAAATCTCTTCCCTTTCAAGGGTGATTTTAGTTTTGGGAAAAGCCAGAAGTTATAGGGCGCCAAATCTGGGCTATAGAGGGGCTGAATCACCTGGGTGATTTAATGTTTTGCCAAAAAATTCTGCACAAGGTGTGATGCATGAGCAGGCGTGTTTTCCTGATGAAGCTGCCAATTACCAGTTTCCCATAGCCCTGGCCTTCTGAATCATCTAAATTAGTTTCCGTGGAGGAATGTTCAAGCTTAACGTGAAATTTGAAGCAGATTCATTGCTCTACTTGCTCAGTCATTTTGAATGTGATGGCCACACAGTACACATGCTCACCCAACAGTGCCTACCACCCCCACTGACTAGTACAGTGAAGTTGTCATTGTTCACATACGCGCATTCCAGTCCACCCTCCCTGGCTGCCAGTTTACACTGATGTCATGCAAACTGTTTTTGTTGTATTAACAATGGCTGGACTTTTTCCAGACAGAGCTTGTATATCTAGGAGTGAAATTTCTCAGTCACAGGGTAGACTATGTTCAAATTTAGTAGAAAATGCTGCTTTCCCAATGATTTGTACAGTATTACACTTTCATTAACAATGCCTAAGCACTATTTAACTACTCTCATGGGTACCTAATACATCACTGGGGTTTTAAGTTATGTTTCCCTGTTATTAATGGAACTGAGACCTTTTCATATGTTGTGAGTAATTTTCATGTTTCTGTGAAATTCTTGTTCAATACTTTTTGTCCGTTTTAATACTGGATTATCTACTTCTTACTGTTGCATAAAAGTTCTTTATATATTATGAATACAAGTCTCTTGTTGGTTATATACATTGCAAATATCTCTTTCCAGTCTGTGGTTACTCTCATAGTTGTTTCTTTAGATGAAGAGATGTATCCTAATTCACCAGTATTTTTCTTCATTGTCAATGACTTTTATGTCATATTTTAAGAAATACTGCCAACCCCATAAAGATATTATATTAGTCTCTCAAAGTTTTGTTTCACCATTCACTTTTAGACTGCAATTTTCCAGGAACTAACTTTTGTGTGTGGCATAAGGGAAAACAAGTACAGTTTCTTCCATGTGGATATGTAATTGATGCAGTAACATTTTATTAAAATGTCTCTTCTAATGCTCTGCAATGTCAGTTTCATCATAAAGTAAGTGTGCATCCACACATGGGTCTGTTTTTGGATTTTCTATACCATCCTTCCTCAACTGCCTCACAGAAAATTAAGTGATTTGTATTTTTAATTTAGAGACAGTATATAGCTGATATTATTTTAGATCCATAGGAGGTGAGTTAATTCCTTACACGTATAGTAGTATCTCAGTACTCATCACTAATTCGTTCTAGAACTCATGATGAGTACTAAAATCGACGAGCATTGAGCAAGTGATGAGTGATGAAGCATTTTCTCTTGGGCAGTGCTGTGACTCAAACAAGTTCTAGTGAGTGTGACGAGTCTGAAGCAAGCACTGAGTGCTGCAGCATTTTTTTCTTGTCAAAATGCAGTGAGTACAGGGTTTAGCGAGTTCTGAAACTGACGAGTCCAAGGTAGGACTGTAATGGAGACCTTAGGTCGTTATGGTCTAAATTTTCTGGTTGAGAAGAGCTGCTCTATTCTACTCCATTGATCCATCTCTTTATCCTGTGCTAAAACCAGTTTTAATTATTGTAGCTTTAAAATAGGTACTCAGATCCTGGAGGAGAAGTCTCCAGTTTTGTCTTCCTAAAGATTGTCTAGGTAGGAGACTTCCAATCAAGATGGCAGAGTAGATAAACACTGTGCTCACATCCTCCCATGACCATTTCAAAATTACAACTAAATTATAGAACCATAACTGAGGACCACCAGATGACTAACTGAACAGAATTCCTATAACTAAGGATATAAAGAAGAAGCCCTGTCAAGACTGGCAGGAAGGATGGAGACATGGAAAGGGCAGGTCCCACAAACAGTGTGGTGATTAAGAATTGGGAGGGATATCGTGGCTACAGAGGTTCCCCATGAGGAGCAAGAGGTCCCAGCCTGGGACAGTAGTGCCTGTAAGAGGAGTCCCCATAACATCTGGCTATGAAAAGGAGTGGGGATTGCATCCAAATGCGACAGAGGGCTGCTGGAGACCAAGATGTTCTGCTTGAGGAGCCTATGCATGGACTCACGAGCTCAGGGCTCCAATGCAGGTGTAGCAACCCAAAAAGCACTAGACACATACAGAGAGGAACTGAATTGACTAACTTCAGGGTGAAGTTGGAGGGGAATGGGTCAGGGCAACTCTCTCCAGGGACAGAAGCACTGGCAAGTGCCATTGTTTCCTTTTTCTTTTTTTAAATCCACACCCAAGGACATATTTATTGATTTTAGAGAGGGGGAGGGAGAGAAACAGCAAAGTGAGAGAGAAACATCTATCAGTTGCCTCCCATATGTGCCCCAATTGGGGATGGAGTCTTGAAGCTATGTATGTGCCTTAACCAGGAATCAAACCTGCAGCCTTTTGGTTTATGGGATGATGCTACAAACAACTGAGCCACCCAGCCAGGGCAAGGTGCCATTGTTTCTTTGTTGAGCACTCCACCCACCCAGCCATCTGAGCTCTCCATTTATCCAGTTGGTGATATCCTGAAACTCTGCCTCATCCAACTTGAACGCCTAACCTGAACCTCTTCCACTGTCTTTTCCACACAAGCATCCTGCCTCTGCTCATGCTGTAGACTTTTGTAAATCTCTCAAAGTTTCATGAACTTCCTAAAAACAACAGCTGGCCTCAGCACACCCTCAACCTCTTGCTCATCAGCCCCAACCCAGGCCCAAGCAGTGACCAGTTTCAACTTGCATTATAAGTCCCATCGGGTGGCCTCAAGCCTGGCATGAATGGCATTGACCTCAGCTCACATCCCGGTGTCCACCACAGGGTTCCAGCTGTGTACCAGTGGCAGCCAGGCTCAGTTCACAACATAGCCTCTCACAGGAATCTCAAGCACAGAACAAGAAGCAACCAATCAGAGATTACTTTGTAGGTCCTACTAGGTTGCCCCAAGCTAGTCAAAAATGATGGCTGAACTTGACCTTACTGGAGGCAAGGCCACAAAACAAATTCCAATAAATTTAAGAATGGGGAAATGATATCAAGAATCTCCAATCACAATAGTATGAAACTAGAAATCAATTACAAGAAGAAAAACCTAAAAAGCACAAATGTGGAGGCTAAATAACATGCTACTAACTAATGAGTGCGTTAACAAGAAGATCAAGGAAGAAGTCAAAACTTACCTTAAGGCAAATAAAAATGAAAACAAAATGTCCCAAAATCTAGGGGATACAGCCAAAGCAGTTTAATAGGGAAATTCATAGCAATACAGGCCTATGTCAAGAAACAAGAAAAATATCAAATAAATGATCTAACCTGACACCTAAAGGAACTAAAAAAGAACAGCAAACAAAGCCTAAAGTGAGTAGAAAGACAGACTAATAAAGATCAAAGTGGAAATAAACAAAATAGAGCCTAAAAAAACAATACAAAAGATCAATGAAATGAAGAGCTGGTTCTTTGAAAGGATATACAAAATTGATAAGCCTTTAGTCAGACTCATCAAGAAAAAATGGGGCCCAAATAAAATAAAAAATGAAAGAGGAGACATGACAACTGACACCACAGAACTACAAATAATTATAAGAAAATACTATTAACAATTATATGCCAACAAATTGGACAACCTGGAAGGAATGGATAAATTCCCAGAAACATGCAATCTTTCAAGACTGTATCAGGAAGAAACAGAAAATCTGAATAGACAAATAACTACAAATGAAATCGAATCAGTAATCAAAAACTCCCTACAAACAAAAGTCCTAGATTAGATAGTCTCATAGGTGAATATTACCAAACATTCAAAGAAGATCTAACATCTATCCTTTCTGAAACTATTCCAAAAATTTAAAAGGAGAGAAGGCTCCCAAACTCATTTTATAAGGCCAGAATTGCTCTGATTCAAAACCAAAGGCATTACCAAAAGAGAAAATTAGAGGCCAATATCCCTGATGAAATAGATGCAAAAAACCTCAACAAAATGATTGCAAACAATTCTTCAATACATTTAAAAGGTCATACACGATGATCAAGTGGGATTTATCCCTGCAATGCGAGGTTGGTTCAATATCTGCAAATCAATTACCCTGATACATTACATAAGCAAAATGAAGGATAAAAATAATATATCCACAGATAGAGAAAAAGCACTAGACAAAATCCAACATGCATTATGATTTAAAAAAAATAAACTTAGCAAAGTGGAGATAGAGCAAACATACCTCAATACAATAGAGGCCGTGTATATTAAACCCACAGCCAACATCATACTCAACAGTGAAAAGCTAAATCTTTTTCTTTAAGATCAGAGACAAGGATATCCGTTTTTATTCAACATAGTTTTAGATGTCTCAGTCACAGAAATCAGACAAGAAGTGAAATAAAGGCATCAAAATTGGAAAGGAAGAAGTAAAACTATCATTATTTGCAAATAACATGATACTATACAGAATAGAATCCTGAAGATTCCACAAAAAAGAAACAAAAACCCAACTATTAGAACTAATAAATTCAGTAAAGAGCAGGATATAAAATTATCATGGAAAAATTAGTTGCATTTTTAAATACCAGTAACAAACAATTAGAATGAAAAATTTAAAAAATAATCCCATTTCGATTGTATAAAAAAGAAAAATACCTAGGAGTAAATTTCCCCAAGGAGGTAAAATACCTGTACTCAGGAAACTATAAGACACTGAAGAAAGAAATTGAGAAAGACACAAATAAATGGAAAGATATACATACTATGCTCACAGACAGGAGAGAATTAATGTCATTAACAGGTCCATACTACCCAAAGCAATCTACAGATTCAGTGCAATATATTCTATATAGAGAGAGTTCAGTGCTATATTCTATGAAAATACCAATGGCATTTTCCACAGAACTAGAATAACTTAATTCTGAAATTTATATAAAACTGCAAAAAACACTGAACAGCTAAAGCAATACTGAGAAAGAAGAACAATGTTGGAGGTATTAAGCTACTCAAAATCAAACTATACTACAAGGCTATAGTAATCAAAATAGCATGGTACTGGCTTAAAAACAGATGCATAGACCAGTGGAACAGAATAGACAGCCCTGAAAATAAACCCATGCCTATGTGGTGAACTAATTTATGACTAGGAAGCAAGAATAGTCAAGGGGATAAAGAGAGTTTCTTCAATATATGGTGCTGAAAACTGGAAAGATACATGTGAAAAAAATGAAACTGGATTACTTTCTTACACCATAGAGAAGAATAAACTCAAAATGGCTTAAAGACTTAAATGTAAGACCCAAACCTATAAAATTCCTAGAAGAAAATATAGGCAGTAAAGTTTTTAATATCACTGTCAGCAATATAGCAATATTTTTTTGGATATGTCTCCTTGGATAAAGGAAACAAAAGAAAAAATAAACAAATGAGACATTAAGTGTTTACATAGCAGAGAACCATCAACAAAATAAAAAGACAATTTACTGAATGGGAGATTCTATTCACCAATGTTACATCCAATAAGCAGTTAAAATCCAAAATACGTAAGTAACTCATACAACTTAGTATTAAGAAAACTCACAAATAATCTGATTAAAAAGTGGGCACAGAACCTGAATTGACATTTCTCCAAAGCAGACACACAGATGGCCAACAGATATATAAAAAGATGCTCAACATCACTAATCATCAGGGAAATGCAAATTAAAACTACAGTGAAATCACCACATACCTGTTGGAAGGGCTCTCACCAATAAATCAACAAACAACTGTTGGTGAGGATGTACAGAAAGGGCAACCCTATGCGCTGTTGGCAGGATTATAAATTGGTGCAGCCACTGTGGAAAACAATATGGAAGTTCCTCAAAAAGTTAAAAATAGAACTACCATGTGACCCAGCAATTCCACCTTGGGAATTTATCCAAACAGATCCAAAATACTAGTTTGAAAAGATATATGCACTCCTGTGTTCATTTCAGCATTATATACAATAGTTAAGGTATGAAAGCAACCTGAGAGTCCATTGATAAACAAATGGATGGAGAACATGTGGTACATATATACAATGATGTATCACTCAGCTGCAAAAGTCAGTCAGAGAAACACTAGTACCATATGATTTCACTTATATGTGGAATCTACAAAACAAAGTATATAAATGAACAAACAAAACAGAAACAAACTCAGATACAGAGAACAAACTGATAGTTGCCAGATGGGAGGGGCACTGGGGAGACAGGTGAAAAAGGTGCAGGGCTTAAGAAATACGAATTGCTAGTTATAAACATTCACGGGGATATAAAGTACAGCATAGAGAATATAATCAATAATACTGTAATAACATGTATGGTGACAGATGCATACAAGACTTATCAGGATGCTCACTTCATAAGATATATAAATGTCTAATCACTATGCTATACACCTGAAACTAATATAATAGTGTATGTCAACTGTAATTTTTTAAAATTTTTTGGTTTTGTCTGAGTTTTTCTTTTGCTTAATTCTTTCAAATTTTATTCCAGCCTTCCAGCCCCCATGTCTTTTTTTAAAAGGTGAAATTTTATTTAGAAAAAAAAAAATTCTTGACCACTTTAACTTCATGTACAATATTTAATTCCTATCTCACTTTTGCTATAATTTATTATATTTTAAATCTTTACATATATTAAACCTCAAAAGATATAATAAATGATTTACATATTCAAATTATCTAGATTTACTATTGTTTACCTTACTGAAGCTCTGAAATTAATGTTGGGATCATTTCGATTCCTCTACCTGAAGGAAATACCTGAAAATGTTATTTTTTTATCCATATCGCATACTTAGTATTCATAATTAATACTTTTTCGGTCTTAGAAAACCTGCATTTTATTTTTTAAATTATTTTATTGTTGTTCAAGTACAGGTGTCTGCATTTACCCCCCACTACACCCTCCCACACCAGCCATCCCCACCTCCCTCCTGATTCCATCCCCCCTTGGTTTTGTCCATGTGTCCTTTATAGTTGTTCCTGAAAACCCTTCCCCTTTTCCCCCCATTATCCTCTCCTACCTCCCCTCTGGTTACTGTCACATTGTTCTTAATTTCAATGTCTCTGGTTATATTTTGTTTGCTTGTTTGTTTTGTTGATTAGGTTCCAGTTAAAGGGGAGATTATATTGTATTTGTCCCTCACTGCCTGGCTTATTTCACTTAGCATAATGCTCTCCAGTTCCATCCATGCTGTTGCAAAAGGTAGGAGCTCCTTTCTTTCTGCTGTGTAGTATTCCATTGTGTAAATGTACCATAGTTTTTTGATCCACTCACTTACTGACAGGCACTTAGGTTGTTTCCAGCACTTGGCTATTGTAAATTGTGTTGCTATGAACGTTGGGGTGCATAGGCTCTTACGGATTGGTGTTTCACTGTTCTTAGGACATAATCCCAGCAGTGTAACTGCTGGGTCAAAAGGCAGTTCCATTTTAGTTTTCTGAGGAAATTTCCATACTAGTGGCTACACCAGTTTGCATTCCTACCAACAATTAATATCTTGATTATGTGTCTGGAATACAATTGTACTGGCATCAGCAACGAATAGGTTATATATTTAACAAGGAAAGACTGTCTCTTCTTTGAGCTTGTTTTTGCTGAAGTTAAATACAAATTATATATGAAGTATTGTTTTTGCATGTTCATAAATGCATTTGTTTACTATGTACTATATGTGTAGGTGCTAATAATGCAATAATTGTAAATTGTATAAGTGATTATAATTTAATTATAAATTGTAATTATTATACAGTTAATGAATAAATTTTAATTGTTATAAATAAGTATAAATAATAATTGTGCTATTAATTATAATTATTCATTAATTTGTACTACACTTAACATAAGATTTCTAAAAATGGGCAGGGCGTTTCCCAACTCCAGTTAAGAGCATTGATAAAATTAAATTATTTTAAATATTTTCTTAGATTAAAAAAAGTGTTCAAAAATCAAATAACAAAAGTCTCACGACTTATGAATGTGATTACTTAAAAAATAAATGTCAATGATTTAAAAAATTTATCCTGAGTTTTCCTTTCATTTTCTGGTAAGATTTTATTTATTTATTGTTAGAGAAAGGGAGGGAGAAAGAGAGAGAAACATCAATGTGTGGTTACCTCTCATGTGCCCCCTACTGGGGACCTGGCCCACAGCTCAGGCATGTGCCCTAACTGGGAATTGAACCCATGACACTGGTTTGCAGGCCAGTGCTCAATCCACTGAACTACACCAGCCAGGGCTATCCTGAGTTTTGAAAATTTATTTTAAATGTAAACAGCCTAATCTTAATATAGGTAACTTTGAGTACCACAGCAAACATTCCTTAGACTTGCCAGTTTGGTGAACACACTTATCAGGAAATCAGTATATTTTTGCATGTCAGTCAAAAATTTACCATGGCTTATGCACGGTATAAGATATTCTTAGCAGTTTTGCATTGCTGTGAGACACAGCAAATGCTATTTGAAAGAGTGCTCAACTGAATTACTTTTGTTTTATATTTGAAGAAAATTTTCACAAGGTATAGAATTTTAGATAGGCTATTATTTTCTTTCAGTCCTTTAAATCTGTCTTCTAGTTTCACTCTTGGTGCTGAAAATGCAGTCATAGTTTTTAGTGTTACTCCTTTAAAGGTAATAGTCTGTTCATGTGTGGCTACTTTGCCTATTTTTATGATTTTCTCTACTGTTGGATTTCAAAAGTTTGACTATGAGTATACGTCTAGTTTTTAATTTATTGTATTTTAACCTGTGGCTTTATGTCTTTCATCATTTTTGGATATTCTTGGCCAGAACCTCTTCAAATATCGGTCTGCATCATCCTCTTTCATGTCTCACACCAGGACTAAAAGTACGTATCTGTCAGAACTTTCCATCCTCTCTCTTTTACGTTCTCCAGGGTATTTTTCTATCCTTTTGTCTCTCTGTGCTTTATCCTGAATGCTTTCCACTAACCTGCCAACACTATGTCTTTATCTGTTTCAATCTAATAAAATCTAATTAAATTCTGTATTATTGAAGTAAAACAGACACTACAGTGCACAACTCTGAAGCACACAACTTGTAGAATGATGTCAAACACCTGGGCATCTGCTTATTGGCCAAGCTCTGCTTCACTTAACTCACTGTTTTTGGGAATCAGCAGATTCCAGGCTCCAGGCTCACCATTCTGGTTTCTGTCCTCTCCTAGTTCTTTTACACTTTCTCCAGGAGACTTTCTTCTCAGAGAGGGAATTTATCTGCATCACCTAGTCTACAATGGCTAGAAGTGGAAAGCTCTTCTATTTAAATCTTGTATCAGTCAATCAGACACAGACATGTCTGATAATATAAAACCATAGCTAACAATGATTGGAGAGTTAAGGTCCAAAAGGATAGTTTGAGACTAGAACAACATGAAGACATTCTAAACATTTGCAGTAATTCTAAATCATTTTTAAGGAATAATCCCTTATAGAATTTAACAGTTGTAGACATACAAATATATTCATGGGTTTATTTGCCAAATGCATGATTTTTAAAAAATGTTTATTGATTGTAGAGAGGGAAGAAGAGGGAAAGGGAGACAGGAAAACACTGATGTGAGGCAGGAACCTGAGTGGCTGCCTCCCATGCCCCTGGCAGGGCATGGAACCCTAAACCTAGGAATGTGCCTGACCCGGAATTGAACCCCCAACCTTTTGGTGTATAGGCTGATGCTCCAGCCAACTGAGCCACATCGGCCAGGGCCATATAAATATAATCTAATGAGGCTCAAAACCCCTGAAACTCATCCACGGTGGTATCATATTCTACAGAAACCCTGCTGAGATAAAACGCAACAACTATCAAAGTAAATTTATTCAGTATATTCACCTATATATCTGCAAGTACAAGCTGGGCATTTAGTTAGTCCTGAGTCTTAATCAGAAGGGTGTCATGGCTGCCCCTAAAAAGTAATTCAATCTTAGGCAATATTAAGAAAACATACCCTATATCAATATGGTTAGTAGTCCCATTATTAGGGGTACTAAGCAGTACCCAGGAGTGCAATGATACAAAGAAAGGAATCGTGGGGCAATATTTTGTTCAGGAGCACCAATAGTCTCCATTAGATCTACAGAAGAGAACCTGGATGGTGAGCAAATAAAGGAATGAGGGATATTTAACTTACAGGAGAAAACATTTAGTGGATTCATAAACATGAAAGGGTGTCTAAAGAAGAACTAATTTTTTTCCATCTGATAGCAAAACAGAAATAAATGTGTAGAAGTTACAGGGAAATTAATTTTGAGACAACAGGGCAGGGGAAAGATTATTCAAAGTTAGGGCTGAATGAAAAAGAAAATTCCTATCACAGTCACTAGAGGCGCTGACCACAGCTGGCCAGCCACGTTCCAGAAACGCTGTGAGCAGTTTACGTAGGAGCACAAAAATTAAATGAGGCATCACCTAAGGTTTCTCTTAAGAGTAGGTTTCCATGAGTCTATTTTTTTTAAGATGTCATTTTAAAAATTATGTTTAGAGAAAAAAGCAGAGGGAACTGATTTTTTTCACCTTAAACATTAACACTTTACGTCTAGGAATACAACTTCTTTTCTCAAATGAATATATAGAGGACATAAAGCAGTAAGTATTTCCAGGCACAATTAACTATGTACAATTATAAAAAGGAATTTCACTCTCAGGTAGTAAGCATTACATAAAAGTTTAAAGATAAAAACGAAACAAATGAAATTTATGGAAACCAATGTACCTGTTTTCTCTCACTTGCTGCCTCATCTTTTCGTCCTTCAGACTGGCGTGTTTCAGCTTTGCCAGTTCCACAGCCAGTTTTTCTTCTTGTTCACGCTGGAGTTCCTTCAATCTTTTGTTTTCTTCTGCCTGAGTAAAAATTACATAACTTTAGTTATTTATCTCGCAGAATCAGATTTTTTTTCATCAAGGTTGAATTTGTTTATATCAGAAAACTGCAAGTGCCTTCAGAACAGCAATCAATTATTTATGTTTTACTTTAAAATACAAACTACTATTTAAATAAATAACTTTCCAAATATTTTATCATGGAAAATTTCAAACATTACCAACAGTAAGAAAAATATTAAAATACACCCTCAGGTAGCCATCACTCATCTTCAGTGACTATCAGTATTTCGTTAACCTTTTTTCTCCACTCTTCCATGCCACTCTTACTTTTTCCTTTTCCTAGAGTATTTTATTATTTAAAAAATTATTTTTGATTCTCACCCAAGGACATATTTATTGATTTGAGAGAGGGGGGAGAGAGAGAGAGAGAGGGAAAGAGACATGGATGTGAGAGAGAAACATCGACTGGCTGCCTTCTGTACATGCCCCGACCAGGGGTTGAAACTGCAACCTAGGTAAGTGCCCTGACTGGGAATCGAACCTGCAACCTTTGGTTGTACAGGACAACACTCCAACCAACTGAGCCACCCTGCCAGGACTCTAGTGTATTTGAAAACAAATCCTAGCAATGTCATCACCATGTATATAATGAGTATTGATCTGTACCTAGTAAGAATTTCTTCCTATATAACAATTATGCCATTAAAATGTCTAAAAAAATTAACAATAAAATAATTGCTTAGTAAAGTCTAATACCTCATCCATATTCGGGTTGCCTCAATTGTCTCAAAGATGCTTTTTTTTTTAGTTTGTTCTAATCAAAATCCAAACAAGGCCCACATATTATATCTAGTTATTATTTAAGTCTCTTTGATTCTGCGACAGTCACCCCCCATATATACACTTTTTCCTTCCAAGCCATTGATTTGTTGTGGGAATTAGAACCTATCTCCCATGGAATGTTCTGTTTCTGAATTTCACTTATTTCATCCTGAGGATATTGTTTAACTTGTTTCCCTTTTGTACTTCCTGTAAAATGGGAGAGATCTGGAAGCTTACTTAAATTCTGCATCAAGGGAAGAATAAGCACATGAATGGATGGATGTTCAACATTACGAGCCACCAGGAAATGCAAGTTAAAACTACAATGACATATCACTACGTCCCTATGAGGATGGCTAAAATAAAAAACATTTCTCACCGAATGCCGGTGAGAAACTCCATCACTCACCCACACTGCTGTGTGGAGATGTGATATGATACAGCCACTCTGAACAACAGTTTGGTAGTTCGTTATAAAGCTAATACGACATTACTATACAATTCAACAACTGTACTCTTAAGCATTTATCCCAGAAAAATGAAAACATATTTATTTAAAAACCTGTACCCAAGTGTTTACAGCAGATTTAAGAGTCGATACTGGAAATACCAGACATCCCTTAACAGGTGAGTGGCCGGATAAACTGAGGTGCGTCCACACCATGGAATGCTACTCAGCGACAGGAAGGAGTGGGGTACTGACACACGCAACAACCTGGATGGATGTCTAGTAATTATGCTGAGTGGAAAAAACCCAGTCCCAAAAGGTTACATACCGTTTGATTCCATTTAAATAATTTCTTGGAACATGTTCTTCATTTTAACAGTGAGATATTCCCATAGCATAAAATCCACCTTTCACAATTTACAACTTGGTGGTCCTTTAGTATGTTCACAATACTGTCAACAATCACCACTACCTTGTTCCAGAAGTTTTTTAAAAAATAGACAATTTTTTAGAGTTTTGTGTTCATAGAAAAATTGAGCAGAAAGAACAGAGTGCCCATATACCCTCTGCGTCCACGCATGGATAGCTCCCTCACTGTCAACACCCTGCACCACGGTGGCACACCGGTCACCAGCAGCCTACACTGACACGTCATTGTCACCCAGAGTCCACCGTTTACATTAGGGTTCGGACTTGGTGTTGTACATTCTGTGGGTTTTGACAAACATGCAATGACATCTACCCACCACTACGGTGTCATACAGAGTAGATTCACTACCCTGAAATGCCTCTGTGCTCTGCCTGCTCCTCTCTTCCTCCCTGGAACTCCGAACAAGCACCAATCTTCTCACTGTCTCTACAGTTTTGCCCTTTCCAGAATGTCGGACAGTTAGAGTCACACAGTGTGTAGTCTCTTCAGATTGGCTTCTTTCACTTAGTAAAATACATTTAAGGTTCTTCCGTGTCTTTTCATAGCTTGCTATCTCATGTTTTTTTTTTAGCATTGAATAATATTCTATTGTCTGGATTATTTATCAACTCACCTTCTGAAAGACATCTTGCTTGCTTCCAAGTTTTGGCAACTATGAATAAAGCTGCTATAAACATCCATGTGTGGGTTTTTGTGTGGACATAGTTTTCAGTGTTTCAAAATATTTCCACCATCCCCCTCCCTCCCAAAAAACCCCATACTAGAGAGCCCATCGTAGCCCTCATCCTCTGGCAACCATGAACTTTCTGTCTCTGGAATAGTCTATTCCAGGTGTTTCATTTTTAAGTGAAATCATACAACATGTGGCCTTTTGTGTTTGGCTTCTTTCACTTAGCATAACGTTTTCAAGGTTAATCCATGTTGCAGCAAGTTTTAGTAATGCACTCCTTTTCATGACTGTATAGTAGTCCACTGTGTGGATATAATAAATTTTGTTTATCAACTTATGGGCATTTGGGTTGTTTCCACTTGTTATCATGAATAATGCAGCTATGAGCATTCATGTCAAAGTTTCTGTGTGGACATGTTTTCAATTATCTTGGGTATATATATACACCTTGAGTGGAACTGCTGAGTAATATAGTAACTACATTTAACTTTTTGAGAAACTACCAAACTCTTTTCTACAATCATTATACTGTTTTAGACTTCTGCCAGCAATGTGCAAGAATTTTAAATTCTCTGTATCTTTGCCAATTTTTTTAAATTTTAATAATTGTCCTGGCAGGGTAGCTCAGTTGGTTAGAGCATCATCCCCATATGACCAGATTGCAATTCAGTCCCTGCTCAGGGCACATACAAGAATCAACCATTAAATGCTTAAATAAATATTGGAACAAAAAATTGATGTCTGTCTCTCTTCAAATCAATAAAATAATAATCATCATGGGTCTACAGTGGTGTCTCACTGTGGTTTTGATACGCATCTCCCTAATGACTAGTGATGGTGAGCATTTTTTCGTGCTTCTTGCTAATTTGTATATCTTCTTTGGAGAAATGGCTATTGAAATCCTTTGCCCATTAAAATTTTTTTGTCTTCTTATTGTTGAGTTGTATACATAAGACTCTTGAAATGACAAAATTATAGAAATGGAGAACATATCAGTGATTACCAAAGTGAGAGATGAGGTAAACATGGAGAACGACACGTGATCAACTGTATAGAACTAAACACACATGCACACGCACACACACACACAAACACGAGCTCCAGTAAAACTGGGGAAATCTGAACATGACTGATGGATGGCATCATTATTGATATCTTGTTTATGATATTGTACTTTAGTTTTGCAAGATGTACCATTATGAAAAATTTGCTACAAAGAATCTAGGAACTCTCTGTATTATTGTTTATAACTACATATAAATCTACAATTATCCCAATAAAAATTCAATTAATGAAAAGCAATAGCAAAGCAACTGGAATTCTTACACGTTACTTGGGGAAATGTAAAATAGTGCAGCAGCTTTGGAAAACAGTTTGGCAGTCTCAAAATGAAATATACACCTACCATGTGACCCAACCATCCCACTCCCAGGTTCCTATTCAAGTGAAAAGAAAATTTATGCTCATACAAATGTTTGTAATCAAAGTTTATAACAGCTTTATTCATCATTACCAAAAACTGAAAATAACTCAGATTTCCTTCAACTTATGAGTGGATAAACAGTGGTAAATCCACATACAGGAATACTACTATACCATTCAGCAATTAAAAGGAATAATTCATGCAACAACATGAGTTGGAATGTAATGAACAACCTGAACTAGCAAGGAAAATGGGAACAGACTCATAGAAGGAGAGCAGGATGACAGCTAGTGGGGGAAGGGGTTGAGCAAAAAGGAATTAAGTATTCATGGACATGGAAAACAGTGTGGTGACTGCTGGGGGAAGGGGGCATAAGGGGACTAAATGGCAATGGAAAAAATACAATAAAGATTCAATTTTTAAAAAGGAAAACTAACATAACAAATGAACAATATTCTTTAAAACTGTCAAGACATGAAAGACGAAAAAGTGAGGAGCACGCATGGACTGGAGCGAACTAGGGAGACATGATAACTAAATGCCGTTTGTGATCCCGGAACAGAAAAAAAGACATCGATGGAAAACTGATGTAAATCAGTATTTGAAGTCTGAATAAATCCTGTAGTTTAGTTACTAGTATTGTACCAAGGCTAATTTCCTCATTTTAATAACTATTCTACATAAAAGGAATTCAGGTGAAGGATATACAGAAATTCTCTATACTATTTTAGCAACTCTTCCATAAATCTAAATTTATCTCAAAATAAAGTTAAAAACATGCATATTTCCAAGTTCTGTCCACTAAAAGACCCAGAATCAATGATAACTCAAGAATAATAAGCACGTCTAGTACCCAAATTTTCTCTAAATATTATTTCCACTAAATGATAATACAACTCCTTGGTACAATACCCAATTCCAGGTGTGAAGTGAGAAATTTACAACGTAATCTGCCTTGTATTAGTGGGAACTTTCCAGAGAAACAGAACCAACATGATAAGGAATTGGCTCAAGTGATTATGGAGGCAGGGAAGTCACAAGGTCTGCAGGGTGAGAGGGAAAGCTGGAGTGTCAGGAGAGCCAATGGTGTAGTTCCAGGTCACGTCAGAAGGACTGAGAACCAAGAAAACTGATGGTGTAGTTCCTGTCTGAAGGCTGGCAGGCTTGAGACTCAGGAAGAGCTGATGTTTTGGTTCAAGTGTGAAGGTAGGAAAAAAGCTGCTATCCCTCCCAGCAGCAAGGCAGACAAGGAGGAAGAGTTTCCTCTTAGCCTTTTTGTTCTGTTCAGGCTTTCAACTGATTGGATGATGCCCACCCACAGGAGAGAGGGCAATCTGCTTTACCCAGTTTGCTGATTTAAATGTTAATCTCATCCAAAAACACCCAGGATAGTGTTTGACCAAATATGTGGGCACCCCATGGCCTAGTGTAATTGACACATAAAATTAACCATCACTAGCCTGGATCATTTTGTTCTGACAGAAAGAAAGGATACCATCACAGATTAAGGGAGTCTTGTCAAAAGGACATGGAAGCAATAAAAGGGCATCAATGGGCCAAAGATGGGACAATTTGAGCATCAAAAAAATTCAATTAATAATAAATGTAATTATAAAGACTCATAAATCCATAAAGATATTTTTAAATAGAGTTGTCAGTGACCAGAGGGGAGAGGGGAGGGAATTTCAGGGGAGAAGGGAAGGGTTTACAGGAACAAATATAGAGGACACATGGACAAAACTAGGGGTGTTGGAAAGGGGAGGGAGGAGGGGAGGAATGGGTGGGTGGGCTGGAAAGGGAATAAAGGATAGAAACTGTACTGAATAAACTAAAATAAAAAAA
>CM052538.1:147746255-147810608 GCA_028533065.1 Trachops cirrhosus
ATCTAAAAAAAAAAAGAGAAAGTAAAAAACTAAAGAAAACAAAATTTTTTAAAAACACAACAACATAGGCAGATACAATTGGAAGTGACTAGGGCACCAATTTTTTACTCTGAAAATTAACTCTCTCTCTTTCCAGTAAGAACTGTACTTTAGGGTATCAAATAACCCCAGCTGATTTGGGAAAATTCTTTAGGGAGGAATTTCAGCTAAATGTGAAAGCAATAACAAAATTAGAAATCAGTGTTTTGCAACCCCTAATGAAGGAAAAGATTCACTGTTGAACTACAGATGAAAGTCTGATGGAAATCTTTAAGATGGAGGAACCAGGCTGTCTCACTCAACCACTGATCAGCATTAGCATCACTAAAAGTCATCATGTGCCTGCTGATGTGACACAATGTCAAAGGGAGCATCATCTGTGGAGTAACTGCCAAAAAGTTGTATACAAATCTAATCATTTAGCCTTCAAGGCTAACTTCCATGTAGAGGAAACATAAGAGATAGGGGAACAAACTAAAGAAACAAATGAGGAAGTAAACAGATAAACTCAGCCTAGTTAACAAGCTAGAAACATGAAGTTAAAAAAATTAAGGATGACAAAGGGGCTGCCTTAGATGAAGAGGGACCTAACAGACGTAACAACCAAATATGCTGTATGAACCCTGTTTAGACCCTGATTAAAACAAACTACCTGAAAAAGTAGATTTCTGACATAATCACAGAAATTCGCTTATGAAAAGGTATTAAATGATACCTAGAAGTTATCAATAATTCTATTGGGTGAGACAGTGGCATTGTGTAAGAAAATATCTATTTTATAAGATGTATGCAAAAGTACGCAGAATATAGTTGACAGGGTATCTAGGATTACCTTTAAAGCAAAATACAAAAATATCTAAACCCAGGGATCTTGCTCACGATCAAAAAATCATGTCTAAGTTTCTGGAATTTGGAACTCAGAGAAATGGCTACTACTTTTAAAACTTGCCTTTGCCACTTCCCACAATGTCCTACAAAATGTTGAACTTAAAACAGGAATGTAAAAAATACTGGAATATCAGACACCTTTTTTACATTTATAAGAACTCATTGCTTATCCGTTTCCCTTTTACTACCTTCCTCATCCCTTTAAATATTTAGAAATTTCCACTGAAAAATTATCTCCATATTTTAGGAATTATATACATATAAATTGTACTTGAATTCTTTAAGGCAGTATTTCAAAAATAAAAATTACCAAGTAAATTTACACCTAATACATGTGTTCATTTTCTACCACTTTAATAATACACATATTTAATCTCAGTAAATTTGAAAGGTATTACATTTTTGTCTTCAGAATTTTATGGAAGGCAACAGAATTGTATTTATGCAAACAAAACTAGTTGTTAGTCATTGTAGATTTCATATTTATGAAATAAAACCTGTGCTAACTCTCTTTCTGGCACTATCCCAAGGGCTTTGCATGTATTAACTCATTTAGTATTAGAACAATCATATGGAGCAGGTAGTTATTATTCCCATTTTATAAAGAGGCATAAAAAGTAAAAGTATCCCATCCAAGTTTCCACAACTTATATACAGCCGTAATAGAATTTAAAGACATAATCTAGCTCCAAACTCCAGCTCTTAACCACTATGCTGGGCTGACTTACAGTGATGTATCCTTTGTCTGATGGCATTACCTACTCAATTCCAGTATAAGCAGTTCAGCTTTCATTGTTTCCAAGGAGAAAAATAAAGGAAAAAAATGTTAAGAATAAATAGTAAAACTTACCTTTTGAATGGCCTCTTCCATATCTAACTCAAATTGTTCATTGTGTAATAATCTGAGGAATCTCTTGTGCTCAGCACGGGCTTCATTTTCGTTCTGCACCATTTGATTCCTGACTTGATTATCTATCTTTTTTAGTGACTCAACACGCAATTGTTTGCTGTAGTTTCTATCTACTAAATTCTGGTGCCTTTCACTGAAGCTCATTCTTCTTTTGGAATCCTGTAATGCCAAAAAAAAAAAATAAAAGGGATGCATGTTTTGGTGTTCCGAAATCTAATTTTTAAAAATATATTTATGTAAGCCCAAGGGACAAATGACACAGAGATAGGTAACAGTAATAAATAAAGTCAGGAAGGACCTTTGGCTTCCTTCCTAAATTCAGGAAAATATACCATAATAAAGTGTAAAGATGGAAGGTAAATATATCGATATACCAATGAGGTAGGTAGGATCTGTTATTATTCCCCATCTTATAAATGAAGAAACAAAAGTAAAAGCAACTTCACAAGGTTGTTCAGCTAATAAACAGCTGTACTAGAATTCAAAGAAGTGCAGTTGAGCTCTCTACACACACCCAGCTCTTTACCACTACGCAGGGAATTCCTCCTCTTTTCACCCATGTCCACCCCTTCCCCAGTTGCCCTCGCCGTAGCCGTCCCTGGCCCCCGGCTTGGCCGTAAAGCGCTGCTCCGATGCCCGTCAGGTTTTCCTAATATAGGGTTAACAGATCAATCCACTGCTAATTACTCATTCGCTCTCTCCTGGATTTTAATTTCCACTCATTCATTTGTTCAGCGGTTCTTAATTTTATTTCCTAAAGTTCCTGAAATTTGGTAAATAAGATTTTTACCGGGAGGTCTAATAATGTCGGAAAAAATGCAAAAAGAGAAGGAGTGGCCCTTAAGTAATAGCACCTGAGGCCTCTGAAAACAAATGCAACTTTCCAACTAATTCTCAGGTTGGGCATTTCAAAATCTTTTTTTTTTTTTTTTGGAAGCAGCCTAGATCTGAACTACAACTCAATCAATTGATGGGCAAGTAGTCTCAAGACCTGCCCGCCACAAACCCCCTAACCCCTGCCCCAACCGCTCACCATCTCGGTGGACGAAAATTCCCGTCTGTAGCTCCGAGGTGGGGTGCAGGGGGGGCCGGCACAACGCCCTACTGCAAATCAGCAAACAGCAGCAAGCTGTGCTATCTGGTGTTTATGTGGTATCCCAGCAACGACCTCTGAGGTGCCCCGAATCTAACCAAGGTGCGGCCTCCCATTGGACAAGCAAGATCCAATGGGCTGCGAGCTTCTTGGGAAGCTGGCAGAGTATCTACTTCAATAAGTCTAATGGAGACAGGCGGGAAGTCCAGATCTTGGGTCTTGATGCAAACTCTTTGCAATCTGTTAGAGAGCTCAAGATTTCCCTTAGCGGTTAAACTCTTTTGGTGGGGTAGGGCACCAAACTGAGGTCTCTGTTTACGTAGAAATACACAAATTCTGTTCTAGTACGTGAGGCTAAAGTCACTTTCCAGGCGCAGAACATCTGTGTCCCCAAGGCCTATTCCGTCTGGGTGGTTGATTGCCTTTGTCCTCAGCAGAGGAAGGCATGATCACTGTCACCCTTGCTGGGAAACCGTGAGGCACGGTGGGTAGCCTGTGCTTGCCCGAGCCTTCGCCTCACCCCCACCCCACCCCTCCTTCACACACATACACACACAGAAGCTGTTGGTAAACTTTGGGAATAAAATGTATGGGCCACATGGATATCATTCTGCTATGTAATACGTGGCCTGGGTACCAATGAGAAAAAATAAAGATGATGGCAGGAATAGGTCTGGTTTATTTTTATCAGCAAGTTAGACACTAAAGTTCATTTTAAATGGAAGAATTTAAGGACAGGAATGGGTCAGAAATTAGTCAAATATTGATTTTAGAGATATTTAGGCATATTTAGAGAAGTTTCATCAAAACAAAAGCAAAAAAAAAATAAGGTATTAAGTGTGAAAACCTGACAGTTTGTGTTATCTAATTTGAAGTCCATCTTGTGTAGCAATATCTCTGCTTAAAGATTAATAACAAAAAGGACTTTCAGTTTCAGCTTCAAAATATAAAAGGCTTAGAAGTCATCATTTCCATCTTTACTACCAGAAAAAGCTAACTAGAAATTAATCATTTTTCTGTGACTAATTATAGAACCAAGGTCACAGGGCAGCCCACCACCCTGAAATCTGGAGAGAGTTAAAAACAGGGAGTCACTGCAAGACCTACTTACCCAGAGCAGAAGCCACTGAAGCCCTAAACTGAGACACTTGAGCGGACTTGAGTGGTAATTTTGATGAATTGACAAAGACTGAATATGGACTAGTGTGAAACTACTGGGAGCTGCAGTCTTAGGGAGGCCTGCCTATGGGTCCTGCCTCCAGGAACCCCAGCAGGTTCTCGCAATGTAAAACCAGAAAGATCTCCTCTGGGATGAAATGTGTCCAGAACCTTCTCCATAACAAAGGTCTCCTGTCCAGAGGAAACCATTCTACCAGAGCCTTATCCCACCCGGGGCATTTCTCCAACTGTAGCCTCCTTCAGCCTTCCTGTCTCACCTAAGTGGAGAGAGAGAAGCTAAGAAACACCTGTGAAGGTCACAGCCCTACAAATAGAGATTTAATTATAAAATTAAAAGTGCTTTCCTTTTTTCATGCTTTACCACAACACCAACAGCGCTCCAGGGTAATAACAGTTGGTTACAGCTGGGAGTGCTGCAGAACACACTCTAGCAAGAAATTCTTAGGGAAACCCAAGGGCAACAGGAGACAGAAATAAAACAGTGAGGAATTTGAAGCCTCTGGCACCTACAGATACAGCAAACATTAAACACAGCTCAACCTCCAGCCATGTAATTAAAAAATCTCATACCTCACTAAAGCCTTATTTACCTCAGTTCCTGTTACCCAATATACCAGGTCCAGCCTTCAACGAGATAACTACTGGGCTAAAGGCAAGTTCCAGAAAGGCAAGGAGAAAACACAGTCTGAAAGGCAGAGTAAAGCATCAGAACTAGACTCAGTTTTGACACATATCTGGTGATTATTAAACAGGAATTTAATATCACTATGGTTATTATAGGCAGAGTTCTCATGGAAAATGTGGACAGCATGCAAGAACAGGTGGGTAGCATAAGAGATGGAAACTCTAAGAAAGAATCCAAAAGAAATTCGAGGAATCAAAAACACGAACAAATGACAAATGACTTTGACAACCCAATCGGTAGACTGGACACCCATGAGGAGAGAATCAGTGAGCTTGAAAATATGTCAGTAGAAACTTCCCAGACTGAAACGTAAAGAGATTGATAGAAAAAAGATAACCCTGTTGGGCCTGGAGACTTCACCTTAGACTCAAATTATGTTCCTACGTTATAAGAGGACTTGTGTGTGTGTGTATAGCAGGTGGATACTGTCAATGTTTCTGTCTTCTGGGAACCTTATTATGAACTCAGTTACCACAGAATTAAACTTGACTACAGGGTATGTACAGTGCAAAATATTTCAAAACCAGCATGCAACTCTTATGTGCATTTCATCCCCTTAGTTGAGCAGCGTCCACATGAACTCTACGAAAGACATGGCTAATGTACAGGTTCTCATGAAGCAGCCTCCAATGAAAACTTATTGGCTAGGCTGTCACCAGAAATTTTTGTGTTGGGACACTGATGTATCCCAAACATTTAAGATAGTGCCTGGCATATAATTGGTACTAAATAAATATTTGTTCAATGAGCATATTATTGAAACTATATTAATGTTGTGCACATAGAAATAAGGTCTACCCAGAAATAACTTTGAAGAAATGTTGTTCTTCATCAGAGTTTTGTTAATTTTATTTGTATTTTCAAAGAGCAAACTTTTGTCTTTATTTCTTCTATTGTTTTTCTATTTTAAAGTCCATTGATTTCTGCTCTTACCACCATTAGTTATTTCTCTGCTTGCTTTGGTTTTAATTTACTTTTCTTTATAGTTTCTCAGGGTGGGAGCTTAAATCTTTAAGACCATTCTTCTTTGGAGATACAAATTTATAAATTTCCTTCTAAGCCCTGCCTTAGTGCTTTGCACAGGTTTTGATATGTTGTGCTCATTCATTTGATTCAAAATATTCAAGGACTTCTTTGACCAATGAATTATTTAGCAGTGTTTTGCAAACTTTCCAAATATTTCAGTTGTCCAAGTATCGTTTTATTAGTGATTTCTAGTTCAGTTACAATACAATCAGAGAACATACTCTGAATGACTTCAAATCTTTTAAATGGATTGAGGTTTATTTTGTTGTGCAGAATATGATCTATCCTGGTGAGTGTTTCGTGTGCACTTGAAAATGTCTATTCTGGTGTTGTTGGTGAGCTTGTTCTATAAATGTCAATAAGGTCAAATTGGTTGAGTATGCTATCAAGTATTGTACATCCTTAAACTATTCTATCTATTTGCTTTATCAATTACTGAGAAGTGTTGAGGTCATCAAATATAATTGTGGATTGGCTTATTTTTCTCTTCAGTTCTCTTTTTCATGCATGTGTTTTAAAGTTCTACTGTTAGGTGTACACACCTTTAGGATTATCATGTCCTGATAACATTTTGACATTAACTGTAGTAGATTGTTCTGCGTGGTGTGGGCCCAGCTCCCACTTGGAGATGCACAGGACCCACAATCACAGATACGTTCTCCTGTGGGGAATCAGGCCTGCAATGTGCCTAGGCCGCTATGAGTCTTGCTTTTTGCTAAAACTCCCTCACCCTGAATTGAGGACAGTTACTGCAAAGCAACTTCCTAAAAACCATTCTAAACCTTTCAAGGATGAGTGTAACTGGTCCAACTACTTTTGTCTTTTCATTTGCAAATATCCCTCTTCTGGGATGTGATTAGCAGCATTGGCTCCTTTGTTTTCTGTAAAAGGTAACCACCTAAAGCGAACCTGTGCATAGTTAATGAGGACCTTCTTGTAATGTGCCCAGTAAGACAATAAAAGCTCATTGGAGCAAGGGCTAAGGGTTTTGCTCCCCTTGAGAGAAAAGCCATGCTGTCCCTTTTCTTCCACCGGATCTGGTAGTCAGTGTGAATGTCTCATTTCATCCATAATGATGCGGACCCCATGAGCTGGGGTTCGCATCATTAACATTTTGAAATGACTTCTTTATCCCTAGTAATACAGTCTTTGTTCTGAAGTCTATTTGATATTAATGTTGGCTCTCCAGCCTTTTTTTTTAACTGGTGTTTACTTGACACATTTTTCTCCATGATTTTACTCTGAATCTATCTGTGTCTAAAATGGCTTTCCAGCCCTGGCCAGGTGGCTCATTTGGTTGGAGCGCTGTCCTGTGGTTGTGAGTTCGGTCCCAGGCCAGGGCACATACCTAAGCTATGGGTTCAATCTGTGGCTGGGGTGCATAGGGAGGCAGCCAATAGATAGCTTGCTCTCTCTCAAATCAATAAAACATATACTTGGGTGATGATAACAAAAAATTAAAATGACCTTTAATAGATAGCAAATATTTGGATATTGCCTTTTTCTTCTTCCTGACAACCTGTGTCTTTTAGTTGTATACTTATGACACTTACATATTATTGATATAGATGGATTAAAATACAATCTTGCTAATTTTAAAATTTGTTGTATTCGTTCTTTGTTAATTTTCTTTTTCTTTTTTTGATTCCATTTTATTTTCACTATCAAGTTATTATTTATCTCATTTTAAGTGATTACACTAACATTTAATATATAGGTATATTTAAATATTCAAATACTGCAATTCTGCCTCATTGTGTATAACCTCACAACAGTATGATTCTAATTCCTCTATCACGTATTTTGCACTATTGTTATCACACATTTTACTTTTACATATATAAATCCATGATACATATTTCTACATATGTTAGACTGATGGTGCCTCAACACTTTCAATGCTCGTTATTTTTTTCTTTTTCTCTAATCATTTTCTCCTTGTGTTTCTGTTTGGGTAATTTTTATTGATATACTGTATCTTCAAATTCACTCTTTCCACAGCTGTGTTAGTCTTCTGTTGAGCCAGTCAAAGGCATTCTTCATGTTCATTACGGTTTTGTTTTTCATCTAACATTTCCATTTAACTCTTTCCCATAGTTTCCATCTTCTCAGCAAAAATTACTCATCTTTTCATGTGTTGTCTACCTTTTCCATTAGAGGCATTAATTATATTAACCACAGTATTTAAAATTTCCTGAGAGTTTCACCATCTGGGTCATATATGAATTTTGTTCTATTGATTGCTTCATTTTATACACTTTTTACAATGTTTTTTTTCTTGTTTTTTCTGTGGGTCTCATAAATTTTTTGATTAAATGCCAGACATTATGTGTAAGGCAGTAGGGACAATAGTAAATCACATTTATGCCTGGAAAGATAAACATCTGTTCTTCTGCTCTAACCTTAGTGTAGGAGGTTGAGTCAGTGTAGTCAGGAGTGGAACTGGATTTGAACTTGGTTGTTAATGTGGTTACCTTCAGTGCTCCACTATCTTCAGTTTTCTTTAGTGTTATCTTGTGTCGTTACGTTGGGGAATGGTTTTGCAGAAGGCTTCTCTCAAAGTTCCTGATCTACCACTAAAATTAGGCTTTCCTCATTTTCCAGCGCGTTGGAGAGTGTCTCTCTCAGACCCTAGTTCCTGCCCCTAGCAGCAGATCCCTGGTTTTTGTTGCTCCTGCTTGCTAGCCAGGTAGTGGGAGGAGGAGGGTTCTCTTTTATCCTGGTTCAGTCTGAGCGTTAGGTCAGCTAGGTGTGAAGGGTCCCATAATTGGAAATTTTTGAGAAATATTCAAAATGGTAAATATTCACCATTTTCTTATCATCTGCAAAGGGTTGTATGTCTACTTTAAGTTTCTTCTTCAAACTTTAGCCACAGTGGACTTTTTGAGTTCCTTCCTGCCAGATGGCCTTTGTATGTGTGGGTCCCTACCCGTAATAAGATGGAAACTCCACCAGCCATCTCAATGAGATAATACATGCTCTGGATAGCAGAACAGAAAAATAAAATGAGCTTTGTTTTTGTTTTTGTTTTTTTTATGACCAAGAACTACCATACCAGCTCTGCCTAATTCTTGACCTCATGTTATATGAAAGAAGAAAAACCCTCATAATTTATCTAAGCCTCTATATTCTCTTTTTCACCCATGATTCTATTACTGCTAGCCAAAGGCAGTTCCTAACTGATGCAAGCACTATCTCTTTTATAAATCTGATCATTAAATGTTTAGTTACTTGATAAAGGTAAATTCTATCATGTACAATGAACTTCTAAATCACACTGATATATTTTTGCAAGAAAATATTTGTAATTTAAAGACAAGTTAATCAAGTTCACAAAGTGTTTCGCTCATCAATACACAGTTTATTAAGTCAGGCAGTTAAGTATATCAATACCACTTGCTTCTTAAAACATGCAGTATTTCATGGTGTAGCTCAGTGGATTGAGCACGGACCTTTGAACCAAAGGGTCACAGGTTTGATTCCCAGTCAGGGCACATGCTTGGATTGCAGGCCTGGTCCCCAGTAGGGGACATACAAGAGGCAATCACACATTGATGTTTCTGTCCCTCTCTTTCTCCTTCCCTTTCCCTCTCTCTAAAAATATATAAATAGAAAAATATTTTTAAAAATATCTTTAAAAAGTAAAAAATAAAACATGCAGCATTTCAGAACACCACACATAGTTGCAATAGCTTAGATGTATGACTAATTGTCTAAATTTATGAAAATATGTCTAGCACAGAACCCTATTGTGAATAGAGCCCTAAATGTAGAATAGCTTAAAAATATATGCATTGAATGACTCACAGTATATTTAGATGCAGTAATTTCAGTGTTTGGATGATCAGAAGAATAAATCAGATGGGGAATCTATTGTATAGGAGGAGGGAAAACTTTGCATTTTGTCAGAAATAAACTAAGAGGAAACCATGTAGGTCACCAGAAATTAAAATGATAGAAACAAAAGAATGTTTAAAGGGCAAAACTGTGGAATGGTTGGCACATTTTTAACCACATAAGTAAGGGGAGCTGAAGAACTAATAGGATTCTGATCGAGCAGAGTTTGAGTTCTCAGAGTGCTCACCTTGCTCTCCAGGTTACCCTTAAAGTAATGACATTACAATAAAAACAATGCTTCCTAATGAAGAAAACCATGATTGAAGGTATGACCATCCATAGTGCTGACCAGTGTGGCTCAGTGGGTTGGGCATCATCCCGTAAAGCAAAAGGTGGCAGTTGGAGTGCTGGTCAGGGCACATGCATCGGTTGTGGGTTTGGTCACCGGACGGGGCATGTGTGAGAGGCAACCGATCGATGTTTCTCTCTCACAGTGATGTTTTCCCCCTTCCCTTTCTCTCTTCCTTCCCCAATGGCCATTCATAATCAAGTTAAAATATACAACATTCATGTTGAAAGTAATTCTGGTAAGGAGTGTGAGAAAGGTATATATGTGTCAAAAACTGAAACAATGAGGAAAAGAATACAAAGCATGACCAAGATGCTTAACTCTTGAGCTTTGAAAGAGCTCCTGGAAGCTGCAAACCTTCTCCTCTCTCTGTCCTTGGGTCTTTGATCACATGATTGTATATTCACATCATCTCTACTGCTCTGCTCATTGGCAGTACCCTCTGGGAGGAACAGAGATAAAGCACAAGCTTACCCTCCGGGTGATCTGTACAAACTGACCTGGGGTGGATCAAAGCATCTCCCCAAAGATCTGGGCTTCCTTCTGTGAGGGTAAAAGATGTGGATGGGGCCAAGGTAAAACAGGGTATAACAGGTCGATAGCATAGAATTTGTTAATTCCAAATAGTGAAATGTGGTGCATCATTGTGAGGTATTCCAGCAAACACGCATGGTTTCCGTTATTTTTTTGCGTCCCTACTGAGTACCTTTGGTTCTAAATGAAATTTTAGTGGTAGCCCTTTGTTTCCAGTCCACCTATGGATATTTCAGATCTAACAGTAATTTATGTAATTTAATAAAGAAAAGGATTTTTGGCCTGAATGTTCATCTAAATCAATTAATTGCAATACTTAGTCGATTTTACCTGGAAAAATAGTCTAAAATTATTTTTAATTAATAGACTTTGCTTTGTAGAGCAGTTTTAGGTCTACAGAAAAATTGATAGATCACAGAGAGTTTCCATACGTCCCCTTTCCTCTCCACACCCATACAGTGTCCAGTGTCATTAGCGTTATACAATGCATTGTGTGGTACATTTGTTAAAATTGATGAACCAATATTGATACATTATTAACTAAAGCTCATAGTTGACATTAGGGCTTACTCTTTTGTGCAGGTCTATTTGTTCTGACAAATGCATAATGTCATGTATCCACCGTTACAGTATCATGCAAAGTAGTTTCACTGATTTAAAAATCCCCTGTGGTTCACCTATTCACCCCTCCCTCCTTCTCCCCAGACCCCTGGAAACCACTAATTTTTCTGCTGTCTTTAGTTATTTCATTTCCAGAATGTAATAGTGTTGGAATCATATAGTATGAAGCCTTTTCAGACTGACTTCTTTCACTTAGTGATATGCATTTAAGTTTCCTCCATGTCTTTTCCTGGCTGGAAAGCTTAGTTATTTCTATTGTCTGTTTTCTAAAAAACAATTATTATATTTAAAGATTATTCTCATGACAAATTATTGCTATCATAAATGACATTTCATTGTTAAGGAAGGATTTATGCCCTCTCAGCATTGAGGAGAAATCTTCTGGCTCATTTCCCTTTGGAAGATAGCTTTTCACCTATAAGTCTAGACTAAAGGTTTTGAATACTGAAGGGAAAGAGCTTTTCCTAATGAAAAATGATGGATTATGCTGATTAATGTTTCCCAATAGTTACAACATAACAGGGTGGAATACATCAGAGTTGCTAATCTGAAATAAGGCGTGTTAATAGGTGTACCCCAGAAGTTCTAACTATACAGTAGGAATTACTGACAAAATTAGATTGCTTTATACAATCAAGCAATTAGAACAAAATTTTTTTTCGTTAAAAAAAAATGCCCAAATCTAATCTAATTTGCTGCAGCTGGACACCACCTGCAGATGACTATTTAAGTACTCTGAACATTACACACTTATCTTTTAAATATTGATAATGCCATTTTTCATTTTCTCGACATGAAATCCCACAGGGAATAATTATGCTAATAAACCTTAATGATTCTTGCAAATAAATGATCAAACCAAATTGCTACTGTTGATTTATATTAATGGACGCCTTTAGGGTGAGATTTGCCAGTACAGTGCTGCCTCTTGAATCTCAATTCATCTTATTTAGCTGAAGAGTGTACATAGTTTGTTAAATAGATGAAGTGTTTAAAATATAATGTGTTTGTGCAGTTTTTGCACTTCATAATGTTCTAGCATTACCATCTTTGCCTTGTGGCAAATCTGCATTTAATGGTTTCATCGTATATAACTTCCTTTCCTTCTTTTTGTCTCATAATGTTACGTGCCATTAGGAAGTAAGTGCTTTCTGGTTGATTCTGAATAGGCCCACTTCCATATGTTGCATCGGATTGTTTCATTAAGAGCATAAGATCTGTTTCTGGATATTTTAGCCACCATGATTCAGGAATCACATTGACTATGTGCTGATGTGACCAAGAGCTAAATAGCTGTTGGGGGGATGAGGGCACTATTAAATGGCTTATTTGTCACCCCATTTAAACCTAGATTAGCGGGTCTCTTCATTTCCTGATCCCTGACTTTCACTCGTGCTCTTGCACCCTCACCAAGTCTATAGGAAATAGGAAATTCGTGACTTTGTAAATCCTAAAATAAAACTGGGAAATAAGTACAGAATTCATATCATACATTTCCAGGATTGAGGAACACTACACAGAAGAATGCTTATTCATTGTGGATATGAAAAAACTTTTATCCGGGTAATTTTGTAAAAAGCCACTTTTATTTAAAATGTCATACAATTGAAAAGCATGACCTTCATCCAGATGATTGTTCATTTTTCTGTATGAAAAGTCACATGCTAAGCATAGGAGAAAGAGCAAATACACAACAGAATTCAGTGAATGTGATCTAAGTTAGTAAACAAGGGATATGCCGATACCCTGTTAGAGGGTTGTATATGTTATACTCAAACGTGGTAGGGAACTTGGGACATCTAATAACAGTTGCTTGGGGATTTGTCATGTGGGGCAGAGAGACTGTAACTTGGTTAGTGGTGAAGCAAAGGTGCTTCACTCCTCTGCTCTTCATATTTAATTCATTGTGAAGAGCCGAGTAGTCCTTTTCTGAACCACAAAGCTCTTGTTGATTTTTAAAAAGTATGTGTATACATATTAACATACATACATATATAAGCTACCTTTAGAAAGGTGCATTTTTTCATTTATTAACTTTAGAAAAAGTGCCTAATTTGATCAAATATTTTACATTTATGGCTTTTTTTTTCTAATGAAAAATTAACCAGACCAAAAAATTTAAACCATTAAATACACTATTTTACTTGTAAAATTTTCTAGCTGAGCAAAATAATGAGGGATGATCCAAATATGTAATGATAAGAAAAAATTAAGTAAATGACAGCACCTCAGCTCTGCACCTGGAAAAACTTGAGCGGGTCTGGAGGGCCAGAGGGGCAGGGCAGGGAGAGGTGTTGTGTGGGGAGCCTGAGCAGCCTCCTAGGAAAGCAGAAAGACTGGGCGTCAGACTCCGGGCAGCAGCTCTAGGGCCTGCGGAGAAAGAGGGACATGATAACACTCCAAGAGGAATGGCAGATGAAGAAGGCAGTGGAAGAGCCCCAGCTGGCTGTGAGCACTTTCCTCAGACCTAGCCCTGCCGGGTCAACTGCCATGAGGGGGCAGGAGCAGAGGGAAGAAGTGAAGAGGGTTGGGGGAGAGAGAGAAAGAGAGGTTGTATCAATTAATTGATAGCGCTAACAGACAATAATGGCCCAGAAATTATGTAACGGATAAGGAATAACACTTGTGTTTTTTCAGAGGCAGAGATTTCACCTTATTGCAAATACAGGCAATGCTAGTGGAAACTGATCCAGGCATAAAGACTGTGTCTAGACAGAAAGGAAACAATGGTTCCAATCCTAATTTAAGGGTCATCAATGAACATGTATGAAGGACCCATGGACAAAGCCACAGAGGTGTAGGGTTGAGGGTGGGAGGTGGGGGTTGGTGGGGCAGGGAAAAGTGATGGTAGGAAAATTGAGACAACTGTATTCAACTGTATTCGAACATTAATAAAGAAAAAAGTGGGTGCCAAGGAATCCAGTGTCAGATCAGCAGATGTATTTCTGGGGAATCCATGCAACAGATTCCTCCATCTCAGCCATCTCCCTGGAGGCGATTGGTAAGCTCACTGAATTTGCTTAGTCCTCCACGCAATCCTTCTAACCTCATATCAACATGGGGCTGGACACAGAATGAAAACCTTTGTTGTATTCTCATTCTATTGTACAAGTTACTGCTGGCAGTGTGACAGAATGACCAGAAGAACTGTAAAGCAGACCATGGTGTATAAGTAAACAATAGACATAAAAATAACACCAAAAAAAGGGGGGGAGTAAAAGAGTGAATAGAGTCAGAAGCAAAAGAGCATATTTTAAATGATTTTTAATGCTTCCTTGGATCTCCATTTCTATATCAATATAGCCATAGAAATAGTTACCCACTGTGCACCCCTCCATCATGTAACTCTGCTCCCTATGGCTTTCTTTTCCTTTCCTAGTAGCTATACCTAGGAAATTGCCAAATAATAACCCACAAAGGGTAGTTCCTTCCCTCAGTTCTGAAGAATCTACTACAGTTCCTGGCATCTGATGACCTGAACTGACCTAATGTATTTTTGTGAACCTATGACACTATCAGCGGTAGGATGTACCATTATACTATTCATCAGTCAAGAAGAAAAAAATCCTGCCAATTAAATTGGCACATCATCTATTTTAAGACCCATCTCAATTTCAGAAATGTTAAAATGCAAAGAAAGAAAACAATGTATCTTAAAATCTATGAAACATAGATTCCCGCCACTGCCCCCCAAAAGTAAATTTTACTACAATACAAAGGGGGACTCAAAAAACCCCTGGGAATTCATTAATAAAAATTACATATTTATTCTTACAGGTTTAAACTTTAGTCACTTTCAAAGTACTCTCCATTTGATGTAATACACCTATCAAGACTTTTTTCCACTGCTCAAAATGGTTTTTGAATTCATTCATTTTGATGCCTTTTAGTGCTTCTGCCATTTTTTGTTTCGCCTCTTCCATATCAGCAAAACATTTCCCTTTGAGGACATTTTTCATCCAGGGAAACAAACAAACAAAAAGGTTGTTTGGGGTGAGATTGTGAATAAGGAAGGCAGTGCACAGGGGTCATGTCGTGTTTTGGTCCAAAACTGCTGAATACACAGAGTGGTGTGGGCAGGTGCGCTTGTAAATCACCCATCACGAAATGAGCAAACTCATTGAAAAAGCCTTCAAAAAATTCACTGAAACTGAATGCAGCCTCTCACAACAATGCCACCTGGTACACAGATACAGATGGGTTCCTAGAACACTCACGTAGCAGGGGAAGCCTGTACTATAAAGGGACAGGATAATTCTTGGTTTTTGGGTCCCCCTCTTAGTACATATACCCTAAGACCATGCCATTATGAAGGAGCACAATTAAGGAACTGCAACAATGACAACTACAACAACCAGTGTTACTATTAGGTCCCCACCAGCAAAGCAGGATCCTCATTCTTTCTCAAGTCATTCTTTTATCCCTCCTGGGTATCAGCTCAGGTAATTGCTATACTCTGCATTGGCTAGGGTCTTCTGAGATGCAGATACCAGCACAGAATTAATTGTCTGATCAAGAGTTTTATCTGGGGAAAATCCTATAAAAGTTAAAGTAGGAGAAGTGGAGGTCAGCAGGGAGAGCCTTCAGAACTGATACAGGTCTGGCACCTGTAAAAGGAGAGGAGGAAGAGAAAGCAGGAGCTTCAAAGGGCAGCACAACTGAGAAGTCTGTGCCAGGATGGTGGAAGTCCCCAAGCCGAGACTTCCCATTAGGGATTGGAGCCAAAAAGTCCCAGCTCTAACAGCCGGCTGCGCTCAGGCCGTGGCTGGGGGCAGCTCCCGGACAGCGGACAGCGTGGCCTCAGGACAACCGAATGCTGCAGCAGATCCCAGCGCGCAGCAGCAGGGGGTCTTGAACCATTTGTGCAGCAGGTTCCTTAAAGGGGGATTTGAGTGGATTATCTCCATGGCGGTCACAGGGACACAGGGCTTGCCACCATGCTTCCCACATTTACAGTGGCTGTCTCATTTCCTCTGATTGTCTCACATGTCATCTTTGTTATCATGGTTGCCCTGCTGTATCTTCTCTATACTCCATGCGCTAGCTTTTTCTACTTAAGTCTTGGAATAGGGCACTAAGAAGCCTGAAGGGATGGCATGGTCTGCAAGACACCACCAGGATGAGGCCTTGCTCACACTGTCACACTGGGCCCTCCGTTTTTCCACAAGTCCACACAGGGCTGCTCCTCTATCTCCAGAGTTCTGCTGAGTGCGAGGACTTAGGACAGTGTCCCTCCCACTTCCCCTTTGCTGTATAAACATTGTGGAACAGGCTTCACATTTTAAAAACTGAGGCTTGGAAACCCTTGCAAGGAGACATTTAGGAGATGAATTTCCATATATTTTGTGAAAGGCTATAGCGTAAGAAAAATCTGAGTTCAAACAATATTTCATGATCAGATGCAAAGAAACTCATAAAGGCTTTAAGGAAGCAATCCTGAATCTATTTAGGGGATGCAGTGGCAAGGACAGACAGTATCTTTGACCTTGAACAAGTCATTTAAACTCCCTTCCGTCTGTTTCCTCCTCTATAAAATGAAGAGGGTAGGCTAGATAATCCTTGAGGCCTCTTCTAGCACTCACATTCTATGAAATAAAAGTCAGCTTAAAGATTAATTGGGTTTCTGAGCCTCAAGCAATTAATTACACTGCCGCTGCCCTGCAACAGACCCATCAAAGAAGAAAATTAGATTCAACTGACAGATTTGAATCTTTACCAACTCAAGTTGATTTTGAACCCAACATTATTTTTAAGATTTGCAAATTAATGCTTTCACAAAAAGATTCAGTAGCTCTCTGGGCAGGAATTTTGACCTGATAGACATATTATAATACTAAAGCCATTCTTTTCATTAAAAAAATAATAAGCATTGTGATGACTTTTTTTCTGTGTTCAGAACCTTAGCAGGCCCTCTACCAGAATTTTATAAAGTCACAGACAGTGATTCTATGAAATTCTTTCCCAATTTCTGAAGAGCCCATGGACATCTGAGGTCAGGGACTTCAGTTGTGCCCAGAATCATCCGATTCTGTCATGTTTTCCTAATTCTTCTTTGGCTTCTGCATTTTCTTACCTAGTCTTTATTTTGGGTCAACACTGAATTATTAGAAAGACATGTTGGTTAATTTTGTAGCAAAAAATTAGTTTTGATTTCCCATTAGTAAGAAAGTATTTTATTTAATCTTCCTTTTAATGCCTATTCATTTAAACAATGCTGGTATTTTCTTATTTTTCCCTTAAGTATTATAGCTCACATGCAGTTTAGATTTTTAATCTAAACCCCACATTTATGGAACTTGGATTTCTGACATCTTATTTCTACTTCTGTCATGTCCACTTGCATTGGTAATATTTCCGACAGCAGGAAAGTATGGAGAACAATGTGAACAGCCATGCTTCCGTACCTGACATAAAAACTGTAGAAGCTGTGGACTGGCGTGCCTCTTCCAGCCTCATTTCTTCCCCCTGGAGATAACACTGTCCTGTACCAAAGAGCATTTATCAGTCCCATGCATATCTTTATATTTTTAATACTATGAATCAAACTTTTAAAAACGTGATATTATTTTGCATGCTTTAATAATAAGACTGAGTTATAGTTCTGCAAATTGCTTTAACTCCACATTATGTTTATGAGATCATTCTGTGGTATTACATGTACATCTATTTTGTTTCTCTAAGCTATGATATATTTTTACTTTCTCTAAAATGTGTTTTAATGTACAGAAACTTAAAATCCAATGTAGTCAAGTTTGTCAATTATTTTCTTTATGTTTTATGTGAGGTTTTTGCGTTATTTTTTAAAAGATTTAATTTATTTATTCTCAGAGAGAGGGGAAGGGAGGGAGAAAGAGAGAAAAATATCAACATGTGCTTTCCTCTCATGCTCCCCTCTCCCTACTGGGGACCTGGCCCACAACCCAGGCATGTGCTCTGACTGGGAATAGAACTGGTGACCCTTTGGTTTGCAGGCTGGCACTCAGTCCACTGAGCCACACCAGCCAGGGCTTCTTGTCTTATATAAACAAGTTTTTAATCATGTAAGATCATAAAGTTTTCATGACCCTTTTATCTTTCACATGGAATTTACATATTTTTTCAATAATGTGAGGTGACTGTACAATTTTATTATTCATTTATCCATATGGATAACCACTATGCTAGCATCATCGCCTTTCCTTGTTGATCTATAACACTCCAATTTCAGTTTTAGTTACTGCACATTTATAATAATACTTGCTACCTAGTACAGCAAGGCTTTACCTGATTTATTGTTCTTCAAATATTTTTTGGCCATTCTTACCCCTCCATCCTCTATATAAATTTAGCTTTCTCTTGGCAGGTTTCATGAAAAGGAAAAGAAAAACTGTTGGGAATTTTATTGGAATTTCACTGTATCTATGGATCAATTTGGAGAAAAACCAATGTCCTCATGGCAGTGAATCCCCTATCAATGTAGCAGGCACATCTCTCATGTCTTTTTTAAAAAATGTCTTTTAATTAAGTGCTGTAATTACTGCTATAATAAATAATATCTAAATCTGTTCGGAACCATGCTGCCTGGTTTCAGAAGCTGTAACCCCCTATGACTAAGGCTGAGTAAAGAGACCTTGGGACCATAAGCCACTAAGGAGACAAAGCTTATCCCCCTGGCAGGGGCACCACCTCTGCCCCTTTTACTTCACCCTGCTTGGCCCTGGGTGGATGACTGGGTAGCCAATAACGGATAAGATTCCTCAAGGGAGGGACGACCTAAGACAGGCATGGTCATGAGAGGGCCCTCAGGGAAGGACTTGGGGGACAATAAAAAAAGGGGATGATGACCCTCGCCCCTTGGCTTTGACATAGCCTGAGTCCTCATTCTGTCTGCAAGAAGTCTCCTAATCTCTTGGCTGTCTTACTTCCCCTGCCTGACTTAAGCCTGAAACAATGACACAGGGCAGTGCATCCCTGTCCTGGAAAGGGCGGGCTCCCGGGGTGATCAGGCCTAAGAAAGAATACATAAAATCCTGTGAAACCTGCTTTGCTAAGAATGTCCTCAGTTTTCTGATAAGGGTTCAAGCATGAAATGAGTTTGTTTCCCAAAGTTTTATAGCCCCTTAGCTAACTGACCTGACTCAGAATAAGCCCTCATACTTCTTTGTATGTTATCTATTGTTTGATCCTTACTGCCTGACACTGATTGCTGAGCTTTACCTGTATTCCTGTGCAAATCGAACCCAATAAAAGCCCATTGAAGAAAAAGCTCCTGGCCCTTCTCCTTTGAGAGATCAACCACCTTTCCTCCCCAAGCAGATCATGTCTTGGCAGACTTATTCTCATCTGTGGTAGACAGTGGGGCTCTGTGGGCAGAGCCCCCTGACATAAATCATGTAAGGCCTAAGTAGGAAACAGCGCCCTCATTTGGGTCATTTACAAAGATGTAAACGAGGTTTAAGGAAACCACCAGGGATTGTACTGTAACTTTGGGGAACTATTAGTACTCATAAACCTAAGGACAAGGGGTGGAGGCAATTTTCCAGAACCCAAAGACACAAAAAGCTACATGTAGAGAATCCTTTGATGGGACATATGACCTTAAATCAAGGCATATAGCCAGATAGGAACGACTCCACAGGGAGAGAGATGACGTAGTAGAATCCCCACCTTCATCTCTCCCTCTCTTGATCTCCACCTGGTGTCACCAGAGACTGAAACTAACCAGAAGCCAGAGAACAAGGGAACCTGTTACTGCCAGTCAGTGAGGCACTGCAGTGTAGGCAAGGGTGAAGAGTAAGTCTGGAGGGGCAAATAGATGCCCCTGTTTCTCCCACTGTTCCTTTTGCAAAATAACTGTTTATTGCTGTTATATAGGAATGCAAATAATTTCTGCATTTGTACTTTATATCCACTAGTTTTGCTGAATTCCTTTTAAAATTCTATTTATTTGTAGAATCTCTTCAGTTTTCTATGTTCATGAACACTTTTTCTTTTCTTTCCTCTGAATACCATTAATTTTTTTCTTCTCTATCGAACTGGCTAAAACCTACAATAAAATTATAAATAGAAGAACTAATAGGTACATCCTTGACTTATATATTTGACATTTCACTTCTAAGTATAATGTTTGCTGTAGTTTTTTTGTTTTTGCTTTTATTATTGCAAAAGCAGTATATGTACATTGTAAAAAAGGATATACAGAGATAACTAGTACAACTAGATCATTGTATTTCTATCACCCAGAGATTACAACTATTAACACCTTAGGAAACTACACACATATTTACAGATGTTTAACAAACACTACAACATACACAGTATGATCAGCTAACAGGTACACGCTGTAAACTGCTTTTCACACTGTTTTACTCCCTTGCTTGTGAAGAATTTTCTTCCTAAATGGGAATTCAATTTTATCAATTTATTTTTATATTTAAAGAATACATTTTCTCTCATTAATCAGTTAATGTCCATCAGAATGGTTCTAATAACATTCTTCCTTGGTTGGTTTGTGAGAGTAGGTGTGGGCTGGGCTTATAATATGCCCAGAAAGCTTGCTAGCTAGCTCAGTTAACCTTGGGTACACTTATTCCAAAATATACTGTGTTAAATAGAAAATACCTTCATCTTATTTGTCTTATAATTTTTATTCCTTCATTTCTTTAATAAGTTTAAACAAAATTTATTATGTTTGATAATTTCATAATATAAAGTTCTCAGAGATCTAAATTTTGCTATTAGATTTTTCTGCTGACTCCCACAATTGGTGATTATTTCCATGGATATTTATAATTTTGGATCATGAGCTCATCTTTACGGAAGCATTATTTGTGGAAATACTGTAAGGCCTAGGTTGCAGATATGTCCACCAGCAGGAATATTCTTGTTTGTTCCAGGAACCCAACCACTATTTTAAAGATTGTATTTATTTTTAGAGAGAGGGGAAGGGAAAACGAGAGAGAGGAACATTGATGTGTGAGAGAAACATCGATTGGTTGCCTCTTGCGTGCCCCCAACCAGGGACCTGGCCTTCAACCCAAACATGTGCCCCTACCAGGAATCAAACCTGCGGCCCCTTGGTTTGCAGGAGGACACCCAACCCACTGAACCACTCCAGGTAGGGCCTGACCACTTTTTAAATGCTTGTTTTTAGGCTTTTTTTTAGGTATCTGGAACAAATGGATGTGAATAAAGCAGAGAAAATATGGAAATATCACAGTAGGCAACAGTTATTTCACATTTTAAATTACCCTCAAACAAGCACAATCAGGTGTGAATTATGTACAAATATTTGTCTCTGTGTTTAGCCCTTTTTTCATTTTTTGGCACAAATAAATCATCTGATATTTTGGGGACATTGGAATTGGCTGGATGTCACTGGAATAATGTGGTGGCTCACAAACAATGGGAACATCTGTGAAACTTTAGGTGTAAGTGCAGGTGCCACATGCAAAAGAGTAAAGTTGGACCCTTCTGCCATATACAAAAATTACTCCAAAATGAATCAGAGACCAAAATATAAGAGCCAAAATGTAAAATTGTTTGAAGAAAACATAGGGAAAAATGTTCACAATATTTATTTTCACAATGATTTCTTGGACATGACACCAAATGCCCAGGTAACAAATGAAAAAAATAAGTGACTACACCAAAATAAAAAACTTGTGGGCCAAGGATGGAGTGGGAGAAAGTATTTGCAAATTATATATCTGATATAATACCCAGAGAACTGACAATTCAACAACAACAAAAACACATTTTTTAAGTGGGAAAGGATTTGAATAGACATTTCATCAAAGAATAGATACAAATAGTCAAGATACACATGAAAAGATGCTCAACATCATGAATCATTAGTCTTTAGGGAATCAAAATGATGAGATACCACTTCTCATCCCTTAACTGGTATAACTACTGTTTTTTTTTTTAAACAAAACAAAACCAGGAAACAATTATTGGCAGGGATATGGCAAAATCAGAACCCTTGACTACAGTGACTATGGAAAACTTTGGTGCTACCTTAAGAAATTGAAAAATAGAACTATATGATCTGGCAATTTCATGTCTGTAAATATACCCAAAATAATTGAAAGCAGGGTCTTTTTTTAAAAAGATTTTATTTATTTATTATTAGAGCGGAAGGGAAGGAGAAAGAGAGGGAGAGAAACATCAATGTGTGGTTGCCTCTTGTGCGCCCCCTACTGGGGACCTGGCCTGCAACCCAGGCATGTGCCCTGACTGGGAATCAAACCAGTGACCCTTTGGTTCACAGGCCAGCACTCAGTCCACTGAGCCACACCAGCCAGGGTAAAAGTGGGGTCTTGAAGAGATCTATATATCCAAGTTCATAGCAGCATTATTCACAATGGCCAAAATGTAGAAGCAACTCAAGTGTCCATTAATGGATTAATAGATTAAACACAATGTAGTGTGTGTGTGTGTGTGTGTGTGTGTGTGTGTATATATATATATATCGGCTTCCAGATCAAAATTTGACGTTCTGATCTTGAGGGACTTTTTGACAAACAAGTAAACTATTACTTATGTAATCAGTACTTTCTTGTGAGAAAAGCGGGGTGTTGAGATTGGCAAGGACGCATCTTATTCTGCTCAGCTAGAGGAGGTTTTTTGGCATAGGAAAGTCTAATTCCTTGACTGAGTTGTGTCTTTTGTGATTGACAGAAATGTGTTCCAGGACTTCCACTGACAGCAATAGCCACTACTTCCTTAATATTTAATACTACCTTTATTAAGTTAAGTTAAAACTACCTTTGTTAAGTTGCTTTAATCCATCTCCCACCATTACATCTAACTTTAAAGAGGGAATCTATATCATTGGTTTCATCTCTGCATGGAAACTATTTCCTTCATTGCTATTTTATATACTGAAATGTATATATTCAAATAATTATCAGCTCAACCAAGCCCAACACCCCCTCTCTTTGTCTCAGAAATTGTCCACATAATTTTTAACCTACTCTTATACTATGAACTCATTCCTAGTAAATAATAAGCTCTAATGTTTACTGGTTTTACTATGTATCACCAGTACTTCATATGTAGCATCTAATGGAATCATTCTAACTCCTCTAGGAATAGGCACTACGGTGACTGTCAATTTAGAGAGGAAGAAAATAAGGACCAAAGTAGATAATTTAGATGCCTAAGATAATACAACTATTAAGTGATGAAGCCAGGAATTGATAGTCACATGTCAAGCCACTGGACCATACTGCATTCCAACAAAACACTGAGTACAGCATCCTCAGCAATAAACTGAAGCTGCGAGGAAGCAGGTGAATGTCTCCCATTATTCCCAGACGCAGGAGCAGTGCAGGGGGTTGGGTCCAGAAAGCACCTGACACTGACTCGTCGTCCCAACCACATTAGAACCCCAGGCAAGCAGACCATCTCTAATAAGAATCTATCATATGCTTAATGCTTTCTCAGACATTTATAGAATTTACTAAGTATAACTTCCTTGCTCTTTCATGTTCGAGTGTTCTGCAGGGATAAACAAGGTAAGGTATAATTTAGTCTTATTTCACAGACTAAATTTGCCAGGGCAGAAAAATCATAGTAGAAGGAAGGTCCTTTTGTTTTTACCCACTGACTAGGCCTGAGCCCACAATCATGGGTCCGCAGTGCCTCAGTCACACAATAAGGATCATTTTTCCCACTCACATGGGCTGTCTCAGTTTTATTCCCCACCTCTGAGCCACAAAACACATTAAATCTCATTAATGCTTTACTCAAGGCCCGAATCTGAAGTCCTTACATACACAAAACTATAATGGGTAGCCTAAATAATTAGTTCCTCCAACATTGTGTAGGCTGGGGATTCATTTTGTTTGTTTATTTTAAGGAAAACTCCTGGGAGTTGGATTCAAATGAGTCTACAGAATTAATGAGAGTGGAATCTTATCTTCCTAATCAGCCAGACTGGCCACTGTGATGGCTAAAAAACAAGTCCAGGAGCCTCATGCATCCTGTGAGTTCTTCCCAAAATGTTAAATAAGAATGACAGTAACATCAGAAAAAACACTCTTATCTGCATATGATGATAGCACATATTAGGGATAGAAAAATGAAAGCATTTCAGAAGCAGAGAATTAACAAGATTCCTCTGTAGTAAAGCCAACTCAGTGGAGACTCTTAGTATATAATTTATCCAACTACCTTGCAATAGACACTGAGAGTAACGTCCAAAAAGCAACGTCAACGTGAGGACACTAGGTATAATGGATGCTGTGCCATGTTTCCCAGATTTGTCTTCAGGTCGAAGTACTTATTTCCATTTATTGTTGACAGTGCTGTCAGACAGTTCTCAGGTCTCAGTTCTCTCCAGAACTTGTCTGTGACTACAGAGCAACCTCTTTCACCCAGGATTAGCTTGTATCCAATCCCTGGTTGATGTGGGTGTGTGAAAGCTTAGATGACACACTGCAAGGGGAGTCAACTCTCACAGGCCAACCCAGCTCTTTGGAAGAGATCCCTAGGGTGGAGCTGAGGCCTTTGTTGAGCCTGCTTTGAGCTCAGCTTTTGCCTCTGCCCAGTCCTGCCTCCTTCCCTTCCACAAATGTTGATCCCATTGGGTACTTCCTAATATAGGGTCTGCATGCTAATTAATCTCTGTCTGAGTCTGCTTCTTGGAGAACCCAGATTGGAATGCTAGGAAAATCAAATTCTTTGTTTCTAACATGCTGTTATGTTTTTAACAAGAAGTTAATAGTATAACATTGTTTAGGTATTTTAAAACCACCTGCTACAGAACTATTTTCCTTTGGATACAGGTAAGGCTTGTTAATTTCATGTGATAGAAAAACAATCAGGGGCCCTGACTGGCATGGCTCAGCTGGTTTAGCATTGCCCTGCACAGCTAAAGATTACTGGTTCAGTTCCTAATCAGGACACACACCTGGGTTGTGGGCTGGTTCCCAGATGGGGCATGTGCGAGAGGCAACCAATAAATTTCTCTCCCTTTCTCCTTCCCTTCTTCTCTCTAAAAATAAGAAAATAAGAGGAGATAAGATGGAGGCCAAGTAGGTGGAAGCTGAGCCCACTTGCTTGTCCCCTCAGCACAGATTTTTAGCTCATCTTCCAACAAGCAACCAGAGCAATCAACAGAATCTCAGCTGGTGTGAATTTTTGAAACCGAGGAGTACAGAGGGTGCTTTCCACTGTCCGCACTTGTACAACAATATATAAGGTGTGGTGGGAAGTGTGACTCTCAATCAGCCAGCCAGGGGGAAGAACCCAACAAAACAACCCAACAACAACGAAAACCCAGTTACAACAAGAGAGCCCACATAAAAGGCATCCCAAGAGCATACAAGCTCAGGAGATCAAGGAGACTTCCCCACTGAATCTTCTACAACAGAAGGACATCCCATGAAGACAGGGAGTCAAAGCAGATCAATCTAATATACAGAAACAAACAAAAAAGAGTCACCTAAAATGGGGAGACAAAGAAACAACCTCCAATTAAAAGGAAATGAGGAATCCACAGAAAGAATCCTAAATGAAATTGAGGCAAGCAATCTATCAGACATAGAGTTCAAAATAATGATTATAAAGATGTTCAAGGAACTCAGTGGGAACTAGAAGGAACTTTTTGGGAGCTACAAGGAACTTAGTGGGAATTACATCAAAATTAAAAAGGACATAGAAACTATGAATAAAAGCAAGAAGGAAATGAAGAATACAATATCTGAAATGAAGAATACACTAGAAGGAATTAAAAAGCAGGTTAGATGAAGCAGAGGATCAAATCAGTGAGTTGGAAGACAAGGTAGAAAAAAACACCATTCAGAGCAACAATTAAAAGAAGACACAAAGAGAATGAAGATAATTTAAGGGAGCTGCAGGACAGCATGAAACGTAACAATATTTGAATAATAGGGATATCAGAAGGAGAAGAAAAGGAGCAAGGAATAGAAAATCTGTTTGAAAAAGTAATGACAGAAACCTTCCCTAACTTGGTGAGGGGAAAAGTCTTGCAAATCCTGGAAGCAGAGGGGAAAGGTGCCAGTTCAGATGAACCCAAAGAGGTCCACTCTAAGACATATCATAATTAACACGGCAACATTTAAAGACAAAGGGAGAATCTTAAAGGCAGCAAGGGAGAAACAGCTAGTAACATACAAGGGAGCTCTAATAAGGCTATCAGTTGGCTTCTCAACAAAAACACAACAAACCAAAAGGGAATGGCGTGAAATACTCCAAATAATAAAAAGCAAAGACTTGTTTGGGATGCCCTGTCCTGAGGAGTTCTCCCAGTAGTGGAAGAAATGAGTTGTCCCAGATATAATCCATTGTTCTGACAGGAAAGGGGGTGGTGATTCCCTCTAGTGGAGAATGCCCCACGCCCTTCTCTGAAATGACTTTCATTGCTCAGCAATGTGCATTGCTCAGTATATACAGTATTCATGCAAAGCTCATTAATCAATGTCTAAATGCCATAGTTACAGAAAACAGATATTGCTTATAGGTAACAGTCAACGGAACACAGAGATTGCCTCAGGTCGGTCAGGGTCTGTTAGATGCACTGATGCCAGGTGGTTGTTAAGGCATGGTTCATGAGTTCAGGGATTCACTCCTTCTGCTTTGGACTTAGATATATAATTCATGGCGACCGGGCTATACAAAGCAAACCAAGGGGTATAATGCATTCTTTAGGCCTGATTTCCCACAGGAACCCTTGGAGCTAGTATTGGATCATGCCTCCCTCCAGCATTCCCAGCATTCTGGTTGAGACTTTCAGGCCTCTTTCAAGGCCTTGCCTGTGTGGGGCTACAGTCTCTGATACTACAGAGTGGTTCCCAACAGACCTGCAACCAAGACTACTCTACCCTTGGCTCTCATCTAAGGCTCTCACTTAAAAGGGAAGGGGAAATAAGGAGCTTCCCAGACAAAAAGGCTAAAAGAGTACATCTTGGACTTCTAGCCGAGATGGAGACATAGGTAGATACACTTTTCCTCCTTGCACAACCAAAAGAAGGACAACAACAAATTAAAAAAAAAAAAAAACAGAACTGCCAGAAAATCACACTGTATGGAAGTTCGACAACCAAGGAGTTAAAGAAGAAATATTCATCCAGACTGGTAGGAAGGGCAGAGAAAGGCATCCAGGGTGGAGAGGATGCGCCACAAGGAGGCAGCTGGTGGACCAGACAGTCTCACATTTTTGCGTGGGTAACCAGGAGGAACAACTAGGGAGTGAGACAGACTGCACAACCCAAGGTCCCAGCATAGGGAAATAAGGCCTTGAAACCTCTGGCTGAAAAAATCTGGGCGGGGGGTGTTGAGGTGGCAGGACAAACTCCCATCTTCACAGGAGAGTTCTTTGGAGAGACTCACAGGGCCTAGAGTGTACACAGACCCACCCACCTGGGAATCAGCACCAGAAGAGCCCAATTTGCTTGTGGGTAGTGGGGGAAGTGACTGAAAGCCATCTGAGAGCTGAGCAAGCAGCACTGTTCTCTCTTGGACCCCTCCGCCACACACAGCTCAGTGACATGGGGTGCTCTACCCTGGCGAATACCTAAGACTCCACCCCTTACTATGTAACATGTGCACTGATAACTGTAATAGCATAATGAATTAAAAAATTAAAACCACAATGAGCTATTACCTCACACCTTCAAGATGGGTTCAGGTGCTACTATTTCCATAAACCACCATTTTATTCCTCAGCTGACCCTTTATCTCCCTCACCTGAGATCCCTCAGATTTATTTCTACATTCCTTGTAGGTTTCCACCTTTGGTGATGGGGCACATGACCTGTTCTTCACGCCTCATTGAAGGGTCCTTGAGAGCTGGACCCACCTCTTGCACGTCTGTCTTTTCCACTGTACCCAGCACAGTGACTTCAAAGTTTCACTAGACCCTTGTGGCATTAACAAAGCAGCAATTTGTTTCTGGATCTGTTTCCCATTTTGTGAAAGGAGGAAGCTATATTAGCTTTCCTATTGACCATAACTTCCTGAATTACAAATTTAAATTATTAGACACCTAACTGCTCATCTGATATGTGTTTTCCCCATTTCTGAGTAAAAGACACAAGCATGATTTTCGGGGGAGAAAGCAACACACACAAAACAGTTATCTTATAAACTGAATACAATAAAATGTTAGTTATGAGCAACAGAAAATAACAAGGGAGCTCACAGAGTGAGGAGATGCGTGTGATGAAGAGTCAACGTGGAGGGTGAAGTGGCAGAGAAGTTGGTTGAACTGGGCTCTGTGTCCCCATTTAAGTAGAGTTAAGTCCTGGGCATTTTAAGTCTGAAACAAAGGCTGAGCCAGGGACACTAGAGGGAGCCAAGGCCTGCAATCAGAAGAGAAAGCTTTCCGGCTCAGTTGGCCTTGGGTTCACAGATTCTGAAACATTTGCTTAAATTGAGAATGATGATACTCTTTACCACACATTCAAATTATTCTACAGGACAATTGGAAAAATGAAAACTATTTTGAGTCTATTTTCAGCTTTTCCTCGTGTTATACTTCTTTTTGAGGGGATAAGTATTTGGGGTTTAAGTTCTGTGCATTCCATGTCATTTTTGCCAGTGAATAGCTTCTGAATCTTAACTGTGAGCAACCCCAAAAGGGGTTATTGGGTTATAAAATAGAGAGGAATCTGGTAGGAGCCTGTTCCAAACACCTCCCTGCCCACTCGGCCTGGCCCAGAGCTGGGCTGCTGTGACCTCAGGTTCCCAGAGTTGGCAGACCTTATCTCCAGGCCAGGAGGGTGGAGGTTGCTGCCTGTGCTTTTGAATACCACCAGCTCCTGAGGCTGATTACCAAAGGTTACTCCTCTAAATTTTCACTTGGTCCAAATCCACAGAAAACCCTAAGCAAGAGTTTTAAAGTTGCTGGAAGTTGGGGGGCAGCAGACTGCGAGCTCAGTCTGGCTAACATCAGCATTGTCAGTGCCTGCTGACCAATGGACAGATGGCTAAGGCCGAGGCTCTCATCTCCAGGCAGGTGATAAGAGTGAGGAGTATTTGGAAGGTGGAAAAAAGCAACTTAGGCACAGCCCTATCTCATTGTCCTACCTCAGATACGGTGACTTTAAACAATGTGAAATTATACTTCTACCAAAGGATTAGAACAAGGTCATATTTTGGGCCACATACAAGTGTTTACTAGTGCTAAATTCTGGGATAAAGGAATGTAAGAAGAAAGGTAAAAAGGATTATCACAACTCTAAAGCAGCAGTGAATTACGGCTCGCCCCAGCCTAGGGAAGAAGCCGCAGGGCCACCATCAGAGAGAAGCCTAAAGAACCAGAAGGCAGGAGTGAGTGTCTCACCAGCCGCTGGAGGACTCAAGACACTCCTTTTCATCCAGGTGCTGCTTTCAGAACTCCTCTTGATGTGGCAGTCACCAGTTTGCAGTTAAGTTGAGGGCAGCACGTGGAAGAGTTAGGTCTAGAGGAAAGAATACAGAGGAAATTGTGGGGAGGCTTTGAAGTTAAGAAGAGAGGTGCACTATCCAGCATCTCTCTGTGCCCCCCTCCCAGAAGCTGCTATCCGGGCACTGTAATGCTTCCTCTCTGCCCAAAAATCCAAAGGGAATTAGGGAAGGGAGATAAAAGAATGCAAATCAATGTGGAGGGTGGAACTTGCTGGCGGACTGGAGAAGCCCAGTGAGGATGAGCCAGGGGAGCTGGGTGAGCCTGGTAAGCAGAAGTGACAACAGGCTGAAACTGCTACTCCTGGGGGTGGGGTAGGACAGAACCAAGTGCCACGCAGGGTCAGGGAGAGTGACCAGGAGCATCCTGGCTTGGGCAAAGAAGGGCTCTTCTGTGCAGACTGAATGAAGGCTGTGGAGCGCCCACCTGAAGGAGGAGCGAGGGGTGCTAGGGGCCTGAGGGAAGCCAGCTCCAATGCTCTACCGTGCAGTCTGAGCCAGCCTGGCTTCTCTCCATGGAGAGCACAAACCCCGGAGGCAGAGTGCAGGCAGGACTGAGAGAGCACCCTGTTCTCTCTCCAGTGGCACACATTGAGCCCTGCGATAATCAGGGCCAGGCCCGAGGCAGGAGCATAAATGCTCCCCACGTGTGGGCAGTGAGCAGCTGGCCCACAGGTGAGCCTTGGTTTAGTGGGCTGGGACTTACAGGAAAGGCTCAGGGCTCTATTTCAGACAGTCCACTGGCCAAGGCAAGTAGAACTAGTACAAGCTTCCCTGCATTTGGAGAGGGGTGACAGAAGGGGGCAATTGAAACTGAGAAAAAAAAAGGAGAGACAGCTCTCTGTGTATGGGGAGCTGGGGACAGCCACATGGAGGAACTCTGATTCTGGTGGATGGAAGGTCCTCTTTCAGCAAACCCTCACTGTGGCTGGTAGCCACAATCGCAGTTACCCCTGCTGAGTCCCGGTTTCAGGGTTCTGGTCTGTTTTTTGAGTTGGATGTAAAGCTTGGTGAAGGCCAAAATGCATTCATGCTTGAATATTGCTCCCTCATTCCTACACAGTAAGTCCTTCAAGATCAGGTTCAGGTGCCACTGTCTCCATAAAACCACCCTTTCATTCCTCAGTTGACCCTTTATCTCCCTCACCTGAGATCCCTCAGTTTCTTTTTACCTTCCTTGTGGATTTCCACCTTTGGAGATTGGGGCAAATGACCTGTTTTTATGCCACACTGGGCTTGTCTCTTGGACGTCTGTCTCCTCCACAGCACCCAGAAAAGTGGCTCATTAGACGTTTGTGGCATGAATAAAGCAGCAATTCTATAAATCTATTTCTTATTCTGTGAAAGTAGGAAGATTTCTACATGCTCTTATTTTCTGATTCTTAATTTAGATTAAGTATTGGACACCTGCTGCATGTCTGATACTGTGTGTCTCATTTCAAAGAAGTAAAAACACAAATGTGATCTTATTGTGAGACTGAATATAATAAAATGCCAAATACTACATTGTAAGAGGAACTCAGAGAAGGGAGAGATGCATGTGGTCCAGTAAAGGCTTGGAGGGCTAAAAGGAAGAGTGGTTAACTAACCTGAGCTTTGGGATGGGTGGATTTGTAGGCGTCAGCAGCCACACAGGTGTTGCAGCCCTTGCCCTTAATTCACTGCTGCTACGACCACGAGCCCCAAGCAGCCCCTGGCAAAATATAACACCACCTCCTTGGCTGTCCTGTCCTTTTGGTCTCAAGTCTTCGGGGCAGAAGTTGCAGTCCTGGAGAAGGGCCAATCACCTGGATTTCTGCAACTCATACCTTGGGGAAACTGGGGAGTGGTGGCTGGGAGTCTTCCTTGACCGTATCCTCCTTCTCAGCTAGAAAGAAGTGACCTTCACAGTAATGATTTCACACAGACCTTGCCCTGATCATCCAGAATGAAAGCTTCCAACTCTTTAATGGGACTGCCCATACATTTACTGTTGTCACTACCCATGGGGTGTCTTTTTCAGTTCCCATTATGCAGGTATTGGGGAGTGATTATGATGCTCAGCTGGTGGTTCAGGGAACACCTGTCCTCAGCTCAGGCATCTGAGATGCCTGTAAGTCCCCTACCTGAGAAGTGAGTCTTTCTTTCACCAGACTGTTGTCTGTGTCTGGTTTACTAGACAGGAAAAGTCATGCAACTTCAAGGGTAGGCTTGCTGCCTTATCTGTCAACAGGAGGCAGGGTAGGGGCAGAGCTGCCTAGAAACCAGTCTCGGGCTCTGGTGTTGCTTTTCCATTCTGATATAATAATTGCTCTGGGATGATGTGGTCTGGAGTCCAACAATCATACACACACTGAACTCAGTACACGGGCTGCTGTCATAAAGTGGCCTGCTTTACAGCTTCCCCTGGAACCTCCCTGTGTTCCCTCCCCATGTGTATCTCCATTGTCTCCAGTGCGTAGCACAGGGCCTGGCACACAGAAAACATCCCATCAATGATGCTGAATCCTGAGGGAGACACTTGGCAGGTGAATGACACTAGCTGATGCAGCCTTAAATATATAGCCTGACACAGTGATAAAAGTAGATATCCTCTATCTCATTTTACAACAGAAAATGTGAAACCTGATCTTTCAGAAAAACATTATCTCCACCATGACGCCCACATCAAGGTTCCTGCTTATCAGATTCTGTTGAGCGAGTGTGGAAGGAGAAGCTCTCTGTCATCTATTTACCTTAAGGAGCTCAGTCATGTGCAAGCTCGCTGCCCGTTTATCAGGATGAAGGATGCTCTCCAGAGAGAGCAAACAGCAGGACAGGCCGAGCTCAGATGACAGTCTGCCCTGTGGAGATTGACTTTAATGAAGCACAGAATAAACAGGAAGATTAAGAGGGTGCAAAAATCCATGACAAGTTTTGAGTTCACCTCTCAGTAGGGAGTGAGAGGTTCTCCGTACAGCTGAGAGCTGCGTCTGGGTTATGGATGGGGGTGTCTGCTTGGTCACTAATGATCCCATGCTACCGAGATCAGCCTCTGTGCAAGGAAGGAAACGTCTTCTCTTAATTCACAGGCCCACTCCTGTGCATTTAAGTTTATCTGTGATGTGATTTGCTCTACAATGTGTAGAAAGATTAGTTATTAAAGGGTTTGAGAAATTATTTAATAGGCTAAAATATTAGCCTGAAAAACAGGAACTGAATTTTTTTTCTCATTTATATGTCCCTCCAAATTGTGTGGAGAAGTTGTGAGCACTCAGAGGTTCAGGACTCAAAGGTACTGTCAGAACCATAGATATGGCTCACTCAATGCAAGGACTAAGTTCGTGGAAAAAACAAACACAAAAACTAGTGTTCCTCATTAAACAGTGCGATTTCCATAGGAACTTAATGACTGAGACATTTTATTTTATATCATTTTAGTTCCTTATTTCATATATGATTTTTTTCAATAAATAGAAAGAAAAGGTTGCAAAACATCCAGAGGACATAGCCTCAAATGCACACCCATTTTTTGGAAATAATGGCTTCATTTAGAGGGTTCAAATGAGGGTTCTTGTTTCATTGTCACTTCTTTCTTGAGAACATAGATCTTACTAAAACATTGATTTGATATAGAGTAATTCTTATTCTCTAATCAAACTGTGAGAACTTGTGTGGGTGTGCATATACATGAATTGAATACGTACCTTCATTAGCCAGAATATAGTCATATTGATAATATTGTGGCATTTTTACCAGTAGATGGCACTCTGTTTCAGATTGATATTCTAAGCTCCCCATTGTCCAGCAGTAACATTTATTGAGTGGTAACTGTGAGGAAGACACTGTACTAATCAGCTTCACCCAAGTGAAAATGTGTGGCAACAAAAAAAGTAACAAAACTATATTTGCACACTATTTTAGGGAAGCTGACATGTATAAGGACACAGGGCACAGGCACAGTGGAATGACCAGAATGCCTGGAACTAGATGGGATTTGTTGAGACCTCCTTTACGGAAGCTTCCTAAGGTAGGGTGTTTTGAATGGAGTGGAGGGGAACTGAGGCCGTAAGAAGCAGACGTTCTTAGTCAGAGACGTTGAAAGGTTTCTTGGGAGCCAGAGACACGCAGATGAGGATAAGAAGCAGTCTGAGTCTACTCTGAGAAAGTTATCTGATGCAGGCTGAAAGTCAGCAGCTAAACTTCACAGAAGGAGAAGGTTGCTGGGAAGGCGAGGAAGAAGAGCAAGGGAAACACTCAGCTTTGCAAAAATAAACAAATAAAACGTGGTCACAAAAGTTATATGACTTGCATCTGATTTTTTCTTTTGATTATTTATCCCAATACATAAAATTCAAATCAGCCAACTGAACCAATATCTTTAATTTCTGGTTTTATATAAGTGTAAGTACTTACATTTATATTTTACATTATGTAATTCTAGAGATGGTGGACTTGTATTAGCCAAATTAAATGTTTTCTACCTTAACTTCGAACTCTGGATCAAGCATCTCCAGCACTTCAAAAAAGCCATCCATTAGACTTTAATTTTTTGTTACCGCAACAATTTCATAGCCTCCTGGCTGCCTCCTCCCGCAAATTTTTATGTATTGTTTATTTTGCCTAAGCTCTGATAACAGAAAGGTCATAGTGCAAAGAGAGAAATGTATTTGTGGTTGGGATTTAGCTTATATTTATTTTTGGAGCATTCGAGGCAATAGAGGAATCTTAATTGGCATTGTACTTTCTATGTAAATTCAAAGTTAAAACAGTAAGGAGGTGTTTTAAATAATTCAGCAGAAACTGCACCAAATGAACAGTTAAATTGCTTTAAGTTCTCGAGTATAGTAAACCATTAATGGGAACTATGTTGCTTAATCTACAGAAAGTGTTTTCCATTCACCATATGTTACCAGGACTACCATTAAAATAGTAATTTATTATGAGGATGAGTCTTTAAAATGCTGTGCTGAGGCCCCAGGTTTTGGAGCCACTGGCTAGGTCAGCACTTTGTGATTTTAAGCAGTGATGTGCCTCGGGTAAGAACAAGAGAATGAGGTTCATTAATTCTCAATGTGCCTTAAACACAGAAATACTGTACTTTTTTTTCCTGGAAGGGGGAAACTACCCTTAAACAAATAGGTTAAATACCCTGATTGGTTAGTTTTCCTCAAGATTAACAATGTCTCCCTTTCATTGTGAATGCATGTTCCCAACAAGCTGTCATCAGGACACGGCTTTTTGATTTGCCAAAGGGAGGGGTTTTATGTGGTGCCTGCTGTGGTCTCCACGCTGACCGACAGAAACAGTCTGCTAGATGTCTAGGTGAAGTTCGGTGTTTAGTCTGGTAGAAATGAGTACAGGAAATGGAACTGTCATGCTGGGGTCATGACTAGAGCCTTGGTAGACCACTGCTCTCTCTCACCTTTTTTTTCTTTAATCCTCACCAGAGGATAAGTTTATTGATTTTAGAGAGCAAAGGAGGGAGGGAGGGAGGGAGGAGGAAGGGAGAGAGAGAGACATCGATTGGTTGCCTCCCATTCACACCCCAACAGGGGATTGAACCTGCAACCTAGGTATGTGCCCTGACTGGGAATTGAACCCCCAACCTTTTGGTGTTTGGGATGATGCTCCAACCAACTGAGCCACAGGTCAGGGCCACCCACCACTCTCTTTAGCTCAGCCAGTTTCAGCCCCTCTGAGTTTCTGTGATGTCCCCATTGTACTGGAGGCTTGCTGGCCTTAGTAGTTCAAGATAGTCACTAGGCCATATTCCTTGAATGGTGAAAATGCTTGTCTTGTTCAGGTAAGCTTGTGTGACTGGAGGGAGGTGTGGAGCTGAATTAGAAGTGGTAAGAGACTAATCTAGAAAGATGGGAAGAAAGGCAATCCCATTGTGGAGTGCCTTGGACCCTAGAATTTCAGTCTTCTAGAACCAAGTCTGGGGTTAAGGCCATACACACACACTTACATTTAGTCCTAGTTGTTGACATATTTGCCAAAGCCGTTGCAACTTAGCTTTTTTATTTCCAACCATAACCCATGAAAATAATCTTACAGCCCCTAAAATATTCATGTTATTGCTGCTGCATGCTCATGCTAACATTTCGGGGCTTGCCTTCAGCTATACCTTAGCATAAAAGAAATCGTAGTAAAAATAATTGGCAAAAAGCCATCAACTTGCTCATTTGCTGTCTTTCACTGTAAGACAATAAAGGAATTAAATGATGTCTCATTTGGCTTCATACATTTGCATACTTAAATATTTGGATACTTTCTACTAAGTAAATTGGGTCTGATCAGAGAAGCTGGTAGTGGGTGAATACCTAAAATTTTCAAATGTATTCACTCTTTCTGTCTGTGGATTACTAGTAATATTTTTACTGACTATTATACTATATCAATGCTATATTCGAAAGGATGAAGCAGGTTAACAAAGCTGTATGCTACTTGTGAAAAAAGTTGTATGCATGCTACATACATTTTTCTAGATACATATAAAATAATAATATCCATATACACATATTTTAAAAACCAGTATGTCAAATTATATTATGAATACAAATTAAGTCATATTAACACTTAATGCCCAAAATGCAATGGCCTTGAGCTCTTCCCCAGCTTTTATTCATTCTTTTACAAAGTCCGCTTCCCAAAATATTTCTGAGTGCTCCAGGGGAGCTCACATGCATTAAAAATATTAGTTTCAGGCCAAATGACTCTATTAATGTGAAACTACATTTCTACACTTCTCCCAAGTTTGAGCTTTGATCACACAAAACAAGTACAATGAAAAAACGTGGTTCGGATATAGTTACTCTTCCTGCCAACCACAGCATAGGGCTTTCTGGTGTTGTCCAGGAAGCAGCGGTTCAAAGGTAATAGCAAAGAACACACACTCTCTCTCTGTTTCCCCACCATACAAGATGTCCCAAATGAAGCAGTTCGGTTCCCACGTGAAAGGTACATACTCATTCATGCTCACATGGACATACACACATCACCTTTCTTCAGGCTATAAGCCATCCACAGGGCCTAGACTGGAGCAATTTCAGTCTCCTTCCACTGTGAGAACCTCATTAAGCTCTTTCCTTCATTCTCTACTTCCACTCCTCTTAAAACGGTCAATAGAATACATGTCTCCATAAGAAGAAGTTATCAGCATAGAACACTCAAATTGGATATAGAGGGCTAAAAAAGCAAACTCCTTCCCCTATCACCCAGCTCGTGCCCACTTTTGTTTTACTGATACTCACTCAACCCTAGATAAGGAGATTTTTAAGTCCATGTAGCTAATTTTTGTTCAGATTTTTAAAAATTAAATATAAAGAAGGTTTAAGTAATAAAATTAAGAACTTGAGTCTATCTACCCTACCTAGCCTCTTTTTGAGTATAGACACCATATCTATCATGTATCTATCACCACTAAGAAAGAATACACTTCTTTTTCAAGCACATATGAAACACTTACAAATCAACTACATAATAGACATGGCAAACCCATAATAAATTCCAAAGAATCAAATGATACAGTATTATCTGACCATATGAAATAAAATAAGAAATCACTAAAAAGAAAAGAAACTTTAAAATATACATGTCTGGAAACTAAAAACTATATGAAAATCCTTTGATCTTTTAAAGAGAAAACTTAAAATTAAATGGTATTAAAAGTGAAATAAGCCAGTCAGAGAAAGACAAGGACCACATGATTTCACTCATATGTGGGATCTAATGAAAGAAATGAACTGAAAAGGAAAATGGGGACAGACTCGCAGCGAGCAGGCTGACAGCTGTCAGGAGGCGAAGCTTGGTGGGGAGAGCGGAGGCATTGAGCAAAAACGAGAAAAAGCTCAAAATATACAGGTAGAAATTTGTAGGACAAACTGAATCACTATGTAAAATGAAATTTGTAGATTTAATAAACTTACATTTAACAAAAAACAAGAATTATTTAAAACTGAGTTAAGTTCTTACCTCAGGAGGTTGGAAATTGAACAACAGAAAAAGCCCAAACAAATATGTAGGCAGGAAATAATAAAGATGAGATGTCAAAATACTGAGCAACAGCAACACCAAAAAAATAGAGAAATTTAGTTAAAGCTACGTAGTAATAATGTATAGTAATAAAATTTATCCTAGGAATGAAGAATAACTTTATAACAGAAAACCTGTCAATGTAAATCATATTAATGAACTAAAAAGGAAAAATTACACAATTACTTCATAGAAGCCTAAAAAACATTTGATAAAAAAACTATTTGTAATGTAAAATTCCTGAGAGAACTAGGAATAGAAGGAAGTTCTACATTGCCACCTGCAGCAAACATCCTACTTACTAGAAATACTTTAAATGCAGCCATTTTAAGAAAATCAGGAACAAGGCAAGAAAACAGCAATCATCACTATTGTTCAGCATAATTTTGGAAACCCTGACAGGTGCAATAAAACAGAAAAATAAATAAGGAGTAAAAATATTGAAAGGGAAGAGAATCTATTGCATCACCATTTGCAGATAACAATGATTACCTACACGGAAAAGTCTCAGAATCAACAACCTGTCAGAATGAGAGCTAGTGTTTTTATTACACTAACAACAATTAAAGACAAAATGTTGTTTTAAAAATGACACCATTCACAATAATAACAACACCTATGTATAATATCTAGGAATGAAATATTAAAGCATGTATAAGACAACTATGGAAAAATCTAAAACTTTTAAAGGGTATAAAATAGAATCTAAATAAATGTAGAGATTTTTCACAATAATGGGTGAAATGACTTACACATTTTAAAATATCAGTTCTCCTCAAATTAAGTTGTAAATGCAAAGGAATTCCAATTTAAATTTCAGCAGCAATTTTTGAGGAGTATGACAAGTATTCCAACATTTATATAGAAGCATACAAGTCCACAAGTGACATCAATTTTGAAAAAGAAGGATGGGATTGGGAAACTTTTACCCTATCAGAAATAGATACCATAGGACACATGGAAAAAAAAAGAAACAGATACCGTAAAGCACTGTGGTAATGCTGTAGTAATAGGCAGATTGAACCATGGAACAAAATAAAGTCCTCAGAAATAAACCCATGGATGTACAGGTACCAGATAAGTGAAAACAGCGACACCTCGTATCAGTGGGAAGAAATGGCTTCTTTAGTGGATGGAGCTGGGGTAGTGTTGGAGGGGGTCAACGAGAGGACATGACTGTCGGTTGACCCAAGATCTGGGCCCAGGCAGTCAGAGGCTCCTCCCTGCTTTCCTGTCCTTGGAATGTATGAGCCATTTCAAGGACTAAGCACTGGGAGAATAAGGTGTTGTTCAGACCATCTGGACTGAATACCGACTAAATCCAGTTAAGGCCTCTATGCAAAGATTCTAATAGGCAGATGTGGAGATCCACTTATCTTGCAGCCACCCAAGACAAGCCTCTTATGTAAGTTCCCTTGCTTATTGAAACTTCCATCTGCCAGTCTGGAGTGATCGCTCCTTTCTTTGATTTCTTCTTGTCTTTTATGCACGAGGGTCAGTTTGCAAACCAACAGGTAACTTTCTCACTATTTGAAGAAAAATAAATCTAAGCCCCTACCCTACACCATACACAAAAGTGAACTTCAAATCAAAAAAAGAATAAAACTGTAGGGCTGAAAGAAGAAAAATGTAAAGAGTGTATTTGTCCATTTGGAGGTTAGAGAGAATTTCTTAAATGAGACCTAAAAAGTGTATATCATAAAGTACAGAGAAAAGCCTGATGGATTTGACTTTATCAAAATTGAGTATTTCCGTTGAATGAAGAACTCTATAAATAAAATTAACAGGTAACACCTTGGGAAAATATGTTTGCAATTACTAAAAGAGCCAAGTGATTAATATCTAAATATACAAGGAATATTTGTAAATAAGTAAGAAAATAAGAAAGAAAACTCAGCAGAAAAATAGGCAAAGAACAGAAATGAGAAATTCATATAAAGGGAAATCTAAACAGTTACCAAATTGTTGAAGAGATGTTCAACCACATTTGCAGTCAGAGAAATATATATTAAAATAGAATTCTCTTGACATACGCAAGTTTGGTAAAAAACTAAGCCGTCAGAAAATACTGTATGTCGTTGAAGATGAAGAGACTGTCGAAGGCACTCTCATGCATTATTAGTGGGAGTGGAAACAGGCGCGTTATCGGCCAGTAATTGGTCAATCAAGGATTCATAAAGTTCATATCTGCAACTCCAGTCTTGATTACATATCCTAAAGAAATTCCTACCCAGATCTATAACAGGACATATATTGGGATGTTTATTGCTGCAGTTTGTTCTAGAGGGCTGTGTACCTCTTGTTCAACTTTAGGGGAAAGGATCAGAAAAATGTGAGTAGATTCTGTGGGATGTTATACAGAGGTAGGAAGTGATTAAATATACATAGAGTCACAAGATAGGTAAAAAACCATAGTGTTGAATAAAAAAAATGTTATATCACAATACCATTTGTGTGAATGAGAAACACACATATAAAAAAAGCAGAGCATAAGTCACGGGGATACGTAAATATCTGAGGATATCTGCCAAATTCATCTGAGTGGATGCCTCTGTTCGGAGCAAAGAATGGATGGGGAGTTAATGGGTGAAGAAAGAAAAACAGAATAGAATAGAATGAAATAAACGAGGGGCTGTGCATAGACCCATGTCACAGGGTGTCATGAACCAGAAGTGTGAGTAACTTAGCTCTTGGCACTTGAGAGGAAGTGGGTCATGGAAAGAAAGACAGTGCAGAGCAGTAGCCTGGCCTGAGATTAATCTCTATCTATACTTCATAGTCAAAATGTGTTGGCAGTGACGAGAGGGGAAGGGGAGGGGGTAACGGAGGAAAGATGGGGAAGGGTCAAGTCAAGGAACATGTATAAAGGACCCATGGACAAGGACAATGTGGGGAGGATTGAATGTGGGAGAGGAGGGTGGGCAGGGCAGGGGAGAGCAATGGGGGAAAATAGGGGATGCTGTAACTGAACAACAACAAAAAATTAAAAAAAAATGCAAATATCACCTGAAAAGAAATGTGTCAGAAATTCAACGTGCCATCACCTACAAAATATCATCCAAGCTCCTTAGCGATACATTCAAAACTTTTCATCATCTGACTCTGCTTTCTTCCAACTCAGGAAAATTTTCTATCCATCTGTCCCCTAAGGAGCCTTGGACTGTTTAATTCCTCTGGGCCTTTGCACTGCTATTCCCACAGCTTGGCTTTTCCTCACCTATCCAGCTGAGAAACTCCTATTCATTCAACATGCTCCCCTCTGTGAACACCTTCCTTGAACTTTCTCCTCCTTCCTCACTCTTACCTCCATACATACATGTATCAGGGCATTTATCACATGGCACTGTAAGTACTTGTTCACATCTCTCTCCTGGATTAGATCATGAAGACATGCTTCTGTTTTATTTCAGCACTCTTAGAACATAGCTAGAATATGTAGGCATCCTATAACTATTAATTGAACAAATACATGCTCAGTTGTGGGAATTTGTAGAGATTCTTAATGAGCATCTATCTTTCTGCCCAGAGAACCTCATACAAAAGTGTTAGGAAAACACCATTGTGCAGTATTCCAAAGGCTGGAGTAGTGACAGAGGAAGATTGTTTAGCTAAAGGTGTGGGAAAGTTCGAACTTGTATCAATGACCCTGCCACCTCCTCTCCTTTTTGTGGAATTCCATCTCTACTACTCTATAAATAGCAGCAGGCACTGTATGGGGACACACACTTTCTAGCACCTTTGACCACTTGATTTCCCCTCAGTGCACCACTGCTGTGACTGCCATCTCCTCTGTGCCCTCCTGCCCTGCCATCTTTCCTAAGCCTCTCAACTTTAACCTCATCAAACTTAAACTTGATATTCTGATGATGCATGACCTGGGATGCCTCATCACTTAGATTAAACAGGTATGACTTGAGGGGCTCTGATCTTTCAGTGCAGCTGCCTGTCCTCAATGATCTGCTCAACTGATCAATTTTCTCTCTATTAGAATCAGGCGAGTCCCAGGCTACCCACATTGTCACTGTAGACATTAAAGGTAGTGCCTTGCAGACACCAACATGTTCATGCCCACTATCAGATCATCACATTAGCAATTCCATTTCCTGGGCCAGGCATCCAGAAGTACATCTTAATGAGGTTGAAGGAAATGGCAGATGAGAAGGAGAGGTTAGGGAAGGTGCCCCTCAGTCAGGCACAGGCAGCTAGCAGAAGGGAATAGAGCCTCAGAATACAGAGAGAATGGGCTTAGGATGGACCAAGGATGTACTGTTCATTTCTCAAATTTATTCCCTGTTGTCTATACTTCTTCCATTCTTATTATGAAGTTCTTACCTGGGCAGCGTTTGTGGGTATAATTTTTCTTCTCTTTTGTCTACTTCCTCATTTTCATAGACAGAGGGTCTCCTCAAAGACATCTTTTTACCTCTGTGCTGGAGTTTTTTCATCATGAAACTCACTCGAATCCCACCTCCCATATCCCCAATAAACTCTCAAGTCAAGGAACATGTATAAAGGATGCATGGACATGGACAATGGCGTGGGGACTGATTGAGGGAGTGGGGGGTTGGGCAGGGCAGAGGTGAGCAACAGGGGAAAAATTGGGACAACTGTAATTGAACAACAATAACAAAAATTTTAAAAAACTGGGCTGAAGGTCAGTCACATTACAATACTTAAATAAGCATAGACAGTATCAAAAACATTAGGAAACACAGTACAGATGTCTGCAGCTACACTTTGATAAGCCCAGCAGCTATGGCCATTGAAACTCTCTCATGGGAATTAAGAAATTAAAATCCATAAAACAATCTCTAGGCAATAACACTGAGTCCGCCTCCCCACAGAGAATAGGAATCAACAGAGTGAGACAGCATCAGTGAGCTTGGTACTGAATCTAATGATTTTCTGGTGTGAATTTGTTGTGGGAAATGTGTTGTAACAATTGCTATTGACCTTTAAACACTTCTGAATCTATTTATTATTTGACCTAATTTAACAATGCATTTCCCAGTATTATTGAGAACGAAGTAAAAAATTGGCAGGGGGTGGGGAGCACAAGTTTATCTTGCCTGTTGCAAAAGGGACAAACAGAACTAACCCTTAAAACCACTGAATTGCTTCTACATATCTGAAAGCTACTTTTTTCTTGACATGAATTACAAGATCTAAATGTCAGTGTGGTCAGTTAAAGTGGTATGTTCTGCTGGTGTGTTTATTTCTTGCCAAGAATTATGATTTAAGAAAGGAAAAGGCAAAAAAATTAAAAGAAAGAAAAGACAACTACATGTAATTCTTATCACAAATGGTAATCAAAATCCAGTACAAACAATGTGTCACTACTTCTCTCTACTGGAGGTCACCTGTAAGGAGTGAAGACACACGGTCTGAGGTAGCCGAGATTTATGGAGGCGCTGTCCAACTCAATCAAAGTTCAGTTCAACTCACTAAAAACCCTTCACAAGAACACAGAGTTGACAAAACAGAGTTGTGACTATCCACTACTTTGACTGAATTAAAGGCATTTTAGACTTCTATTGATGATAGCTTTAGCCATTAGTCCACTTATTGAACATGTACTAGATACATACAGGTTCTATGCTAGCAGTTGTGTTTACATTAAATATTATAAAGCTAATTTTAGATATACGGAACATTAGACTCAGAAACAGTAAAGAACTAGGCCATGATTTCATAGCAATTGTGGGCAAAGCAGAGGATGGCGATGCAGTTCTGTAAGACCCAAAAGCATAAGCTCTTTCCTCTGCTCCACACTCTTTCAGAAGTGCCTTAGGGCCACCAGTGCGTGTTTTTGACATCCTTGGACAGAAAACGTAAACATCTGAGACTATATTGGATAGTAAACAGCCCAGAGTCATTTGGAGCTCCACCTGCTGTGTTAGGTGAATGATCAATACTGATTTGAATTAAAAAAATAGAACAACTATTTATGAATGAGGCTGCTTTTCTGGTGTGTCTTATATAGCTAACTTATTTTGCATCTTCTTTCACTTGTAATAAGAGTAGAATTTAGAAAAAAATATTAATGTGCCTTTCTCGTTTGCTTCCCTGAATACTTCCACTAGAGGCCTCCTGTGCATTTACTGGCGGTGGTGGCTCCAAAAGGCAGACACAGAGAGTGAGCAGTGAATACTTAACTTTTGACATTCAAAATACAATTTTGCAGAAAGTTGTTAGACCCAAAGCCAGATGATTTTCTCAAGGCAACAGTTCCAAAATTTCTTTCTTTCCCCTTGAAAATATTAAGAACTATGGAAGTATTGACTGAAAGAGTTCTGTCATATTACAGAGAAGATACTCTCTCCACTATTGCAGCTAGGCCCAGAAGCTTCCTGTTCCATGGGAAGCGAAAGAATAGGCTAAACAAAGAGTAAAGGTCAGGAGAAAAAAAAATACAAGTCTGGCAGAAGTAATGCCTACTTGAGTGTGGTTGGTAGGGTAGTAATATGGGTGTAATATTTATAGTTTTAATTTGAACATTTCACCTAAAATGTCATATGGTGTGCTTGAGTGTTATGCTTGAGTGCTTGATATTGTTATGTTACAGAATTACATGCTTATGATTTTGTAATAAAAGATTTTATAATAAAAAAGAGGCATTATTTGTGTCAGACCCTGTGTATTTTTCTGACCATAACGGATGGTGAGAAGAAGGGAACCAGAGACAGTGGACCCAGAGTTCCCATGTTTTCTCTCCCTTCTTGGGGAAAAGCGTAAAGACAGGGTGTCTATGGAAAATCCAACTAAACTGAGGGGAATACACAAGGCAGGGAGGGGTACAGGAGAAAGAGACTGGAGCCTTTGTCCCCATGTGCCCTGGTTCTGAGTTGGGGAACTTGAGGACTGACCCTGGAATTGGTGAGGTGACCTGGCAGCAGAGACTTGAGGTGGACACTTCAGGCCAGAGTTGTAGGTGGAGCCAGGTGGAGCCCTGAGTGGTAAGAATGCAGAGACAGGGGCTACGCGAGTGACAGTGAGGGGAAGGCAAGTCAGCCAAGGAGCCTCTAGACCAGGGGTCAGCAAACTGTGGTCCATGGGTCCAATCCAACCTAGTGGTTGGTTTTGTAAATAAAGTAAACACCCATTTGTTTACATGTTGTCCATGGAAATTGTGACAGAGGCTGTAGGGTCCCCAAAGCCTAAAATATGTATGATCTGGTCATTGATAGAAAATATTTGCCAACTTCTGCCCTAGACATCACGGAAGGCTGCAGGACAAGTTGCAACAAAGCAAGCAAGAGATGGTAGATAAGAGAAACCAGAAGATACCAAGGAAACTCAAGGACCCAGAGTCCTTTCCTTAGTCATCAAGTCACATAACATAAGCCAGTCCCCTCCTTCCATGCACCTGGAGGCTATCCTGTAAAAAAGCTGGAAAAGAAGTAAAGACTGGACTAAGAAATTCAAGAAGCTGAGTGTTTATGTAGAGAGACTGAATAGTATCTAAAAAGATAATTCTATTATGTCATTAGATTGGCCTGGATATAGTTTCTTCAACACTAAAGGGTTGAGATGCATGAGCAAATCCAGATCAATCACAGGTAAAGAAATTATATTTCCTCTGAACATCACGTAATGTGATAGAAGCATTAGAGATAATTTAAACCTTTTTTTTCCTCATTGTACAAATAAGGAAATACTGTTCCAGAAGTTAGGTAGAGGGTGAACTGAGACTAGAATCCAAGTCCCCTGATCAAGTCATTCCAAATACCAAATATTCAGGGGGGATTATTAGTGCTGTATCCTCAGGGTCTTGGTAGGAAAGAACACAGTCAAACATCAAAGAAATGAAGAGAGTTTAATAAGAAAACTGTTTGCAAAGGTGTGGCCAGGGTTTAGGTATACCAACAGGGAGCGTGCAGTGTGTCAGGGCTCGCAACAGTGGGAGCTCTTACTGTCCGGGCACTGGGGGAAGGGGAGGAGGTTAGTTTAAGAAACAACTTCAACAAGAGTGGAGGGATGCAGCTAGCTAACACAGAAACCCACTGGGGAAAAATCTAAGGAAATAAGTCTCCTGACTGCACTCTCTTTCTATACTTTTATCTTCTTGCTAGTTTATTCCATTCACTGAATCCAAGTACACGGAAGCCCTACAGAGAACTTTGTAAAATGCAGCCTCCCAAAATACACAAAAGGGTGAAAAAAGTATCTACAGGAGAAAATAGGGGGGAAAAAGGAGTACCATCATACAAAACAGGGTCTGAAAATATGTCTGGCATATGCTAGGTGCTCAAATATTTTTGAATGATTGACTTGATGAATGAATGAATGAATGAAATTTACTGCTGCTCAAGACATCCTTATGAACTTTTGTATGATTCATGTCAAATACAACATCAGGCCGACAGACCATTCATCCCAGTAGGAAAGTTTTAAAGAAAGACATCTCTTCCCCACCACCGAATATGGAGCGCCCACCACACCAGGGTCATCAGAGGTGGGCTTTTGCATGTGGGATTGTATTGTTTTCCTATTGCTACTTAACAAACTACCAAAAATTTAGCAGATTAAAACAGCACAAATTTATTATGTCGTAGTGTCTATGGATTAGGAGTCCAGTCCAGGCATGGGAAAACTAGTTTCTTTGCTCAGGATCTCACAGGGATGAAATCAAGGTGTTGACTAGGGCTGGGGTCCCATCTGGAGGTTGGGGCCTCTTTCAAGGTCATTCTGATTGTTTCCAGGATTCATTTCCTTGCAGCTGTAGGACTGAGGGTCCTGTGTTGCTGGCTGTTGGCCAGGAGTTGCTCTCGGCTCCTAGAGGCTGCCTGCCCTCAGATTTGCCTGTGGGTCACCCTCCATAGGCCCTCTCACAGGTCTAGTCTCTCAGGCCCACCCACATAATCTTCCTTTTGCTGAACTAAAAGCCAATTTCTTAGTAACCTGGTATGTGATATCCCATATTTACAGGTTCTGCCCATGTTCAAAGGGCAGGGATTTATGGGGCTGTGCTCCAGAGGGCAGGAGCCTTGAAGGCCACTGTAGAGTTCTGTTTTCCACAGTGATGCAAGTTCTAGTGCTCTTCAAAGTTCCTAGATACTTTTTCAAGGAAGCAATCTGTTTGTATTTGTCATCCTGACCCAGAATCTTTCCATTCTAGAGTGTTTTGTTTTATTTTAACTTGGGAATATAGCCAGGCCATTTGTATTGTCAGGGACGCATGCAGAGGAGACTGGGGTATTGGCGCCTGTGCTGGCATTTTAGAGCCACTTCTGATGCAGGAGGACAGTGATCTATGTCATCCACAAAACAAGAAAGAAGAGAGAATGGTGGCTTTAAATTGTGGAAATGTGATTATTCGAAGCACCAAGTGCCTTACATCCTGATTGTATTACTTTACATACTTAGCCACATGTGCTTGGCTCCAAACTTCACAAACGTGATAGCCAGAGTCTACAATCATTTGTAGACAAAGCCATGAAGAATTAAACCAACTACAGGCCATTTACAACCAAACCAAGACAGCATTGGTAGACTGAATGTTTAAACTTAATACCAAAAATAAAAGCATTTTAATGCTTTCCTGATAATGTCTGTGAGATGAAAGCATTCATGCAAATGGCCACATTAGATGCTTTATAAAGATTTTTTTTTAACTTAAAAATTACAGCCCTGGTTGGTGTGGCTCAGTGGATTGAGTGTTGGTCTGTGAACCAAAGGGTCGCTGGTTCGATTCCCAGTCAGGGCACATGCCTGGGTTTCGGGCCAGGTCCCCAGTAGGGGGTGCATGAGAGGCAACCACACATTAATGCTTCTCTCCCTCTTTTTCTCCCTCCCTTACCCTCTGTCTAAAGGTAAATAAATAAAATCTTTTAAAAAATGAAGAAAAATTCCTACTAGTCAGTACTTACAGGAGTTCAACTCCAGAACTTTACCCTCTTCGTATCTTAAAAACAACATAGGTTTTGAACAAGGTGAGATCATATTTGATTGCAGACTTTTTAGAACTTTAAGGAGGAACATATCAGACAAGTTATTTTCCATAAAAACTTTTACTGCATATTCTCTTTGGATTTTGTTTGGATTTTATGAGAAGAGTTTATGAATTTCAGTGTCCCCTTAAGGTTTTCCTCTATGACTTTTGCTATTGTACTGAGGTCAGGGAGGGAAGTGGGGGGAGGGGGCGGGGCTGTGGGATGGTTTTGGTGTCCCACTGAAGCCATCATCTGGCATGGACTGATTTTGTTACTGCCATGATCACACTTGGAGAAAAGTCCATTAATGGATGCAGTTTGATCAGGGTAAGATCAGGCAAGAAGGAGAAACTGCTCTGATTGGCCTGTAAACACCCTGCTCTTCCAACTCTCCTAATCTCTCATTGGCCCTTCCCTTCAATGTCAAGCACAGAAACTGCAGCAGAGAGAAGAAAGGAGAACAGGGAAAAGAGAGAGAAGTACTGTGGGGAGAGCTATGGGAACCACTCTGGAGTGGTTTTTACCTCCTCATAAATGGGATAAAAAGAAAGTCTTCGAATACATAACTGGAGAGTATTCCACCAGTTTCCACTTCTTCGCACATCCTAAATTCAGTCAAGTGACCCAGCTAAGTCGGGGAGCTGCCCGCATCACAATACGCTACTGTTGACCACTGGGTTAGGCAGTATATTTAGGGAGGTATATGCCACAAAGGTAGAAGACTTTTCAGAAAGAGATTCAGAGAGCTTTCCCCTTACAATCTAGACAAACAATAGCTTCCCTGAAGGCCCCACTGAGCTCACTTTCTCTTGCACCTCATTAAGCAGAACTGGATCACATGGCTACCCCTAGCTATAAGAAAGAGATTTTTTAAAAACGGGCACATGGCCGCCCCAAATCAAAATAGGATTCTATTAATATAAGACAGAGATCAGCAAACCTTTCTGGTAAGGGCCATATAGCAAGTATTTTAGGCTTTGTGGGCCAGAAGGCATGGGCTGCAACTGCTCGGTTCTGCCCTCAAAGCATGAAAGCAGCCACAAGCAATGAATACAGGCTGAGGCTGCGCTCCAGGAACGCACTATGTACAAAAACAGGCAGCAGGCTGGATTCAGCTTGCAGACCATAGTTTACCCACTCTTGATGTAGGAAAAAGACATTAGGCAAGCAACTAACAGGGTCTTTCATCCCACCTGTCTGGTTTCGTGTGTGTGTTTTAAAGAAAATGCAAAATTTATTTCAGGTCTACATAACAGATGTCTTTTCTAATATAAAACGAGCATTTCGTTGCCATATGCAGCCGCGAACCAGATCTGCATGCTGCAGATGCCACGCAGCACTCGGGTGCATCCCACTGAGCCTTCCGCGGCAGTCGCCCACTAACATGGCATTCCCGTTCTCAAATAAAAAGCACAATATGTAGGTATATTTTTCAAGGTACCATACTGCTATATACACATTCTTGTATTTTGGCAATTTATGCAAAACACATAACCAATATAGCTTGTATATCTGTGGCCAGTGTTAGTACAGCGGGAACACTTCAGGCCATTTGCAAAGTGCCTGGTAATGGCCTCAACCTACCTTCTAGTAGAACCTGGAGTACAGATTCTTCATCCTCTCATTATAATACTAACTGTACACAGAGATAGTACAGAATTACATAAACATAGGATTCTAATATCAACATGACTAAAGTTCCACGAAGCAGAAACGCAGCCCTTTGGACGCCATTATCAGCACCGCCGCAGAGGAGCGGTGCTTAGGCCCGCCGCACTAACACTTCCCACTGAGCCACCAGAGTCGACAATGCCAGACATTCAAAACAAATCTAAACCAACAAAAAGCCTGGTGACTATTCTCCAGCGATCTTAGCAATAAGAAAAATCATGGTAGAAAATGGCTTTAACTGTACAGAAAAGGAGTGATGGGAAAGTGCCAAAACTTGGTGTATTTTGCTGCATAGTATTCCATTGTGTAAAATTGTGGTACATTTACACAATGGAACACTACGCAGCAGAAGGAAAGAAGGAGCTCCTATCCTTAGCGACAGCATGGATGGAACTGGAGAGCATTATGCTAAGTGAAATAAGCCAGGCGGTGAGGGACAAATACCATATGATCTCACCTATAAGTGGAACCTAATGAACAAAACAAGTGAGCAAAATAAAACCAGAGATATGGAAATAAGGAACAAACTAATAGTGATCAGAGGGGTGAGGGGAGGGACAATGGGTGAAAGAAGGGGAAGGGTCTAGTCTAGGAACAGGTATAAAGGACCCATGGACATGGACAACAGGGTGGGGATTGACTGTGGGAGGTAGGGGTGGGTGGGGCAGGAGAGAGTAACTTGTGAAAAATTGGGAAAACTGTAATAAAACAATAAAATACTTTTTACCAAACCTCCTATAAGCAGGGCATTGTACTAGAAATACGAAAGTAAATAGCAAAAAAAAAAAAATCAGTCACTGCCTTCAGGAATCTATTTGAGGAATCTAAACATGAAAAAGAATTTAGGATAACTTATAAAACATTGGAGAGTTCTGACATTTATAAGGGTTACCTATCATCTCTCAAAAATATTTAATATTTAATATTCAAAATTAATATTTTAAAAATACTTCACAGCACATAAATTTCTCTTTAAAATAAAATAAAGTAGAAATGAAATTTAAAAAAAGAAAATGAGAATATCTCACTAAGACAACCTAAACGATACTCGATGTTAAAAAAAATCCAAGTGCAGCAATTGTACTTTCATTCTGTGACACACAGAGCACCTGGTGTGGGCCACCCGCAATTACTAGGGTATATAGCACAGGCATCCATACCAATGCACCAATGGTTACAGTCTCACCTGTGTGCTTTTAAGAACCACTCCCCAATCCCCCTTCCCATCCTGAATTCTATTTCTTGAACATACCAAGAGAATAGAGAGTAGCAAACACAGCATTTCACATTTGGGAGCAGCTCAGCTTTGGGACTGTCACAAGACTTGGTGGCTAATCCTTTCCTGACATAGGTGTGTGTGCTTCTATGCAAAATAGAACAGTTTCTCTGCAATCTTAGTTGTGCCATTCACTCAAGTGAAAGAGAGCCCCACAGCACTAGCGTCTAGAAGGTACAAGCAAAAGTGAAGAAGTGGCTGTCACAAGATGATGAATGGCTGCCCTTGGAAGTTTTGATTTGGATTCTAAGTGACAAAACCAGACCAACCAAGGAAACTTGGTAATTTTCTCTGCTGCAGAGCAGCCACCTGGAGAATATCACATTGCAACCACCAACCCTTGGCAGAGGTTGGAACAGCAGCTATAATTATAAAGAGCAGGGAGGAGACTTTAAAAATCTCTTCTGAGTGGCAAAAATTCTGAAAATCAAGATAATTACAACACTAGCTCATCCTGATTTGCTTGGCTATTTATAGAGGAGGAGAAGCTGATGCACTGAGAGCTTTTTCTTTTTTTCTATTTGCATTAAATCCTGTGTGGCTCCTCTTTGAAATGTGTGCATATGCTGAGTCCATGTGAGATGCCACCACTGGCACTTGTCATAAGAATTAAATCCCTCTCAAGCTTGTTTACAGCTCAGCACTTGTCACACGGCTCCCTTGAGCTTCATGGCTGGTTGGGTTCTTTTTTTCCCCAGCTCTGCGGAAGATTTAATTTCTTTTTTGTTTATGTGTGTACTTACCCTTGCAGGTGCAGGAAAGAAAAAAATTGTTGTGCCCAGATGTTTTGAAGCTGCAGTAGCATACATACAACTCAGATTAAATGGAAAAATTGCATAAGATAAGGCAGGCACTTAAAGTACATTATCCTATAGGGTATTTAGTAACCTATCATGTTTTCTTGACAATATGACTCTTGAATATAACTTTAGGACTAGAGGAATATTTTAACACACCATTGGCTCAATTCATTTATTCATGGTTTTACAACAAGATTTGTCATTTTTGAGTGGGGCCCATTACATTTACTCCATTTTCAACTTAGAAAATATCTTCCCAGAACAGAACAGTCTGGGAATTGGGTAGAAATATCGCCTATCAAGCTGTCTCAGTTCATTACTGAATTAGTTAGACCTCAGGGATCCGAGGCCAGATTTCACCTCAGTTTTGGAACACAGTGAACATAAGCCAAGCACAAACAACCCTCTTGCTGCTCATTGAGCCCTGTACTGATATGCAAAAGACCTGCCCAAGCTGCAGACGGATAATGCTTCTGTGGCCCCTCAGTTTGGATTTTCCTTTACTCAAAGCGATGGGGTAACCTGCTTTGCAATAGCCTCTCAAATGGGGGGAGGAGTTCAGCTCAGGAGAAGAGATAATGCTCAAAATTCCCTGACTCCACTGCACCAGCCTCCAGCAATCGTTTCCCACGACTGCACGGAGGTAGCTCATCATCTTTGGCAAGGAGCAGTTTTGAATATTCCCTTGCAGCTACAGCCTAGATCATGATGCTTGCAGTGAGGGCTGCACAATATACCTACCCTGCTATGTGACATCTCTGTCCCCTTGAGGGCCCTGGGAGTGGGGTACTCTTTTTGTCTTTCCTGGGAGGTATGGAGGAGTTCTCTGCTGACCTGTTTACAATGTTGGTTTTTAAAAGAAAGTTTCCATTTCCCTTTGCTCATGAAGCTTAAGACCCTCAGTAGAATCAGGAAAAGAGGTCCATAGGCCTCTGTCTCTTTGTAGGGATGAAAGAGGCTGTGCAATTAGCCAGTCAGAAAAAGACAAATACCATATGATCCCACTTATATGTGGAATCTAATGGAGAAAATAAACTGATGAACAAAATAGAAACAGAGGCATGGATACATGAAACAGACTGACAGCTGTCAGAGGGGAGGGAGGAGGGGAGGACTGGATGAAAGAAGGGGAAGGGATTAGCCAAAGAACATATATACATGACCCATAGACACAGACAACAGTGTGGTGATGGCCACACTGCGGGCAGGGGCGTGGGAAGGGATGGGTGCAGGCGGGCAAAGGGGAGGAAAATGGGGACATCTTTAATTGTGTCAACAATAAAAATAAAGTTAAGAGAGAGAGAGAGAAGCTCTTACATTTTAATTTGAGTGTCTTACTCCCTAGCTGGCAAAGCCTTTTATAGTCAGTTCTTGGCCCAGCATTCTGCATCTGCAAGATCAGAGCTTATTAGTATCATCTCTTACTCCTGCCTCCCAGTGCTGCCACCAGAGACCATAAAAGGCTTAGACTACACTTACTCAAGGCAAACGGCTCTTCCTTAACTACCACAATGCAGGTTTTTGCTTGCACTGAAAGACTTCCATTCCCCCAGCCATACTGATAATATTAAACACTCCCTTAAGCCCAATATCTCCCAGAACCTCCACATACAACATTATGAATATACAATATTAGAATCTATACCTCCTATAACGGGTTGTGCATGAAAGACAGAATAGTAAGATCCAGGAAGCATCCTTAGTTTCATAGAATATGATGCATCTGCTTATAGGTCATTGATCAGTTCTGGCAACAAAGCCATCATATAACTTATAACCTTGTCAGTTTGTCTTTTCTCTCTTTAATTTGTTCAATGCATCCCAATAAACAACAATTATTCTTAAGGTAGGAAGCCTACAGATACAGTGGAACTTCATGACTGAAATCTGTTGTGGTAGTGATTTTGCTAGTGTAAACAATTCACTACATCTTTAACAGGTAGTAATTATAAATATTTTAACCTGTGAATCTATTACATTGAAGCTCTAATCAAATATAGCTGCCCACCTCCAGACTATAGGCGATAGGACCACAACTACTCCAGCCACCAGGGCAGCGGGGTTAGGTGTGGCCAGCTGCTCACTCTCAGTGAAGTGTGAACCCACGTGATGACTTCAGCAGGCTCAACATTACCTGCTTCCCTCCTCCCCTAAAGTCTTCACAAATACATACACAAGCACACATCCTGACCTTGCCAAATCCAAAAATTACTTTGTGTAAAACCCTGAACATATGTTTTGAATGTATCGATCAGATTATTTGAGCCTGAAGCAAAGCGATGAAGAAGGTCTCTTGCTGTCAGACTCTGTTACACTAGCAAAATAAAAGAAGCAAGAAAGAAATCTTGGAGACAGGTTATTCTTGGGAAGAATGGAGGAGAAGCAGAAAGGAGACAGAAGTGAAAGTGGCCATCATCAAAAAGTCAAGAGATAACAAACACTGGTGAGACAATAGGGAAAAGGGGACCCTTGTGCAGTTGGTGGAAGTTTAACCTGGTGCAGCCACTATGGAAAACAGTATATAGGCTCCTTAAGAAGTTAAAAATATAACTACCATATGATCCAGCAATTTCACTGGTGGGACTACATCCAGAAGAAATAAAAACATTACCTCAAAAGACATCGCACCTCCACATTAACAGCAGCGTTATTTACAGCAGCCAAGACATGGAAACAGCCTGTGTCCATCCATTTGCGACAATGTGGATGGACCTTGAGGGCATTATGCTGAGGGAAATACATCAGACAGAGAAAGACAAATATCATATGACCTCACATAAATGTGGAATGTGAAACAAAGCAACAACAAAAAATAACCCCACCATACTCATAGAAAAAGAGATTTGTGGTTACCAGAGGTGGATATGGGAGAAGGGAGAACTGAAGAAAGATGGTCAAAAGGTACAAACTTCCAGGTATAAGTACTAGGGAGGCAATGCACAGTATGGTGACTGTAGCCAACACTGCTGTATGATATAAAGGAAAGTTGTTAAGAGAGTAAATCCTAAGAATTCTCATTACAAGGAGAAAAATTTTTTCTATTATATCTGTAGGAGATGAGGGATGTTAACTAAATCAATTGTGGTAATCATTTCACAGTGTATGTAAATCAAATCATCACGGTGCACATGTTAAACTTTCACAGTGATGTATGTCAAATATTTCACAGTAAAGCTGGGGAAAAGCAGAGGGATATCCTGTACTTCACCTGCTTCAAAATGTTGCCTGGGAAATCATGGGGCTTGTAGGAAGCCAAGCTAGTGTTACCTAGAGGCAACTCCATTAGCTCTGAACCCAGTTCCAAGAGGCTAAAGCTTTTGATGCAGTTATTTATTTACTCTTTTCTATAGAGCAGCCCCAACCTACTTTTCCAGCTCAACTCCTGTCACTCAAATCTTTACCTAAACCTAGTCACCTTTCTTGAACATTTCATGCAATTCTGTGCCTTTGTATGTCAGCTCAAGCTGTTTGCTCTCTTTGGAAAGCTCTTCTCCACCCTTTTGCATTTGAAAACTGCTCATCTTTTAGAACCAAGCTCAAAGGTGTTGTCCACTTTGACATCTTTGTCCAGTAGATCAGTCAGTTCCTGCACTGTGTTTCCAACGTACGACTTAAACATTTATTGCCTTGTATTAGGGTTGTTTGAGTGCTGCCCTCTGTCAAGATTGAATTCCCAGAGAGCAGTGATGGTGTTTGATCATCTATGTATCCTCAATGTTTAGTCCATAGTAGGCACCCAATATATGTTTAATGAAGGAATGGATGGATGGTACATTGCAATTTTTTAAAGATTTATTTATTTTTTATTTGTAGAGAAAGGGGAAGGGAGGGAGAAAGATAGGGAGAGAAACACTGATGTGAGAGAGAAACATTGATCGGTTGCCTCTTGAACATGCCTCAGCCAGGGACCAAACCCACAATCCAGACATGTGTCCTGCCTGGGAATTGAATCGGCAACCTTCCGCTTTGTGGGATGACGCCCAATCAAGCTGCACCAGTCAGGGCGCTTTGCAATTTTTAAGAGAAGAAGAAAAGATCTTGAGGAATTAGCAGGCACGGAAGTTGCAGGTGCTAATCAAACTCCAGCCACTTTCTTACAGAATCTCATCTTTCACTTCCAAACATTTGACTCTCAACACTTCCACCCTTTCCAAATCAGAGCTGTAACCCAGGCAAGTATCAAGGCTTAGAAAAACCATAGGAAAAATCTTGGGATCCTGATAATTTGAAGATGAATTTAAACTTCACGGAAGTACCAACATTCTTGCTTATGTTATTTCCTTATGTATTTAATGGAGTGCTTACCTCTCAAAACTTGGCTGTGGCTTGCTCTTACATTTTCTTCACACTTGCTTCCACACCTGTTAACCACAACACTGGGGCTGCCAGTCCTGGCTTTATCTTGCTGTCTGACTGTTGCTACGACGGTATAACCGTGGCTCTGCAGCTGCTATGTTGGCAGCCATTCCAAGGCCTAGGGCTCGTCTCTGGCCCTGGGGTGCTTTAACAGCCACACAGGTTCTTGTTGCAAGAGATGCCTCCCTCCCTCTTCTGGGTCCCATAGCCCTTTTCTCATCCCGCTCTTATAAACCACATTGTCACTTCAGAGTAGTCAGCTTCTGTGTATTGAGCACCCTCACTGGGCTGCAAATTCTGTGGGAGGGAGTCCACGACCTGCTTATTACTGTTTCTCTCACACTGACCAGGGCCTGGCATTGGAAAACAAGAATGCAGAGTGAAGAATGAATGAAAATGTTCTCATTAAAATTATTTGTTGGAACCTGAATTAAGTCACTGATCACTCCTGTTAGTTATTATTGCCCTCCAATGATACTTCTGACATATGTAATTGGTTGCTTTTTTTCTTTTGCTATAATACAAAAATAGAAAATAAAAATCCAGGCATGGTATAAACCTGCTAAACACTTCTTCTCTGAGAGCTATCTCTGTACATCTCTAAATCATATTTAATAATTTGATTTCCTCAGCATTTCAGGCCAGTTGGACATGTGTGCCCTGCTTATGCAGCTCCACGTATCTAATTCCATTGGTGCCACAGACATAATGGCCTGGCATTTAAAAAATACTACTTGCCATGTTTTTATTTGAAGAATGGAGTGTTTCTAACTCTTGGATCTTAAGAGATAAGTGTATCTCTGGAATCTTTGGGAAATTAAGAAATACACTGAAACTTTAGAACACCTTTTACTAGTAGCAATGCCAAACAGATGGTTCTTCCCACTTGAATGAGCTATCTCGACTCACCTAAACTGAATTTTTCATTCCCAAGTGAGGAGCATTCCCAGGTGTGGTGTTGAGGGCCTGGCCTCAGAGCTGATGGAGCTGGCTGGGCAGCCTGGCCACATGCTATCAAACTCCCTTCTCTTCACATCTGTGAAACAGGGTAATGATGTTGACTACACAAGGTTCTTGTGAACTTAAGAGAGAACATTGCATGCATATGTTCGTAGCCAAATTTTGTGAGCAGCACTTCCTCTGTTGCTGTCAGTACACTTCCTTTCCTGACTAGCTAGTCTCCACAGTACTGCTCTTCCCAACAGGGTGCGCTGTGGTGCCAATAAACAGACACGAGGTCGGCAGCAGAGGGAAGACTGGAGCTGTGTGCTTCACACAGTGCTACAGTTGAGGCTAATGGTAAAAACGATTTCACGATACGTTCGTATTTTTCACTCCACAGATTTTTCTTCTAAAGCTCAGTTTTGGGGTTGTTGATCTTCCAATTTCACCCACATTCCTTTTCAGCTCTGCCAGAGCAAACACTCCTGTTCTCAGATTTTAACGCTCTTTTTGATAGGGTATTCCCCCAACTTCTCTACTCGGTCATTTTGTTTAATTCTTCTCTGGACCTTTAGTTATCCTAAGAACACACCTTTGCTCATCACAATCACTCTCATTCACCACCATTTTAACCTCCTTAGAGTCCTGTGGAAAATCGTAGCGATTTTCTTCCACAGGGATAACAGACGACCATAGTCCAAGACACGTTTACAGCCAAAGAACACCCCGGCCTCTGGAAGTTGTTCTTCATCTTCCTTACGAAGGTGAGACTAGTGCAGACTGCACACTTATGCTTCACTACACCTACTACTTCCACCTTTAACTAACTAGTTTCCTTTCAATTAACAGCTGGAAGAAAGAAGATTTTAGTATTAGAATGTTAGTTTTTCTCTTAAAAATTTTTTATTGTCTGGCTGCTGTGGCTCAGTGGATTGAACACTGGACTGCAAACCAAAGGGTCGCTGGTCTGAGTCCCAGTCAGGGCCCATGCCTGGGTTGCAGGCCAGGTCCCCAGTGGGGGACCACAAAGGGCAACCACACATGATGTTTCTCTCCCTCTCTTTCTTCTCCCCACCCCTGTCTAAAAATAAATAAATAAAATCTTTTTTAAAAAGCCCAGTAAAGAGACATGATCAAAAATTTTTTAAAAGATGTTAATAATTAAAAAAAAATTTTGTCAAAATGCACAAACCAGACCTAACCACCGCCAACTATTTTGTATATCTCTCATATACAACTGTGTATCTTTATGCTACAAAAGCAGCAAATTTGTTTTATAATATTTTTTGTTTTAAAAAGAAATTTTCATTTATTTAGGACTTTAATTTTTTTCAACGTTTTATAGTGTTCGGTGTTTAGGTGTTGCCCTTTCATTAACTTTATTTCTAAGATTTTTATTCCTTTGCATGCTATTTTGAATGGTGTTCTCGTAATGTTATTGGATTGCTATCTTGTTCTTACATCATGTGGCTCTGCTTCCCAGTTCTGGTATTTTATTTTGTCTTGTTTTGTTTTTACTAGATTTCCTAGAGTTGTTGCAGGGTGGAGGGGAAGGAGATTCAAGGTTCTCCCTGGAAGAAAAATCCCTCCCTTCTTATCCCAACAGCAGCCATACTGCTCCAGTATCACCCTTTTGATATGTTGAGATTCAGCTTAAAGAGCCACTTGAATATAAATAATCTATTTTACTCTCCTTTTGTTTTTCAGAGGAGGAAACTAACCTCAGAATCACTAAATAAATTTGATGTGTAGTTTAAAATGAAGTGAAAATTACAAAGGCAAAATAAGGTATGACGTGGATATACAAAAGAAGTAAGTGAATCAGTAAAATTGCAGCCAGTCTTGTTCCTAATGAAACATTTTATTCTCTCACTATAAATATTAATTCATGGCAGATACAACCCTTCAGCTTTATGCAAATTTCATAGAAGAAATATATGTAGATTTATCATTTTTCTTATCTCAAATTGAAGCTGCATTTGAAAAGGTTAAAAGGCTGCATAATTACACTGTTATTAAATGTCACATGAACTGATATTGTGCAGGTTAGGCCAAGTGGCTCTGTAACTTGAGTGTTAATTATTTGCAAACGGGCGTATGGGGGCCCCCAAGGATATTACTACTGCAGTGCCAGCCCTTCTTCGGCTTCACCGCTGTTGGTGTTAGCAAGGCCTGCGAATCTCTGTTGTTTCGTAGAGGGTACAGTGGAATTTTAGCAGTATTCTTGCTTTTCATGTATAATTGTTTCTACTTTTGGATTTTTACCTCATGCAACATTTTAATAATCTTTTCCATTCAGAGCTCACTTAAACTATATAAAAGTCAACTTGTTATTAACTCTTTTTGACAGAGAGAAATTAGTGAGAGATGAATACAAGTGGAGAAAGAAAGCCACCGGGATTTTCAATTATTAATAGAAGTAGGAGTTTGGAGACTTTTTGATACAAGATACAGGTATTGAAAGGTCTTGTTTTAAGTGGCATGGGAAAAAGGACATAAAAATGCTCTGAAAATTCCAAGTAAAATGGTGGAAACAAGAGAATATCATGCCCATATTTTTTAAAATATTTGGAAAAGTCTTCCACTTAACTGTGAAGGAAAGCTAATCAAAGTTGTTACCCAGTAATTACAAACTACTGAGTTTTTGTCATTTACTTAACTATGCTTGCATACTTGTAGGCATTAAGTGTCTTCAGCTACTTGTTGTAAAGTATAGCGTGAAGGTTGCTGATCTGAATCTACCTTTTCACTGTTACGTCAGGAGGGCCTCACAGAGTACCTAAAAAGGAGAAATTGGGCCATTGCTACACAGTTAAGATCCTAGAAATTTTAACACAGCCTGAGTATTTTCAGTTAGAAACAGCTTTATAATTGGGGATTTGTGTGACTGGCAATATATGTATAGAACTATAACCCTCCATTGTATGTTAAAATAGAAAACTTATGCTGAAGATTCAAAGAAATTTTTATAAACATACACAGCAAATCATGTGTCATAAATTACATATGTAGTGCATGAAGAATATAGATATAACTAACGTACTTTAAACTGATTGCAAAAAAATATTTTCTCCAGTCATTTCAGAATTTAGAGATACTTTGGTAGCATTTGATGGCCTAGGGACCATTTAACACCTATTGAGATCGGGGCACCCACACCTTTCTTTCCTTCGATCGATTCCCCTACAGCAAGAAAAAATGTAAGAGGTGGTTCCCTTGACCCTAGAGCCGTGTTCAAGTTATTTTGATAGTGGTGTTTTTTCTTATTACTATGCATTTCAAAAAGTACGTACTGTCTTGCTGAACCTCCTCCCGTGGGGGAGAGGGCCGCTGCCAAGCACACACATTCAAAATGGTGCTGCCTCTGCAAGGCAGCTCCTGCACATTAGAGCAAGCAAGCGTCTGCGCCTGGCGGTCAAGTGTTGGCTCTGTCCCTCCTAAACCTGTGAACTTGGGCAATTTACTTGATCTCCTCTAAACTTAGTTTCATCAGTTTCACTGGGTGAGCAACACCAAGTTCACGGGATTATTTGGAGGATTGAAATATAAACAAAAGACCTGGCATGGGATCAGTGGTAGCTACGTGGTAACTATGTCTTGTTCATCAGCATGTTGGGACCAGGAGATAAAACCTTTGGTGGGCAGAGTAAAGAAATAATGAAAACCTTCTTCTGCTCCATTTCGTGCTCGCCCTCTGTCTCCTGTATCTCCTCACTGCAGTGAGTAGTAGCAAAGGCTAAAGGAGGCTCCGGAATGTTGAGCGGAGCCACAGCCAGACTCCAGCTTACCTCAGTGTTGGTTCCAGGGTACCAGGGGAAGGGTGGAGGAGATCATGGGAGTTTATGCCCCAGCCACTGCACTGGGGTCACAAAGCAGATGAAGACAGGGTCGGAAGTTCAGTTAGGATAGCAGACCACACACCGGGCTGCTGAGTCTTCTTTGTTGCATTTCCTAAGGAGTCTAAGAGCAATCTGTGACAAGACAGGCTGCAGATCCAGAACCCTATACAACTCTTGAACCTATTAAATTAGTAAAAGTAATTTTTTAAATTTCTAAAACCATGTGTGGGTCAGCAATGGGGATGTAGGGTCACTCATACACTTCTGGTGACATTGCAAAAGAGTAAACTTTCAGGAGAGTAAATTGAATGAAATTTAGGGGAAAATTATAAAACTAATCATATTAATCAAGCCTTCCTTACTTGAGGAAAAATTGATTCTTCTGTACCTTTGAAGCATCCAAATTGCGAACATCAATAAAGATTGAGCTGTTGACCATGTTCTAAGGCTTATACCGTACATCTCAAGATTCAACAGAAAGAGAGGACTACCTTTCTCTTTCCAGCTTGGGCACTTATTGGACAGACTCAGGTCACATGTCCTTCCACCAACAAACCATTCACTGCCCAGAGGAATGCAGGACGATGACAGACTAGCCAGTGAAGCTGGACACCATGAATGGCCACGCTCTCCAGGCTGTGAATTCTCCTCTTTCTTATGAATTCTCCAAAGGAAGGGGGATGATGGCACCAGATGACAAAGGATGGGGAAGTGTTCTTGATAAAATAAAAGTTACTACAATCCAATATTCTAATCATGTCCTTTGCTGGGATAATTCTATTCCTGAGGCTATATCCCAAAGAAGTAGAAACAGGAGTAGGGGAGGGTCTATGCGATTGCTGTGCCAATATGTCATAGCTGTGTACATTTCAAAGACAAAACAAAACAAAACAAAACAAAACCCAACCTAGAAATGGCCCAAATGTTCAAATGCTGAGGAATGGTAAAGGTGCCTGGGGTGTACTATAGTGACAAACCATAATACCCAGTTAAATTTATTAAAGATTGAGAGTGGACTTGGTCCACTCTCAGGGAACACGGGATGGATAAGATGTGGTCCCCCCACCTTTCAGCAGTCACTAGGTGGTATTAGTGGTAACAGTAATGAGCATTTGTGAGCGCTCACCTGTTGATAGGCAGTGAGTCAGGTGCTGCATTACTACAGATTCAATCCTCTGAACAATGTTTTGAGACAGGCACTTTGGTTGCATCCATGTTATCGATGATGAAAACTGATTTTAACTTCCCTAATGTCACAGAGCTAATAAGTGATGAAAAAGGGACTCCATTCAAGGCCTTCCACTTCCGAAGCTCATACTGTAATAGAAGTTTAAAAGAAAACTGTAGGAACACAGAATCACTATTTTTACAGTGTTATTGAATTACAATTTGACATGCAATAAACTGCGCACATTTAAAGCATACACTCTGATAAGCACTGAAATGCAACTGTGAAGTCATCTGATCTCTTTTCTGGGACTACAGATTAATGTGAATTTCTAAAATTTTATTTGTGTTTAACTTCTTTGACTCAGCCTAATGATATTGAGGTTCATCATACTATTGCATGTATCAAAAGTTCAGTTCTTTTTATTACTGAGTAGTATTCTGTTGTTTGGATATACCATATACGTTGATTCATTCACCTGTTGAAGGAGATCTGAGTTGTTTCCACTTTTAGGATACTACAAATAAGACTGTTATAAATAGTCATGTACAAGTCTTTATACAGCCAATGCTTTCGGTTCTCTTGGATAAATACCTAACAGTGGAAAGTGTGTATCATATGGTAGATGTATATTCAAGTTTTTAAGTTAAACTGTTTAGTTTGAGAAATTGAACATCCAAATGCAATTGCAGAAATGAGACAGAGGTCCTGTGTAACCTTTACCCAGCTTTCCCCCAATAGTAACAGCTTGCAAAACTCACTGTCAAAACCAAGATATTAACATTGATAAAGTCAAAATACAGAATGTTTCTATGACCACAAAAATTCCTCATGTTGCCCTTATGTAGCTTCATCTACTTCCCTCCTGAACCTCCCCTCATAACAAAACACTAATTAGTTCTCCATTTCTAGAATTCATTTCAAGAATATTATGTAAATAGAAGCATATATTATGTAACCTTTGGGGGTAGCTTTCATCACTCAGAATAATTCTCTGGAGATTTATCCAGGGTGTTGCATGCATACTACTCAGCAATAAAAAGGAATGAACTGCTGAACCTGCAAGAGCAGTTAAAAGCATTATGATAAATGAGAAAAGCAAAATATAAAAGGCAATGATATTTCACGAAAGGCAAAATTACATAGGGACAGAAAATATGGTTGTCAAGGGCTGGGGGTAAAGGAGAGAGATATACTTCAAGGAGGCAGGAGGGGACTTTTGGGGATAATGAAAATGGAAATTTTAATTGTAGTGGGAGCTATATGACTATGTGTTTGTCAAAACTCATCAAAGTTAATACGTTAAAGGAATACATTTTATTGTAGGTAAATTATACCTCAATAAATCTGACAAAAATTATTTATATAGCCACGTTTTGCTACGTCAGTTACAAGGAATTTAAATTTGCTTCCCCAGGTTATGAGAGCTCCTGTACCTCTACCTCCTGTCCACAGGGGTAAGAATAAACAGACTTTTTCATCTTTGTTAAAATTATAAGTAAAAAATAGTATCTCATTGCTTTACTTTTCTTTTAATCATTTTATTTATTTATTTGTTTGTTTATTTTTATCCTCACCCAAGGACATGCTTATTGATTCTTAGAGAGAGAAGAAGAGAAACATCAATGTGAGAGAGAAACATCAATCGGTTGCCTCTCGCATGTGCCCCTAACTGAGACTGAACCTGCAACTGACCAGGGAACCTGCTCACGGCTCATGCCCTGACCAGGGAACCTGCCACCTTTTGGTTTATGGGATGATGTTCCAACCAACTGAGCCACACTGGCCAGGGCTACTTTTATCTTTTAAAGTATGCACTGGGTGAGCATTTATTTTTACTCTTACTATATTTTATATATAAAATGACTTTTCATATCATTTCCCATATTCTACACGTGGTGTCTATTTTTTCCTAGTGAATTGTAAAAACTTAATGTAGATATTAAAACAACATTTTGTTATATACAATTTTTTGCCTATATGTTGTTTTTAATTTTACTCTACATAGTTTTCAAGGAAATGCCACTAATTTTTATGCAAATTTACTTATTCTTTTCCTTTATATAATCCTGGTTTAACACCATACAAAGGAAGGCCATCCCTACTCCAAGATTATATACATATAAGAGTATATGTTTTCCACTTCTGGCCAAGATGGAGGCATAGGTAGACGCACTGTGCCTCCTCACACAACCAAGATAGGGACAACAAAGATATAGAAACAAAATAACAACCAGAACTGACAGAAAATTGAAGTGTATGGAAGTCCGACAACCAAGGATTTAAAAATAGACACTTTCATCCAGATCGTTAGGAGGGGCGGAGTCCGGCTGGGTGAGGGACGCAGAGTGGAGAGCTGAGCACCCGAGGCGGCGCGCAAGCCCGCAGCAGGCAGACCCTGGGCACACAAGAAGCGGTGGCTGGTGGGCCCCAGCCAGGGGGTGGTGACTGGCAGACCTAGCAGACCCTGGGCGCACAAGCAGCGGTGGCTGGTGGGCCCCAGCCAGGGGGTGGCGACCAGCAGACCCAGCGAGGCACTGCACGCAACTCAGGGTCCCAGCACCGGGAAATAGAGCTTTGGGTCACTGACTGAAAAGGAAGGTCCCACGGGGTGCACAGGCCCACCCACACTGGAATTGGTGCCAGAGGGGCCCGGTTGGCTTGCGGAAAGTGGCGGAAGGGTCTGGGGTCCTGCAGAGGGCGGAGTGGGCGCCATTGTTCCTTCTTGGACCCCGCCCCCACATACAACGTCACAATCCTGCAACTGGGGTGCCCCGCCCAGGTGAACTCCTAAGGCCCCGCCCCTCACTACAGGAGCTC
>CM052538.1:147811108-147835357 GCA_028533065.1 Trachops cirrhosus
AGAATAGTATGGGAAATGTAGAAGCAAAGAACTTATGACATATGGACTGAAGTAAAGGGAGGGAATGTGGGTGGGAGAGGGTGTTCAGGGTGGAGGGGAATGAAGGGGGGATAATAGGACAACTGTAATAGCATAATAAATAAAATATATTAAAAAATAAAATAAAAAAATAAATATTTTACCACAAAAAAAAGAGTATATGTTTTCCTCTAGTACCTTAAGGAGTAATTTTTATTAGCAAATTTTGCTTTGTGCATACTTTATTTTGGTGTAAGTTGCCTGAACATGATTTATTTGAAGAATCTGTCTTTCCCCCCACTAATGCCACTGTCATTGTGTACCAGATTCCTGTATCTGTTGGACTTTATTTATGGACTGTATTATGTTCCATTAGTATTTCTGGTCATATGCAATATTCTTTTTAAGGATGGAAAACATTCACAATCTTGCCCTGAGGAATGAGTGCATCTACTTCTATCTGCCCCTTATCATGAGAAAGATAATGCTCAGCTTAGCATTTTAATAAACCCAAAGCAAAATATTGGTCTTTCAAATATACCATTTAATACCTATCACTGAGTGTTATATTTATATTAGATCTAAATAACAACTCTAAAAGTGTAATTATATATAATACTAGGAAAATTAATATTTTAACATCCGTGAATTAATGCACAGCACCATCTTTAGTTACCCTACTTAGGACTGCTAATGCAAAATCTTTTTGTAGTTTTAAGATCTCCTCCAAGGAATGATTAGTAATGAGGCTTAGTGCAGCAAACAATGATTTCCTGATTGTACTGCAGCTCTAGTTCATTAGGACTGAGTTAGAATGAGCTTGCACATTTGAATTAGACTACACAAGTGTGCAAGCAGTACATGCATCTGGCACCATTTCCAGATTGGCATGTGAAAACCCAAAAGGCACTCTTTGTCCACAGTCATGTTTTCAAACACTGAAGAATTAATAATGCTTCTCTTTAAATGAATATGTTAAAATTGGAAGACTGGAAAGCAAATCTTTTAATAACAGGGTCAGTAAACATGAATCATCCTTTGCCTATGGATCCAGCAGATTGTAAGAACAGAGTGAGTGTGCTGGCCCCATTGCCAACCACCCCCAGGTCCAGGAGCAACAACGACCACAAGTCCTCATCTTTTGTATGTTAGATATTTTTGGCGAGTTCTTTACATAAAACCTATAGCTAGATTGTGTTTTCAAACCCTGTTTGACAATCTGTGTGTTTCAAAAAAAACAGTTTAATCCATTTCATTTATCATGATTAGTCATATATTTGGATGCATTCCAAACCATATTGTATTGTTTTATATTTTCTGTGCTTTTTATTTGTTCTTCCTCCTATTTTGCTTATTTATTTATTGAGTTTTCTTTACTCATTTTTTCTTTACTAATTTATGAGTTTGATTATACTTGACTGAAAATATAAAATTAGTCAATTTCCCTTCTTTCTTAAAATGTGAGGACACTGATTTATATGTTCATTCAGTTTCTTAGCTTTGCCCTATCTTTTCCATTCTATAATACTAATTCTTCCTTCTTTTTCTTTGATACATAATTGGCTGTTAATTTGATTTATTCACATTGTATGCTCATATTATTCTTACCGCCCACATCTTACTTGGGTTTAAATTTTCTAAAATAGATACTTTTTTAAAAAAAGTTTTTTATTTTAGTTTATTCTATCCTTTATTCCCATTCCAGCCCGTCCACCCATTCCTCCCCTCCTCCCTCCCCTTTCCAACCCCCCTAGTTTTGTCCATGTGTCCTCTATATTTGTTTCTGTAAACCCTTCCCTTCTCCCCTGGAATTTCCTCCCCTCTCCCCTCTGGTCACTTACTACCTGTCCTCTATTTCAGTGTCTTTTCTTATATTTTACTTGTTTCTTTGTTTTGTTGTTTAGGTTCCTATTAATGGCGAGATCATATGGTATTTGTCTTTCACTGCCTGGCTTATTTCGCTTAGCATAATGCTTTCCAGCTCCATCCATGCTGTTGCAAAGGGTATGAGCTCCTTCTTTCTTTCAGCTGCATAGAATTCCAAAAGTAAATCTGAGTGTTATAAATTTATTCTTTGCTTCTTTAGAAGGGATATTACTTTTGGTTTACTCTTTTATCCCCCAAATCAAAATGGCCTTTATTACATCGTTAACTTATCTCAAATAAGTCTCAGGGATCATTCAGCCTCTTGCTATTTCTATAGCTGGACAATTTACATCTTATTCATCAGCCTGCTGAACTCTTTGTTTTTCAGAAAGAGATACTATCCCAAAATTTTCTGATCTTTGTTTTTAACTGTTGTGTCCTGCTGAATCAAAGCAGTTGAATTTAATTCGAGTTCAATGTCATTTCCTTCAAGAATCAACTCATCTTTTTGGGCTTGAGATACTGAACAAGCAATACCTGACCTCAACTAAACCCTGAAGATGTACTTTTTGCCCAAGAAGTTTCTGATCTGAACAAGAGAACCATTCTCCTGGACAATGACATTGATGGGGAGGTGAGTGTACACAGACCTCATCTTGTAACGGAAGTCCAGTGTTTCACCCCTGATCATGTTCTGTATGTGAGTACAGACAGTGCTTTTCATAGTTTTGAAGAGCTTGTATGGAAAACTTAGAGTCCAGGACTTAACTGAAGGTCTTCTGAGACCCAGGATATCTCAAGTCTTGAGATTGGAGGACAGTAATTTGAGATGGCTGGTGCATCTCTTCAAGCACGTGACAGCAGTAACGCTATCCACTTTGGAGAACTATAAATCAGTAAGGAAAAAGGACAATAACCCAGTAGAAAAGTGAAGAGTCAGATGGGTGCTCAGCTCAATAGTTTTCATGAAAATACAAATTAAAACTATAATAGATACCACTGATCACTCACCGGAATAGCTAGAACTTAAGACTAACAATACCAAGAGTTGTCAAGGATGTGGAAGAACAGAAACTGTCATGCATTTCTGAGGGAAGTATAGTTGTTACAACCACTTCAGAAAATAGTCTGATTTATCCACTACATTTCAAGATATGTACACCTCAAGACTCAGCAATTTCACTATTGTATATGTTTGTTCCCTACAGAATTGCGTTGTGTATGAATCAAGGATGAACATACAAGGATGTTCATTGCACCTAATGAGCTGCTATTTGTTGTATTACTATGGTAGCAAAAACCTGAAAAATATCCATTAGTAAAAAAATGTAGAAATTCTGTCTCTCAAGTATAGAATATAAAACACATTTATTACACAATGAAATAATAACAGTAATGAAAATAAACAAACTATGGATGCAATTCAGATGCAATGACATGGATAAGCTAACATAATGTTGAATAAAAGAGCCAGACAAAAAGTAAAAACATTTTATATGATTCAATGCATATGAAGTACAAAACCAGGCAAAACGAACTTACAGTGTTTAGAGATGCATGTTTGATGTGGTCAAGTATAGAGAAAAACAAGCACATGATTATTGCAAGTCTGTGTAGGAGACCCTGAAGCTCACAGACACACAGACCTGTTAGACTTCCTGAATGAATTCGGCAAAGCTGCAGGACACAGAATCAACATAGAAAAACCAGTTGCATTTGTATATATGAACAGCGAGCAATTGAAAAAGGAATTAAGAAAACAATTTCATTTACATAAAAAAGAGTAGAATACTTAGGAATAAACTTAACCAAGGAGGCAAAATACTTGTACACTGAAAACTATGAAACATTGTTGAAAGGAAGTAAGGAAGACACAAATAAAGGAAAAGATATCCCATGTTTGTGGGGTGGAAGACTTAACATTGTCATGTTGTCAATACTATACCCTATGTGATCTACAGGTTCAGTGCAATCCCTACAAAAATCTCAATGGTATTTTTTTCAGAAATAAAAAATTGCATCCTAAAATTTATATGGAATCTTGAAGAACCCCAAACGGTGAAAACAATTATGAAAAGAACAACAGCCAAAAGGTGGAAGCAATAAGTCTCCATAAATAAATGAATGGATAAGAAAAATAGTGTGTGTATATGTATACACGAATATTATCCTTCATATATGTATATACAAATATTATTATTCAAGGATGAATAACATATATGAATATTCATATTAATATGAATATTATTCATTCTTGAAAAAGAATGAAACTCTGACACATGCTATGACTTGGATGAACCTTGAGGACATTATGCTAAGGGAAAAAAGGAGCCTCAAAAATACAAATACTCTATGAGTCCACATTTATGAGGTACTTAGAGTAGTCAAAATCACAGACAGAAAGTCAAATGGTTGTCAACAGGGTCTGGAGAGAAGGGGTAATGAGGAATTACTGTTTAAATGGGTAAGAACTTTCAGTTTTGCAATATGAAAAGAGTTCTAGATGGTGGTGATGGTTATACAACTATGTGAATGTACTTAACACCTTTGAACTGTACATTTAAAGACAGTTAAGATGATAAATTTTGTTATATGTATTTCACCACAATAAAAACTTTTGAAAAATTCACTGATCATGGATATATGGTTCATTTCCAGACTCAGTTCCATCCACTGATCTATATGTTTATCCTAATAATGTCACCACATTGTTGGGATTATGTAGCTCTGTAGTAAGTTTTAAAATCAGAAAGTGTGAGTCCTCTAACTTTGTCCCTCTTTTTCAAGATTCTTTTGGCTATTTGGGGCCCCTTGCAATTCCATATGAATTTGAGCATTGGCTTTTCCAGTTCTGCAAAGAAGACCATTGGAGTTTTCTAGGGACTGCGTTGAATCTGTAGATCACTTTGGGTAGTACTGTCATCTTTACAGTATTATGACTTCTAACCAACAAACACAGGATGTTGTTCTCCATATAAATAGAACCAATAGTATGAAAGAGAAGGGAAGAGAAGAGAAGAGAAGAGAAGAGAAGAGAAGAGAAGAGAAGAGAAGAGAAGAGAAGAGAAGAGAGAAGAGAAGCGAGAGAGGGAGAGAGAGAGGGAGAGAGAGAGAGATGAGAGAGAGATACTATAAGGAATTGGCTCACAATTATGGAGGCTGAGAAGTCCAAGATCTGCTGTTGGCAAGCCGGAGACTCAGGAGAGCTGATGATATTATTACATTTGAAGTCCAAGGCCTAAGAACGAGGAGAGTCAGTGGTGTTAGTTCCAGTCTGAGTCCAAGTATGAAAGAAGGAGATGACCAATATACAAGTTCTGAGGCAGGCAGAGAAAATGATTTCTTTCTTACTCAGCCTTTCAAAAATTCAGGCCTTCAACAGATTAAATGAGGCTTACCCACATTGGGGAAAACAATCTGCTTTACTTAATCTACTGATCAAAATAGAATCCAAACCAGAAACATTCTCACACACACACCCAGAAACAGTGTTTAACCAAATATCTGGGCACCATGGCTGAGTCAAAATGACACATAAAATTAGCCATCAGAATTGGTTCTTACCTCCAGCCAAAGTTGAGAACCACTGCTCAGGGTACATCAAATTTCATTCAGTGGAAAGAATGAAATTAAAACCTGTAAATGTCACAAAGGATAAAAATTTCTTTCTTTGTTTCTTTTTTTATGGCTAAGTAGTATTCCATTGTGCAAATGTCTCATAGTTATTTTAACCCTTTTGCAACAGCATGGATGGACCTGGAGAACATTATAGTAAGTGAAATAAGCCAGTCAGAGAAAGATAATTATGATCTCATTTGTATGTGGAATCTAATGAACAAACTGAACTAACAAACAAAACAGAGACAGACTCATAGATAGAGAGCAGGCTGATGGCTCTGGAGGAGGGGTGTTGGGAGTGTGGAGGCATAGAACAAAAAAAAGAAAAAGGACTCATGGACACAAACAACAGTGTGGTGACTGTGGGGGAGGTGGGTATGGGTGGAGGTAGAAAAGGGTGTAAAGGGGACAAAGCGTAATAGAAAAATATATAATAAAAAATAAACTGTTTTAAAAAAAAACCCTGCAACTGTCTTCAAGGAGTTAACAGTCATCTCAATGGTCTGGTGTTTCTCGCAGTAAGTAAAATGGCTAAATAGGTAAGCTTGGTATGGAGAAATTGGAGGAAATGATATTCTAACAAAGGTTTGCTTTATGTAGATCCAGAAATATATTCCCTTTTTTCCATATCCCCACACAAGGGGAGGAGATTCCAAACATGTAAACTGGGATTTTGAACTCTTTTAAGCAATGAGCTACTTCAAAATCCTAATGCAGGTTTGTTGCATTGAACAAGAAAGATGACTTTAATTTTCCAGCATAATTTGAAAACTTGCCATTTAATTACTAAATATTTAAAAACTTTTCAGTATGTTCCCTCTTGTATTCTTATAAACCTTTTATGAGTTGAGGAAAATCAGCATAGCATTCATGAATAAGTAAGCATGAAGCTGCACTGGTGCGAATTCAATGATCATCACTATTCTGTTTTGTCATTTGGCAGCAAGAATAGACTTAACATCTAAACATAATCAGCATCAAGTGATGTTCTATTCTACAGCTTCAAATTTCAAAATACCGAATTTGAATCTGTTTATCCTCTGGGAGTATATTTAGGCATGAAAGGCAAACTGCTGAGTGTGAATTCTGTTTCCTATTGGTGAAGGGTAGACCTGTTCTCCATTTAATGAAGCATCTTTGTCACGGCCACTGGGAAAAGGTACACGAAGGGATGAGAACAGCCACTGATGTGTTCTTATCTCAGTCAAAGGCTGATTTCTGTCTTCCTTGAGGTTATAATCAAGCTAAGCTCAGACCTAACCACCCCTGGCTGGACAGAAAACGACCTCAGAACTGACTTAGACCACCTGACTTCTGGACTCTATTTTCTTATTCAGTATGAATTAGCTAACATTCAGAATGTTATCAAAGCTCTTCAAGTTCTTTTTTATTAATTTATACAAAAGCTGAAATTTACGATTTTTCCTAACTTCCCAAATTCCATTAAAATTATACTACTGGGATAAATGATAGTAAATAGGTATGCCCCTTTCTCATCCAAGCCCCTTCCTACCTCTCCAAACATAACTACTGCACTGACTTTTTAAAATTGTCTGTCTGCCCTGGCTGGTGTGGTTCAACAGCTTGAGCGTCAGCCTGCAGACTGATTGATTGATACTGAGAGGTTGCTAGTTCAATTCCTGGTCAGGGCACATACCTGGGTGGCAGGCCAGGTCCCCAGTTGGGGGCATGTGAAAGGCAACCAATTGATGTTTCTCTTCCTCTCTTTCTCCCTCCTTTCCCCTCTCTCTGAAAATAAATAAATATTTTAAAAAATGTATGGCAAAGTACACATAACAAAATTCACCATTTGAAGCTGTACAAATCAATACTGTTGCACACATTTACATTGTTGAGTGACCAGAACTCCTCATTGTGTAAAATTTTGAACTTTATACTCATTAAATAACTCCTCAGTATTGCTTTTTTCCTAATCCCCAGGCAATACTTTTTTACTTTTTGTCTTTATGATTATGACTACTCTAAGTACCTTATGTAAGTGGAATCACATAGTATTTGTTGTTTTGAGGCTGATGTTTTACTTAGCATGGTGTCCTCCAGATTCATTCATGTTGTAGCACAGGTCAGAGTTTCATTCCTTTTTAAAAATGACAGCATTTCTTCAAATAACATTGTTTCATTCAACATCATTTCATATAATGATGAGATGCCATATGACCTTAACTCTTGTTTATATCAATTACCTATGATAAAACTGGTTTTGTTATACACTGTTTTGCTTAGCTGCAGAACCTAACAACACAGAATAAAGACTTACTATACCATATTTTGCTTATCCATTAATTTATTTTTATACACTTGGGTGGCTCCCACCTTTTGGCTACGTGATTAATGCTGCTATGAACACATGTGTACAGATATCTTTTAAAGACCCTGCTTTCCATTATATTGGGTATATTCCCAAACAGGGAATTGCTAAATCATGTGGTAATTCTATTTTTAATTTCTTAAAGAAGCACCAAACACTTTTTCACAGTGGCTGTATCATTTTATTTTATATTTCCACCAACAGTGCATGAGGGTTCCAATTTCTCCACATCCTTGCTGACACTTGTTCATTTCTGTTTTGTTTTTTGGTTTTTCAACAGTAGGTAGGATGTCAAGTGGTTACCTCACTATGATTTTGAGTTGTATTTCTCTAATGATTAGTGATGTTGAGCATCTTTTCATGTGCTTCTTGCCTATTTTTCATCTTCTTTTAAGAAATGTCTATTCAAGTCCAAAATGGACAAAATAGGTCCATTTTGTAATTGGGTTGTTTGGCTTTTGTTGTTGTTATACAAGTTCTGTATTTACATATTCTTGATATGTACCCTTTTTCAGATATGTGATTTGCAAGTATTTTCTTCCATTCTATGGGTTGCCTTTTTACTATGTTGTTAGTTTCTTTCAATGTACAAAATTTTAAAATTTTGATGTAATACTGTTTTTCTGTTTTTTCTTTTGTTCCCTGTGTCTTTGATGTCATTGACTAATTGAATTTTGACAAGTGTGCCAAGAGCATTCAATGGGAAAAGAAAAGTCTTCTTAACAAATGATATTAAAACGACTTGATATTACACACAAAAGAATGAAGTTGTGGCCCTATTCACACAATATACAAAAATTAAATCAAAATTTATTAATTAAATATAAGAGCTCAAACAAAAATCTCTTAGAAGAAAACATGGTAGTAAATTTTCATAACCTTGGATTTGGCAATGGGTTATTAGATATTACATCAAGAGTACAAACAACAATAACGACAACAGCAGTAACAAAAAAAACACCCAGGTAAAGTAGATTTCCTCAAAATTAAAGCCTTTGTGCACCAAAAGACATAATCAAAAAGTGAAAAGACAATAAATAGAATAGAAAAGAATACTTGCAAGTGATATATCTGACAAGGGACTAGCATCCTGTGTGTATAAAAACTCTTACAACTCAATGATAAAAAAGACAACAACCTTTTTTTTAATAGCAAAAACTTGAATTCATGTTGGCCAAGAACATAAAGAAATACTCAATATCTTTTTTTTTAACCTTACCTGAGGACATTTTTTCATTGCTTTTTAGAGAGAGAGGAAGGAGAGAGGGAGAGAGAAACAATGATTGGTTATCTCCTGTACGTGCTCAGACCTGGAATCTTATATGCCAGACTGGGGATCAAACCCTCAACTTAGGTATGTGCCCTGACCAAGAATCAAACCTGCCATCTTTCAGTTATGGGACGATGCTCCAACCAACTGAGCCACATTGGCCAGGGCAAAGATGCTCAATACTTTAATCATTCAGAAAATGCAAATTAAAACTACAATGAGGTACCACTTCATACCCACTAGGATGATAGTAATATAACAACAACAATGATATACTATAACCAGTGCTGGAAAAGATGTTGAGAAATTGAAAACCTTGCACATTGCGGGTAGTGAATGAAAATGGTTCAGTCACTGTGGAAAACAGTTTTGTGGTTCCTGAAAAAGTTAAAAATAGAATTACCATATGACTCCAGAATTCCACTTTTAGAGGTATACCCCCAAAATTAAAAATATAACTACAACATGTACATTCATGTTCACAGCAGCACCAATTACAACAACCAAATGGTGGAAGCAACCCAAGTTTCCACTGATGGATGATGAATAAACAAATTATGGTATGTACATACATTGAAATATTCAGTAATGAAAAGGAATGAAATACTTGCTACAATGTTGATGAACCTCAAAAATATTATACTAAATTAATGAAGGCACCACTTGCATAGAAGCTTCCTCAGTCCAGTTATGGATGGTATTATGGGCCCTGTTAGTCCAGGAGGGCAAGAACCATGCCACTGTGAAAACATGCGTTCTTAGTTGGTTCTACATTTTTGCTTCACTATCTCAGAGTCCTAGTGGAACACATCTGATTAGCAGAGTCTAACTCAAGTGCCCACATCCTAGTTCAAGGGGGTTGGGAAGACAAATATTTGGATTTTTCCACTCACGCAGTGAGAGGCAAGCCTTACCTTACCTGATTTACTGGGCAAGAAATTCCTCAACAAAGAAATGGTTCAAGTGGTGAATAGCCTTTTTCCTCCACATGATAAATGAGTACTACATAATTTGATCTTGTTTTGGAAGTTTTAGGTCATGCAATATGAAAGTATTGGGAAAGCAGAAAAATATCTTTATTTGCAGATGACATCTCAGTGAAAAAATGGAAATGTCAGTGAAAAACTCCAAGAACTACTGAGAAAATTTATGAAAATGGCTGGATACAAGATGAATATACAAATACCAATAGCTTTTCTAACCCATTAGAAATGGACATTGAAATTTTCCCATTATTGTAGCATGAAAAAAAGTAAATATATATGAAAACATATGATAAAGAATTCTGTAATCTTACTGAAAGACATAAAACAAAGCTTAAACAGACATATCATATTTATCATAAATGGGAAGAGTTAAAGTTTAAAAAAAATAATTTCCCTGAACTAATACATCAAATAAATATAATCCAAATCAGAAGAGTGATTCATAGGAGTAGATACATTTGTTCACATAGAAATGTTCATATAAAAAAGGTCATATGGAAAAGTTTATGTGGAAAAGAAAAAACTTCCAATATATAAAGTATAGACAATAGCCAAAATATTATAAATATTTTTGTAAATATTGTATTTATAATATTATTGTAAATATTGTAAAATATTGTACAGTTGCCTTCAGATATCAAACCTTACTAAACACTATTGTAATTAAAACGGTCCAGTATAGGCATTAAAGTAGACAATTGGGCTAGTAGAATAGAGAGGCAGAAACTTACCCACGTTATAAAGGTGACATTTCAATTTAGTTTTAAAATGGTGGCTTAGACCTCCGGCCAAGATGGAGGCATAGGTAGACAAGCTGTACCTCCTCACACAACCAAAAGAAGGACAACAACAATTTAGAAACAAAAAAACAACCAGTACTGACAGAAAGTCGAACTGTATGGAAGTCGGACACCCAAGGAGTTAAAGAAGACACATTCATCCAGACCGGTAGGAGCGGTGGAGATGGGCAGCTGTGCAGAGAGACTCACAGCAAGGCAGTGGCTGGAGGCCTGGGGCGGGCAAGGTGAGGCGGCGGATTGCGGACCAGGCCGTACCACGTTGGCGCACAGATAAACTGGGAGAGACAACTGGGGAGCAGAGCCGACCACACAACCCAGGGCCCCAGCGTGGGGAAATAAAGCCTCAACCCACAGATTGAAAACACCTGTGGAGGTTGAGGCGGCAGAGGGAGAAACTCCCAGCCTCACAGGATAGTTCGTTGGAGAGACCCACAGGGTCCGTGAACGTACACAAACACACCCACACAAGAATCAGCTCCAGAGGGCCAATTTGCTTGTGGGAAGTAGGGAAAGTGACTGAAATCCAGCAGAGTGGAGTAAGCGCCATTGTTACCTCTCGGACCCCTGCCCCACATACAGCATCACAACACAGCCATGTGGGTTGTCCCACCCTGGTGAACACCTAAGGCTCTGCCCCTCACTACATAACAGGCACATCAAGACAAAAAAAATGGCCCAAGCGAAAGAACAGATCAAAGCTCCAGAAAAAAATACAACTAAGTGACAAAGAGATAGCCAACCTATCAGATGCACAGTTCAAAACACTGGTAATCAGGATGCTCACAGAACTACTTGAATTTGGTCACAAAATAGAGAAAAAAGTGAAGGCTATGAAAAATGAAATAAAGGAAAATGTACAGGAAACCAACAATGAAGTCAAGGAAACCAGGACTCAAATCAACAGTTTGGAGCACAAGGAAGAAAGAAACATTCAACCAGAACAGAATGAAGAAACAGTAATTCAGAAAAATAAGGAGAGGCTTAGGAACCTCCAGGACATCTTTAAATGTTCCAACATCCGAATCATATGGGTTTCAGAAGGAGAAGAGGAAGAGCAAGAAACTGAAAACTTATGTGAACAAATAATGAAGAACTTCCCCAATCTGGCAAAGGAAATAGATTTCCAGGAAGTCCAGGAAGCTCAGAGTCCTAAGGAGGAACACACCAAGGCACATCATAATTACATTATCCAAAATTAAAGATAAGGCTAAAAAGAGAATCTTAAAAGCAGCAAGAGAAAAGGAGACAGATATCTACAAAGGAGTTCCCATAGGACTATCAGATTTCTCAGAAGGCCAGAAGGGGCTGGAAAGAAGTATTCCAAGTCATGAAAAGCAAGGAGCTACATCCAAGATTACTCTATCCAGCAAAGGTATCATTTAGAATGGAAGAGCAGATAAAGTGCTTCCTAGATAAAGTCAAGTTAAAGGAGTTCATCATCACCCAGCCCTTATTATATGAAATGTTAAAGGGAAAAGGAAGATAAAAAATATGAACAGTAAAATGACAACAAAATCACAGCTATTAACAACTGAACCTAAAAAAAACAAACAAACCCAAAAACAAAAACAAACTAAGCAAACAACCAGAACAGGAACAGAATCACAGAAATGAAGATCACATGGAGGGTTATCAGTGGGGGAGACTAAGGGGGAGAGAGCAGGAAAAGGTACAGAGAATAAGTAGCATAAATGGCAGGTAGAAGACAGACAGGGGGAGGTAAAGAATAGTATAGGAAATGTAGAAGCCAAAGAATGGCCTATGGACATGAACTAAAGGGGGGAAATGCAGGTGCGAGGAGTGTGCAGGGCGGAGGTGAATAAAGGGGGGGAAATGGGACAACCAACCGTAGTAGCACAATCAATAAAATATATTTTAAACAGAGACTTCCAGCCAAGATGGAGGCATAGGTAGACACACTGTGCCTCCTCACACAACCAAGATAGGGACAACAATTTAGAAACAGAATAACAACCAGAACTGACAGAAAATTGAATTGTATGGAAGTCGGACAACCAAGGAGTTAAAATAGACACATTCATCCAGACTGGCAGGAGGGGCGGAGTTGGGCAGCGGGACAGAGAGGGGTCATGTGGCACAAAGAGCATTGGGACCCGGCGAGTAAGACTGCAGCTGGCAGACCGTGGGCGTGCAAGCAGTGGCTGGCAAACCCCGGCCAAGGGGTGGCAACTGGTGGACCCAGTGAGGCCGTGATTATGAAGCAAGGCACTGCGAGCAACCCAGGATCCCAGTGCTGGGAAATAGAGGCTCACGGCACTGATTGAAAACACCTATGGGGGTTGAGGCGCAGGGAGAGACTCCCAGCCTCACAGGAGAGGTCGTTGGAAAGACCCACGGGGTGCACAAGCCCACCCACAAGGGAATCAGCACCAGAAAGGTCCAGTTTGCTTGGGGGAAGCAGCGGAAGGGACTGAAGTCCCACAGAGAGCAGAGCGAGTGCCATTGTTCCCTCTTGGATCCCACCCCCACATACAGCATCACAACCCAGCTACTGGGGTGCCCCGCCCTGGTGAACACCTAAGGCTCTGCCCCTCATATTTAACAGGTGCGACCAGACCAAAAATAAAAAATAAAATTAAAAAAAAGAGAGAGGTCCTGGCTGATGTGGCTCGGTGGACTGAGTGCTGGCTTGTGAACCAAAGTGTCACTGGTTCGGTTCCCGGTCAGGGCACATGCCTGGGTTGTGAGCCAGGTCCCCATTTGGGGGCACGTGAGAGACAACCACACATTGATGTCTCCCCCCCTCTTTCTCCCTCCTTTTCTCTGAAAATAAATAAATAAAATCTTTAAAAAAAAGAGAGAGAGAGATATGGCTCAAACAGAAGAAGAAACGAAAACCTCAGAACCTATCATTTTAAGCGACCAAGAGATAGCCAACCTATCAGATGCACAGTTCAAAGCACTGGTGATCAGGATGCTCATGGAATTGGTTGGTTTTGGTTCCAAGTTAGAAGAAAAAATGAAGGCTACAATAAGTGAACTGAAGAAAAATACACAGGGAACCAATAGTAATGGAAAGAAAGCTGGGCCTCACATCAATGGAGTGGACCAGAAGGAAGAAAGAAACAACCACACAGAAAAGAATGAAGAAATAAGAATTCAAAAAAATGAGGAGAGGCTTAGGAACCTCTGGGACATCTTTAACCATTCCAACATCCGAATTATAGGGGTACCAGAAGGAGAATAGGGTTAGCAACAGGGGAGTGGGAGGAGGACAGAGGGGTAAAAGGTACAGAGAATAAGTAGCATAGATGGTAGGTAGAAAATAGACAGGGGGAGGGCAAGAATAGTAGGGAAAATGTAGAAGCTAAAAAACTTATGACACATGAACATGAACTAAAGGGGGGAATGTGGGTGGGGGAGGGTGTGCAGGGTGGAGGGAAATGAAAGGGGGTAATGGGACAGCTGTAGTAGCATAATCAATAAAGTATTAAAAAAATAAAAATAGAAAAATAAATGCCTGTATTTTTCATTAAAAAATAAAAAATAAAAAAATAAAGAAAACATTCATTTTGGACCTCAGCTTCAGCTGTTTTGAGTTATTTATCTAAGCCTCACTTTGCTCATCTCTAAATGATTTTAATAGCTGTACTTGTAAATAAAATTGTGACAGATAATGGACATACAGTAATTAGTATGATGCATGGCAAGTAGTCAATGGGTTGTGAATATTATAAGGGTCTTCCGTTTTCCAATATCTGAAAAAAAATCGTTCTGTGGAATCCTTCCAAACAATAATTTGTTTATTAATGTTACAAAATAAACTATGTATTAAGTATGAAACAGTAGTATCTACGAGATAAAAATGATGGAATAGATTCTAACATTGCATAGCAAGAAAACCTTATCTTTCATTTTCCCATTTATTTATCCTTTTTAGCACTTTCTTTTGTATGGGGGATGTAGAGATAAAGTCACTTGGCCAAAGTTGTTAGCTGGCATAGTAGAAGACTTAAGAATCCTCAGCAATTTTTTTTCTTTTTCTGGTAGGCACATGGCAGCAGAGATTAAACTTGCATTTCCTGGCTCCTGATGTAGCTACCTGTGTACGGCCACATGACCAAGTTGCCGGCAATGGGTTGTAAGAAGTGAATGTCTCTAAGAGAGGAGTGTTGTCTAGCTGTCTTTTTTTAATGTACTTTTTAAAGCAGTTTTAGGTTCACAGCACAATAGAGGGGGAAGTACAGAGATTTCCCACATACTTCCTGCTGAAGAACATTTTTAAAAGCTTTTTTTAGCATGAAGAAATTAGGTTAGATAAACGAAAATTTAATGACTAATACTCTAGGCCTGAGATGATTATTTTTGGTAGTTACATGTGAAAACCATAGAATCCTTTGGTCGAGGCCACTTTAACATTTGTTTCACTCTATGGCTGAGTTTGAAATAATAACTTTAAAATATTGTATCCATAGTTTTTATTGATCTAAGCTGGCTACATTTAAGCTGCTAATTGTTCCTATATTAACTGGATGAAGCAAAGGATGAAAAGACATTTCACTGTGTAATGTGTCATCCTCCAGGAGTTTCATCAAATCGTCTTGCCCATCAGCTACAATAAAGCTAATGCATCTACTAACATAAAGTAGCGCACTGGTTTTGTTGAGGTTTATTTACTAGTCTAATGATTATTTCAGTGAAGACAGGGCTCTAAATGACAACCACATGGATAATTGCATCGTAATGTGTTTCCTTTTCAGTTTAGTCAGGTTCAATTCTATACCTAATAGAACCGGTGCCTCATATAAATTAAAACCATATTTATTTATAAAATGCTTGAACATACTAATTCTAATACCATCTATCATGTTCTTTGCAATGTATTACTTTAAAATATTAATAAATATCAAGTCATTTATTGCTCATTTGATAAGTTAACTTTTGCATTTGAGAAAGAATATTACAAATTGAGACTAGAAAAGGTTAGATTGTTGACTCTTTTCAGCAAGCTTTGAGCTCTGTAATTGTAATGGAACTTGATACCTACAAGGTTTACTTGATTGAACTCTTGGTTGTCATGCAATTTACCAATTATTTATTATTATTTTTTATGGACTTGACCATTTAAATGATAAAAAAATTGTGGCTTGTTTTATCACTCTCTGTGGAATCTTTAATAAATAGATCTTAATTATAATGTACTCAAATTCATCAATCTTCTTTATGATTAGTGCTTTTTACGTTCTGCTCAAGCAAACTTTTTATGCCCCAAAATCATGAAGTCATTTTTCTTCATTATTTCTCAAAATGTTATTATTTCACTTTGATTTATAATCCACCTTGAATTGTTTTCATGTAGGATGTGAGGCAAGGTCAAGTTCACATTTTTCCTTCTGGGTGAGCTTTCTCTCTCCTTTGATCTGCAGTATCACCTTTATCATTAATCAAGAGTCCATTATAGCACAGCTATAATGTCAATACATAATAAACACAATGATTTCCATTTAATAGGACAACAATACAATATGGGGCAAAATAGCTTTACAGTTGTTTATATGGAAAATATATAGTAATTAATAAATAATAATACAAGAATAAACACATACAAAAGTATGTGTTTCACATACTCAACTATAAACCCACTTTTGCCCCACTCTGTATATTTCACACTCCATTGTGCCTTAAAAGCATGACACTGGAGTCCACTTTTACCTTGCTTACTTGTTTTGACATGATGGGGATGCACAAGAAATAAAATGAAATGTTGCACTATAGCAATACACATGGCACCGGAAACGCTGTTCAGTTTTAACTGCACCATTGTGATGTACAGTGACACCAAGCAGACGCATGAAGCGATGAGAGTGCTGCATATGATCTCTCATGACCACTCAGCTCTGCTGTTGTAAGCAAATGAGTGTGGTTGTGTTCTAGGGAAACTTCATGTGAGGTCACTGAAATTTAAATTTTAAATAATTTTCAAGTATCACAAAATATCCTTTTGATTTTTTCAACTACTAAAAGGCAAAAACCATTCTTAGCTTAGAAGCAGCAGGGCAAATCTGGCCATTTTGGACCAAAGTTTGCCAACTCCTAACCTAGGTGGTCATTCAGGACCATATTTATCAAAATGTGTTTTGAGGAACTCTACTTCTAGAAAATCTTTCTCAAGAATAAAAAGTTAAAATATTTTATAAAATGCCATATACTATATTTCCCAGTTACTGTAGATTTATGCTGTGAGTACTGGTACTCCGAAAACTTCTGCAATAGAGAAACTTGTCTATTTTTGCCTAACCCAGCTGCAATGAACCTTATTAATTTCCCAGAGATCTCTTATTTACAAGGCACTCCTATTTGAAGCCTTAGAAACAAAGTATGGTATTTACTTTGAGAAATATTGATGTGGTCTGGTCTACTCATTTTACAAATGAATGAAATGAAGTAACTAAGTGCTAAGAATAAAAAGTTCTTATTTTTTAGGAAGCAGCAGGCCATTTACTGGCCTTCACAACAACCAGAACCAGTTTTAATTAAACACATTATAATCTATTAGTAACTTCACATTAGTAATCAGCCAACGATTTATTGTCTCCTCTGAAAGACAGCCAATCAACAACTTCACTCCAATAAACATGCTTCTGAAAGTCAGCCTATCAAGTTAGCCAATCAGCAAGTCTTTTTTTTATCCTCATCTGAGGACATGCTTATTGATTTTTTAGAGAGAGGGAAAGGAGGGGGAGAAACATCCATGTGAGAGAGAAATATTGACGGGCTGCCTCTCAGTATGTGCCCTGATCAGGCACCAAACCTGCAACCTAGGTATGTCTCGCTACCAGGAATTGAACCCACGACCCTTGGGCTCATGGGACAACATTCCAACAAACTGAGGCACACCAGTCAGGACCAATCAACAATAGACTTCATTTAAGTAACTATACTTCAATAGCTGAAAGTTACATACTTCTTTCAAATCATCAACCTAATATACAATGAAATAAGAGAAGATTCACTGGGAAAGGACTGTTTAAATAAATTCATTAGCTGGAAACTAATTTTCTGTTAGAATCTAGTGTTCTCCATTTCCAGATGAAAAGTTTGTGGGAAACCAAAGGATGGCTAGCTGAGAGTAAACTGCCAACTCTCTAAGCTCGGTGGATGAGCAATAATGTGGGTATTTTAAGAAGAGATCACATCTTCATCATTCTAAAGGCATTTTGGGCATTTAGGGTAGAAACAATTAGCAGAGACAACACGTTTATCCACAGAAGTTTAATCACTGGGTCTACTCCAAAGATTTACAGATCTTTATTAGTTTACCTATTATCTCTCCAAATCTGAAAGTAGGTTTAGATGCCTACCTATTATTCTGACAACAAAATTTTGGTGGGCTACTTTACTGATGATAATAAAAGAGTTCTCATCCTCTGTCCTAGAGAAGAACTGATTGTCCACTGACCATGGTCAAGTGCCCTACAGAATCACCTTTAAACCCATCCCATTTTTTCAATGACAGTTTTGCATCAGCAACTATGCTTCTGAAAACCACGACATTCATCACCAAGCTGATACTTTCAGGGTGCCTTTATTGCCTTTCTCAAGTTATAAGTTAATCAATCATTTGGTTACTTATTGCATGCTTATTATGTGCTATGATACTCTAGGCCAGTAATTCTCAACTTTAACCACATATAGATCAGCTGACAAAGGTTTAAAGTTGTGGTGCTTAGGTCTTAGTCACAGTAATCACTCTGTCTAGAGTGCAGCCTAAGCAATGAGTTACTTAAAAGTTTGACTGGTTCTTTCCTGAAAGTGAAAGCAAAGTCCTGAAGAGATATTTGCAGGCCTATATTCATAGCAGTATAATTCATAATAGCTAAAACATGGAAACAACTCAAGTGTCCATCTATAGATGAAGGGATAAACAAAGTGGAGTATATTCATGCAATGGAATACTATTCAGCCTTTAAAACGAATGAAATTAAGACACCTGTGACAGCAGGGATGAACCTTGAGGACATCAAGCTAAGTGAAGTAAGCTAATTACAAAAAGACAAATACTGTATGATTCCATTTATATGAGGTACTTAAGAGTAGTCAAAATCAAACTGAAAGTAGAATGGTGGTTTGCAGCAGCTGAGTGGAGGGAGGAATAAGGAGTTATTGTTTAATTGTTATTAATAATAGAATTTAAATTTTACAAGATAAAAAGAGTTTGAAGATGGTTGGTGGTGATGGCTGCACAACAATGTGAATGTAGTTAATGCCACTGAACTGCACACTTAAAGATGGTTAAGATGGTAAGTTTGATATTTGGGTATTTTACCACAATAAGAAAACTGAAAAAAAATTCATTGATCATGGTTTATCTCTGGACTCTCAATTCCATCCAGTTTTCTACATGTTGTCCTTATGCCAGTACCAATTGTTGTCACTTTGTTGTAAGTTTTGAAATCAGGAAGCATGAATCATCCAACTTTGTTCTTCTTTTTCAAGGTTCTTTAGCTATTTGGAGTCCCTTGAAATTTTACATGAATTTGAGAATTGGCTTTTCCATTTTGCTAGGGACTCCACTTAATCTGTAAATCACTTTGGGTAGTATCAGCATCTTGACAATGTTCAGTCTTCTAATGCATAATCAGAGGATGTCTTTCCATTTATTCAGGCCCTCTTTATTTTCTCTCAACAATGTTTTGTAGTTTTCAGGGAACAAGTGTTTCACTTTCTTTGTTTAATTTATTCCTAGGTATTTTATTCTTTTGAATGCTATATGAAATTGTTTTTCTTAATTTCCTTTTTGCATTGTTTATTGGTAGTATATAGAAACACAGCTAATTTTTGTGTTGATCTTGTACCTTGCAAATTTTCTGAATTTTTAAATTAACTTTAGTCAGTTTCTTTTGGATTATTTGAGGTTTTTTATATACAAGATCATGTCACCTGTGAATAGAGATAGTCTTAATTCTTCCTTTCCAATCTGATGCCTTCTATAATATTTACTTTTCTTGCCTAATCTGCTCTGGCTAAAACTTCCAGTACAATGTTGAATAGCAGTTGTAAAGCAGGCATCTGTGTCTTGTTCCTGATCTTAGAGGAAAAGCTTTCAGTCACTCACCACTGAGCATGATTTTTGCTGTGGGTTTTTCATAGCTACTCTTTCTCATGTTGAGGAAGTTCCCGTCTATTCTTAGTTTTCTGAGTTTTTATCATAAAGGATGTTGAATTTTATCAAATGTTTTGTTTTGCATGCATTGAGATGATCATGTGGTATTTTTCCTTCATTCTATTACTGTGATATATTACAGTGATTTATTTTCTTATGTTGAACTACTCTTGCATTCCCTAGATAAATTCCATTTGGTTATGATGTTTAATCAGTTAATATGCTGTTGATCTGGCTTGCTAATATTTTGTGGAGGATTTTTACATCTATACTCATAACGGATATTGATGTGTAGTTTCTTGTGATATCTTTATATGATTTGGTATCAAGATAATGCTAGCCTCACAGAATGGATTAGTAAATATTCCCTCCTATTTCTTTCTTTCTTTTTTTTTTTTTGGAAGAGTTTGAAAAGGATTGGTGTTAATTCTTATTTAAATGTTTGGTAGAATACACCAGTGAAGCTTTCTGGTCCTGGACTTTTTTTCGTTGTTGGGAGAGTTTTTGTTACTAATTAAATCTCTTTACTTGTTATAGCTGTGTTCACATTTTCTATTTCTCCTTGATTTAGTTTTGATAATTTGTGTGTTTCTAGGAATTTGTCTGTATTATCTACCTAATTTTTTGGCATACAATTGTTCATAGCATTCTCTTATAATCCTTTTTATTTTTCTAAGGTTAGTAGTAATGTCCTCACTTTCATTTCTGATTTGGGTATTTCTGTCTCCATATTATACTAGTTTTGTAAGGACTTTTCATCTTAAATCAACTAGGTCAGCTTTTCTGTGATCTGTAACTAGGAAGCTAACACAGCAAGCATCCCAGACTTGCTTTGGTTTGGTGAAATTTTGAAGTTGGCTACTATATGAAATTTTCCTTAGATTATATTTCTGTGGAAAGTTTTAAGAAAACATTAGTCTGGAATTGCAATTGCTTACATGTCAAATTTGTTTTTTTTTATTTTTAGTAATAAGGGTCTCCATTACTATGGTTGTTTTTAATTACAAATTTTTATGAGGATTCCAGTTCTGGGTCGGATGGACTAAGCACATTCCACTCTGACTCTCCACTGAATGAGGCTGTAAAACCTGGACAAAATGCATGTAGCAGTTTTTTGAGGACATTAGAGAAGGGACAGGATTCAAAGTACTACTAATCAGTGGTGAGTAAACTATTTTACCCTCTAGCACCCCTCAACCTGGATTTCAGGCAGCCCAAAATGAGTACATGGGCTTGGTGTGGAGGTTCCAGAGTTTTCTAGCTTGGGGGTCAAAGAGGAGGATAGGAGTCTCCTGGTAGCCACAAGACCCCACAAACACCAACAACTCTGAGGGAAGAAAAGTTGCCAGTCAGAGGAGTTGCAGTATCAAGAAGGTGAGATGATCCCCATTGCTTTATATATTTTCACTGACCTCCCTCCACTCAGCCCTGCCACGGTGGGGTGGAGGGCGGGGTCATGGGAGGAGAGCAGTTATGGTTAGTATGGGGCAAAATAAGGTAAATAAAGCCCCAGCACTAAAGACAGAGGATCAAAAGGTAGCCCCAGGGAATTGGTAGAGGAGAGTACTTGGAGAACCTTTGGAAGTTACTTGCTAAAATTGTTTTTGAACTTCTGGTATAGTTTCTGAGGCATGCATGTGTGGTTCTGATGATAAACAGCATAGCAGAGACTGAGAACTGGAGAGAGAGATCACTGCCCGGGACTCAGACTAGCCACTGGGCAGCAGACATGTGAGATGGATTTGAATAAAACTGTGAAGGCTTTGAAAATGGAACTGACACTGAAACCGCAACCCACAGATGGCTGGTTGAAACTTGCAGCATGAGCCTAACCAGGTTAATTGTCTGCTAAAACAAAAATATCAATAATGTTCACCATAGGATTTAAACAAAATCCATAGTCTCATAACAATATTCACATTGTCCAGGACACAATCCCAAGTTACTCAGTATATTAACAACCAAACAGACCTGAACTTACATGAGAAAAAGACATGCACCATTGCCAACTTGACACTGATGTCTGAAGTATCTGGCAAAGCACCGAAGAAGCTATTATAAAAATGTTCCAGGAAGTAAGGGCAAACACTCTTAAAATAAATGAAAAAAAGAAGAAGATACAAAGAAAAGTCAAATAAAAATTTTACAATTAAAAAATATAGTAGACCTGGCCAGGTGGCTCAGTTGGTTGGAGCATCATCGCATACACCAACAGGTTGTGGGTTCGATTTATGGTCAGGGCAGATGCCTAGGTTGCAGTTCAATCCCTGGTCAAGGCACATACAAGAGGCAAACAATCTGTTTCTCTCACATTGATGTTCCTCTCTCTTTCTTACTCTCTCTCTAAAATCAATAAAAACATAACCTAGGGTGAGGATTAAAAAAATATATATATATAATAACTAAAATTTTAAGCACTGGATGTCAATAGCAGACTTGATATAGAAAAAAGGTCAGCTAATTAGCAGATAGATTGATAAAATTACCTGAACTGAAAATAGAGAAAAATATTTATTAAAAAGCATAGAGCCTAATTAACTTGTGAGACAATATCAAAAGGTCTAATGCTTGTGTTATCAGAGTCCCAGAGAGAAAAGGAAAAAAAAATAGCAGATATTATTCACTAAAATGGCTAATATCAAAATCCCTGAAGTTAACATGTGCTGGTGAGGATGTGGAGAAATTGGAACCCTCCTGCATTGCTAGTGGGAATGCAAAATGGAGCAGCCACTGTGAAAAAGTTTGGCAGTTTCTCAAAATGTTAAATATAGAATGACAATATGACTCAGCAATTCCCCTCCTATGTATATACCCAAAAGAAGAGAAAACAAGGACTCAAACAGATACTTGTACACAAATGTTCATTGCAGCATTATTCATAATAGCTAAAAAAACAACCCAAGGGTCCATCAACAGATGAACAGAGACAAACAAAATGTAGTATGTACATGCAAGGAAATATTATTCAGTCATAAATAAGCATGAAGTTCTGATATATGCTATCACATGGATGAACCTTGAAAACATTAAGCTAAATGACATAAAAGGACAAACAAATGTTGTATGATTCCACTTACAAGAGATATCTAGAACAGACACATCCACAGTGATAGAAAGAATCAGTTAGGAGGGATCGGGGTGGGGCGAGTGGGGTGTTGCTGCTTAATGGATACAAGTTTCTGTTTGGGATGATTAGAAGTTCTAGAAATAAACAGCAGTGATGTTGTACAACATGGGAATGTACTGAATGCCCCTGAATTGTACACTTAAAAGTTAAAATAGTAAATTTTATGTTATGTATATTTTACTGCAATTTTAAAATGGGTTCCCCTTGGCTGAAAACTTCCCAAATTAGGCAAAATGCAGAAACATACAAATTCTAGAAGTTCAGAAAATCCTAAATAGGATAATCCCAAAGAAATCCACACACAAACACACCACAATCAAACTGCTCAAAACTAAAGACAAAGAAATAAAAACCTTACAGAGGAACAATGATTCAAATGACTGCTAATTTCTTACCAGAAATCAGAGAACCAAATGAAGTGGCATGTTTTTTAAAGTGCATAGAGGGAAAAAACCTACTTAAAATTCTATATCCAGTTTAAAATATTATCTAGGAATCAGGATGAAACAAAAACATTCTTAGATGAAGAAGAACTGAGACTATTTGTAGTCATCAGACTTTCTCTAAAGAAATTACTAAAGGAAGTTGTTCAGAAAAAAGAGAAAAACACCTGAAGGAAGCCTGGCACATCACAAATAAAGGATGAGCAAAAGAAATAGTGAACTTCTTTTTTTAAAATATATTTTATTGATTATGCTATTACAGTTGTCCCATTACCCCCCTTCACTCCCTTCCACACCTTCTCCCACTCACATCCCCCTTTAGTTCATGTCCATGTGTCATAAGTTCTTTGGCTTCTACATTTCCCCTACTATTCTTGCCCTCCCCCTGTCTATTTTCTATCTACCATCTATGTTACTTATTCTCTGTACCTTTTCCCCCTCTCTCCTCCTCCCACTCCCTTGTTGCTAACCCTCCATGTGATCTCCATTTCTGTGGTTCTGTTCCTGTTCTAGTTGTTTGCTTATTTTGTTTTTGTTTTTGTTTTAGGTGTGGTTGTTAATAACTGTGAGTTTGCTGTCATTTTACTATACAAGTTTTTTTATCTTCTTTTTCTTAGATAAGTCCTTTTAACATTTCATACAATAAGGGCTTGGTGATGATGAACTCC
>CM052538.1:147835857-147933617 GCA_028533065.1 Trachops cirrhosus
CTCTTCTCCATCTGGTACCCCTATAAGTCAGATGTTGGAATGTTTAAAGATGTCCTGGAGGTTCCTAAGCCTATCCTCATTTTTTTGAATTCGTATTTCTTCATTCTTTTCTGGTTGTATTTTTTTTCTTCCTTCTGGTCCACTCCATTGATGTGAGACCCATCTTTCATTCCATCACTATTGGTTCCTTGTGCATTTTTCTTCATTTCACTTATTGTAGCCTTCATTTTTGCATCTAGTTTGGGATCAAAATCAACCAATTCTGTGAGTATCCTGATCACCAGTGTTTTGAACTGTGCATCTGATAGGTTGGCTATCTCTTGGTCGCTTAAAAGGATGGGTTCTGGGGCTTTCAATTCTTCTTCTGTTTGAGCCATCTCTTTGCTGTTTTTTCTTTTCTTTTTTTTTTTTTTTGGTCCTGTCGAGCACCTGTAGTGAGCGGTGGAGCCTTAGGTGTTCACCAGGGCAGGGCACCCCAGTAGCTGGGTTGTGATGCTGTATGTGGGGGCGGGGTCCAAGAAGGAACAAGAAATGGTGCACTTTTGAGTACGTATAATCAACTGTTCTTTAAAACACATTTAATGGTTGAAAGCAAAAATTATAACACTAATGGAATTTTTAAATGTATATAGATGTAATATATATGTCAATTACAACACAAAACAAGGAGGATAAAGATGTATGATGGTATGCTTTCTACTTTCTACTTTAAGTGTCAGAATATTTATTCTACAGAAAATGTTAAAAGTTAGGTATACAAATTGTACAGCAACTCTGGAAAACAGGTTGCTAGCTTCTTATAAAGTTAAACATACACTTAAAATGTGACCTAGCAATCTTTTTCCTACAAATTTACCCAAGAGAAATAAAAAGTTATGGTTGCCCTGAGTGGTGTGGCTCAGTGGGTTTGGCGTTGTTCTGCAGACCTAAAGGTCACCAGATCGATTCCCAGTCAGGACACATGCTGGGTTGTGGGCCAGGTCCCCAGTTGGGTGTGTGTGAGAGGCAACCAATTGATGATGTTTCTTTCACATGTAGATGTTTCTCCCCCTCTTTTTTCCCTCCCTATCCCTCTCTCTAAAAATACATAAATAAAAAAAACTTAGGTGTATTTAGAAAAAAAAAATAAAATGTAGGGTCACCAAATAAGAAATAACTCGTATGTCCTTTAATGAGTGAATGGGTAAACAAATGACTTATCCATATAATGGATTACCACTCAGCAATAAAAAGGAATGAACTGAGAAAATGCAGACAACTGTAATTGAACACCAGTAAAGTAATTTTAAAAATTTTTTAAAAAGGAATGAAGTATTAGTTTATGCAGCAGCTTAGGCATTATGCTGAGTTTAAGAAGCTGGTCCCAAAGGATACATAAGATATTTTTCTATTTATGTAATTCTCAAAGAGACAAAACTGTAGCAACAGAGACCATGCTAGTGGTTTCAATATAGCAAAAACTAAAGAACTGAAAGGAGAAACAGGTGTATCAGAGTGAGATTTTACTTCACATTTCCCAGTAAACTGTGAAATATAATCAATTAGGTCATAAAAGATTTTCAATATAAAATTCAGAAAATTGACCTAATAGACATATGTAGAACACTGCCCAACAACTGCAGAATATATATACACACATATATGTATATATACACATATGCACATGAAACATTAATCAAAGTGGAAAATATACTCAGACATAAAGAAAATCTCAACACATCTCAATGGTTGAAATCAAGTCAGTATATTCTCTAATATCCCATTCAATCAAGATATCACTACATACCCACTAGAATGGATAAAATTAAAAAGACTGACCACAGCAAGTGTTGGTCACAATTTGGAACTGAAGCTCTCATTTAATGCTGATGAGAATATAAAAACAATGTAGCCTCTTTGGAAAGGGTTCACTAAGTTTTGTGGTTTCAGAAAGAATTAAACAAACACTTACCATGACACCTAGTCATCCCAGTCCTAGGTGTTTACCAAAGGGAAGTGAAGGCATGTGCCCATAGGAAGCTTGTATACCATGTTTATAGCAGCTTACAATAGCTAAAAACTGGAAACAACCTGTATTGGTTTTCTGGGCTGTATGGCAAATTACTGAAAATTTAGTAACTTAAAAACAGGCATTTTATATAAATTTATTTTTGAATAGGTAATTCACTAACATAGTTCAAAATGCTAAAGGTATGTAAGGGTATAAAGTGAAAATTCTTCATCACACCCCAGACCCTTGAGTTATCTACTTTCACTCCTCACAACAATCCTTGTTTACAGAGCTCTTGCAGAGCTATTAGTGCATATAAAGCAAATCTGTGTTCAGTGTGCATGTGCGTGCATATACATCTATATGTTTGAATGAGTACCAAGAACAGGAGGGTGCACAACCAGGGTACTTTGAGTTCATTGTGTAAAGGGAAAAAAACTGAGAAATGAAGGAACTCTGTTAACTCTTTCTTTTTATTTGTTTGCATCATTTAACTGGTTGATCTAATTCTAGTCAAGACCTCAGGCTTTTGTGAAACAGACTACCTATTTGATTACCTTTGGCAAATTTCTTATTCTTTCTGTGCCCTTATTTACTCATTTACAAATGGAGGTACTGAAGGTTTCTATGCTGTAAGTTTTGGGGGAAGATTACAGCCAATAATGCAAAATACACCAGTGGGGAGAGGGGAGGGAATTTCAGGGGAAAAGGAGAAGGGTTTACAGGAACAAGTATAAAGGACACATGGACAAAAACTAGGGGCGGTGGTGGAAAGGGAGGGAAGTGGGGTGGGCTGGGATGGGAGTAAAAGACAGAAAACTGTGCTTGAACAATTAAAATTAAAAAAATAATGCAAAATACTTTAATCTAGTACCTGTCATGTAGTAAATGGTTAGTAAATGTTAGCTACAAAAAATAACCACCTTAAACTCATTTTTAGAAAACAGGAATGATTCAAACAGACTAAGCATCCAAATGAAGAAGATGGAAAGAAGACAACAAAATAAACTTAGAGAAACATGAAAAAGATGCTTCATGTCAAGAGTGTTGTAAGTTTGTACTTTAAATTCTCCTGCTCTACACATATGAATCATAGATTTAATTAACAAGAAGAAGACAGATTCATGCTTAAGGAAAAAAAAAAAAGCATTTCTCTGGGTCAGAAGTAGAAGGCAACAAGTTAGTAAGATGTGGCTAAAGCAACAGCTCAGCAGATGTCTAGGTCTAGGAAGCAGCCAGAAGCCACTGGGAGTTCTTCCTCCTGCGCTGTGAGAAGGCACTCCACAGGTGGCACAGTAGCCGTGATCACTGCCGGATGTCGCTGCTTACAGAAACCTGTACAACATCGTTACTGGTGGGGTTAGCAGAGAAAACTGCACACTGCATGCTGCCTAGATACTGGGCCAAGAGCAGTCCACAAGCACTTTGGGGTAGGAGTTTCTAGCTACAGAGGCCTGGTTTTGGACTGGGGTTCTGGATGAGCAGAGGAGGGAAACCACAGAACTGCCAGACTTGGAGGGGTGAGCACAGAAAGAGGCAAGAGAGAAAAAAATCTCCCACTGAAAAGAAATCTGCAGATGAGAAGCCCAAACTAATCTGATAAAAATTAACATTAAGAAAAATAGCCAAGAATATAATTCACTAAAAATAAATAGGAAATCTGGAAAAACATTTTTAAAATCTTAAATGGACCTCTAACCCAGAAAGAAAGAAAGGAAAACTTTGGAGAAAAACATACTGACGGCATGAAGGAACCTAGAGAGTTTGAGCCCTGAGGATGACTTCTGCTTTGAGTGAATTTGTTGAACTACATGAATCTGAGCATCAGTTTTTACAGTTTAGTCCCTGAAGATGGAAAATAAAGCTCATGCTAATAGGAGACTGTCCCAAAAAGCTGAGACCACAAAGGTCTACTCCTTAGTGTAAGGGTGACTTGGAAATACCATACAACTCTCTCAACTACAGGGACTGCAAGAAAAATTACCTGTCTGAAACTGTGGCATGTTCAGGTCAGGGAGGATTTCTATGAGAGCTTGTATTCACAAGCTAGCCTTGAGGCAGGTTTGTGGCCTGAATTTATGTTATTCGGTAGTCCACAAAACCTCACATTATGAATTAAAAGTGGTATCAGTCTAACAGGGCTTCCAGATGCTTGACACAACCTAACCTTCTTTGACGGAAACTTCCTTCATTTTAGGCCCCTAAAAATTACCGTGTCACAATATTAAAAATTGCTAAACATCAGAGAAATAAGACCCCATAGTGAGAATAAACAGAAAAAACAGAGAGCAGATTCAGGCCTAAAAAACTTCAGACATTGGAATGTTCAGGCACAAAGCAAAATAATTTGCTTAATATGCTTCTGTACTAAAAGAGGAGTTTAACGATGATGAATACATCACAAGCAGAGTTGAAGAATCAGAGAACATCCACAATAAAAATACAGTAATTGAAATTTTAAAAATTTATCAGATGTGGTTAACAGCAGGCTAGACAGAGCTAAAGATAATCTATCGTAAGAACTGAGTAAGTTATGCAGAGTGTAGCCCAGAGTGACTATGGAAAAAAAAGGTTAAAAGGTAGAGTTTTAGAAAAAGAAAAGAGAACAGAAGCAAATATTTGAACAAAGAGTGTCTGAGAATGTTCTAGCAAGTCATCTTACAGATTCAAAAATTTTACTCAATCAGGATAGATAATTAACAGAAATCCATGCTGAAACATATCATTGTGAATTTACAGATTACAGAAAATTTTAAAAGCAGCCACCAAGAAAGGAACAATCAGATGGACAGCTGACTTCTTAGCAACAAACACAGAATTCATAGAAAAGTAATTATTTTTAATATGCTTAAAGAAAATGAGTGTGCAGTCTACAATTCTATACTCAGAAAATTACTTTCCATAACAAGGATTAAAATAAGGACATTTTGATCAAGCAAAAACAGAGAATCTGCAATCAGAAAACTCCCCGCTTAAGGGCATTATAAAGAAAGTACCTCAGGCAGAAGGAGAGTGAACCCAGAAAGAAGTCTGAAACACAAAAAGGAATTAAAAAAGAAGAAACTGGTAAATATGATGGAAATCTGAGTGAGCCTGACTGTTGCTACTTTCTCTCATGAGAAATTCTTAACAGCCTGGAATGAAGGTGGGGGTCCTCTAAAGAAAATTAGCTCTGTCCAGCATTTGGAGGCACTACTTTCAAGTGGTTAAAACAAAGTGAAAGATTAATGCACATTACGATCATAGGGGCCTGTATTAGTCAGGGTTTGCCAGAGAAAAAGAACCAATTGTGTGTGTGTGTGGAGAGAGAGAGAGAGAGAGAGAGAGAGAGAGCGAGAGAGATGAGGTTTACTACGGAAATTGGCTTACATGGTTATGGAAGCAGAGAAGTCCCATGATCTTGCCGTAGCAAGCTGGAGAATCAGGAAAGCTGGTGATATTATCCAGTTCAAGTCACAAGGCTGGTAGTATAAGTCCCTATTTGAACACAAATGTCCAAGGTCAGGAGACATGGATGTCTCAGCTCATGCAAAGAGAGAGAGCAAATTCACCTTTCTCTGTCTTTTTATTCTACTTGGGGTCTCAAGGGGTTGGTTGATGCCCACCCACATTGACAGCCATCTGCTTTACTTACTCAGTTCACCAATTCAAACGCTAATCTCTCCCAGAAACATCCTCACAGACACACCCAGGAATAATGTTTTACTAGCTATTTGGGCATCCCTTACCTCAGTCAAGTTGACACACAAAATTAACCATCACAGGGCCCAATAAACATTTACTGAATGAATGTAAGAATGAATGAATATTTAAATTAGTTCTTTATTAGTTTCTAGCTGAAGCTAAAAACTGACTTAGCCATTTCTGATTCGCAAAGTTTGTTTGGCCAACAATATATTGGCCAAGATAAAAAACAAACAAACTTACAAACAAACAAAAACCTAGGAGATTAAACATCAAGGTGTGTGTTCTTCTTCCACAGACCATTGAAATTGAAGTGTTTTTACATCCTTGTTTGGGGTTAGGTTAAAATAACTGATTAACTTCATTAATAAATTCAAGATATATAGTATAATTTCTGGAGTGGCAAGGGGAGGTGATTAGAAGTCTTTATGTAACACAGCAGAGGTCTTTCATGTGAAAATAGTTGCAACCACTACTGAATAAAGCCATGTTGAAATTTCCTTTCTTAGACCCAAGCAGAAGCTTTTAAGTGCTGAACTGTCAATATGTTTTTATTTTGTTTACTCATTTTTGGCCAACACTTGAAAATCAATATATTCCATATCTTATTTTGAGCCTGCATTTCTGACTGGCAGTAGTATATTACACCTAAGTAGTAGAGGTTACCTTTAGAAAGGGGTATATGATCTCAAGTGGAATTTAAGTGATTTTAGTCTTTGTTTGGGAGAAAGGTAAATATAATTACTTTAGGCTTGAATAAACTAAAGGATACTTTGTATAGTTCCTGGGGGTACCCACTAAAAATATTTTTTAAAAGAATATAGGTTATATAACTTCTAACAACAATAATATAAAAAATAGATGAGAAAAAGAACACATACAGGAGACAGAAAGATAAAAATATAGAAAAGGCAGGAGAAAGAGAATGTTTAAAATTGATCATTACTATTAATATAGGGGACTAAATGTGTAATTAAAAGACAAAGATTGTCTTACTGAATTTCAAGAATGTATGTGTATATCGCAAAAAGGTTAAAAGTATAATAGTGGAAAACTATATATCATGTAATTATTAACCAAAAGAAAGTTTGTATGGCTGTATCAAACAAAATACATTTTAAGCAATACTAGAGATAAAAAGGCTCACTACAAAATAAGGCTCAATTTACCAGGAAAATAAACTAAATTTGTGTGTGCATATTATAATTCCAAATTAAAGAAAATTTGAAAAAATTACACCTATAAATAGACAAATCCATCACAGCCAAAGATTTTAGAACATTTTTCTCATTAACTGATAAGTCAAAGTAGAAAAAATCAGTAAGGTAACAGAAGATTTGAACAATACAGTTAAGTAATTTGACCTCAGGTGTGTATCTTTTGCATGAAGGACTTATTTTAGCATTTCTTATAGTGCGGGTCTCCTGGTGATAAATTCAGAAAAAATTTTGTCTTTGTTTTCAAAAAGTATTTTTACTGGGAATATAATTCTAGGTTGACAGTTTTTGCTTTCAGAACTATTAAGGACGTCTTATGTCATCCTTATCTTTGTTCCTCTGTATGTGCTATGTCTTTTTTATCTAGATGTCTAAATTTTTCTCTTTATTACTGGTTTTGAGCTATTTGATTGTTGTCTTTGTGAATTTTCTTCATATATCTTATACTTGGAGTTTGTTGAGTTTCTTGGATCTGTATCCTTATAGTTTTCAAGTTTGGAAAATAATTAGGCCTCTTGATATTTTCTCATCTATCACTAGTTTCTATTGCTGTCTTCAAATTCACTGATCTTTTCATCTACTATGTCTGATCTGCTATTAATCCCATCAGCATAATTTTTTAAGATTTTATTATTTATTTTTAGAGAAAGGAAAAGGTAGAGAGAAAGAGAGGAAGAGAAACAATGTGTGAGAGAAGCATCAATCAGATGCCTCTCACACATGCCCCAACTGGGGACCAGGCCTGCAACCCAGGCATGTGCCCTGACTGGGAATTGAACCCATGACCTTTGGCTTTGCAGGACAACACTCAATTGATCCATGCCAGTCATCACAACTTTTATCCCAGATATTGTTCATTTCTCTATCTCATTCTGGGTCTATTTAGTATCTTAACTTTTTAAAGATAGTGGTATTAACTGTTTTAATGCCCTGTCCTATTTCTGACATCTGTGTCAGTCCTGGGTTATTATCTGACCAGGTATTTTCCTCACTGTGGTCATGTTTTCCTGACTCTTTGTATGCTTGGTAATCTTTCATTGGATGCCAGACACTGTGAGTTTTACTTTTGTATGTACTTGACATTTTTGTATTCCTATATCTTCTTAAGTTCTTTTCTGTGATACAGTATATGTAAGTGGAAATTACTTGACTTTTTCAGGCCTTGATTTTATGATTTGTTAGTTGGGTAGAAAGCAGTGCTCAGTTTAGGGCTACTTTTTCCCATACTACTGAGGCAAGACCTTCCTGAATTCTCTATTCAATGTCTCATGAATTGTAAGTTTTTTTCATTCTAGCTGGTATAAATAGGCACTATTTCTGGCCCTGTTTGAAGTGCCAGGGACTTGGTTCTAAGAAGTCAAAGTCCCTGGTTCTCTCCAAACTCTCAGTTCTATGTCCTTAACTCACTGAATCTCCCAGTTTTTGCCTTAGTTCCCATTCCCTGTACTATAGCCTGGAAGCTCTCAAGGCAGTAAACTGAAGCAACCACAGGGCTGACCTCATTTGTTTTCTGTCTCTCATGGATTGCTGTGTTCATTACTGATGTTATTGTCTTGAAAACCATTGTTACATGCTGCATTGTCTCCAGGCGGGGGAAGGGTAAATCTAGTCCTTTCCACTCCAAACTGGCCAGAAGGAAAAGTCCTGTAACTATTTTTCAAATGCAAAACAATTCTTAAAATTGCTAGAGGGATAGATATGACATTAGTATGCAAGATAATAGCTTACATAGTAAAATATAGGAAATGCTGAGAAACACTTAAAAAAGGTTAGAAAATTCTGAGATAGGTTCCCAGACACTGGCATGAAAAGAGTTTCAATATGTTATTATCAGTCTAGAGAGGCAAGAATTACATTGTAGTAACCATCCTCAAACCTCAATGATGAAAAGCAATGAATACTTGTTTCTCACTCATTTTAAAAGTCCGTTGCAATTTAAAATGGTGATCCTTCTGTTCATTGTAGGTACAGCACCATCTCGAATGTTGCTGGTAAACTAATCACAGGAAACACAAGAGGCTAGGTCTGAATTAAGCAATTCAATGCTCCAGTTCAGAAGTGACACATGTCATATTTCCCCACAATTCCCAGGCCAGACCCAGGCCAGACAAATGGTCCCACCCAAGGAAGAAGTGTAATCCTGTTATGTATCTGTTTGTCTGGGGAGAATGATAATTATAAGGTGACTATCTAATGACTACCACAGACCATTCAATGCACCCTCCTTTTACAGTCATATGTATCCTTCTGTCTCTGAGGAAAGTCCCATTAAGCCACTGGCATCACACTCAACATTCAGTATCTCCCACTAGTTTCTAAATCAGGGGGTGGTATGCACTACTCTCCACTTGATTTGTTGAACTAAAAAGTGTTCCCCTACACATACAAGTTGAAACAGAAGAAAAGTATAAAAAACACTACTAGTCAGAAAGGGAAAGATGGGAGATGCACAGTCACTGGCTCAAAATAGTTCTCTGCTACAAACACACTCAACTCTGGCGGTACAAAAATTTCTCGATTTGACCTGATTCTGCTCACTGGGAGATCCCTAATCAATTGCTGTCCAAAAGATTGGTCCCACATCCAGGAGGTCCTACCTTTTTTTTCTTTATTCTTCCTGATCACATTGAAGGTGGACATTGGGAGATATGTTCTGTTTGAGGACAAATCAACTTTCTCAACCTGCTATCTAATACAGAAAATTGGGGGCCCAAGGGTCATTTTAAGTCTTGAACAATCATGAACTTTTGGTCCAGGCTCACAGTTTGACATTACAACTATCTCAAAAATTAGGCTTATTTATATGACTCCAACGTTGAGCTAATAGTCACACCCACAATTTTAAAGTCATGCTCCCCTCAACTCCTCCCCAATGACTTGGAGTAGCATAAGCCCATCAGGCACTGGTAGAAGACTGACACTTCAGCGCCTGTTTCCTAAGCCATTCTGTTTGAACAGATTTACTGGGCATTGGCAGTTCCAATTCCTAACACACATTACTATTTAGGATGTGGGAATAATGAATCAAAATTTCTGGGAATTCTCAGGAATTTCAGAATTATACAGAATCATCATTCTGTATTATAACACTATTCTTAATGAAGTTTTGAAATAGTTGTGAGTGACCATAATAAACACTTAGCCCTGGCCAGGTAGCTCAGTTAGTTGGAGTATCATCCCAAGCACCAAAAGTTTGTGGGTTCCATCCCTGGGGGGGTGCATATGGGTGGCAACCAATTGATTTTTCTCTCTTTCCCCCACTTCCTTTCTGTCTAAAATCAATAAACATATCCTTGGGTGAGGATTTAAAACATAAAATTTAAAAAAACAATTATTTTTGTTATACTAAATGTTTCAGAGATTTTGTTTAAAAAGATAATTTTTTTAGTATGAACAAGATTATATATTTATTTTATTATTAAATTTATTGGGGTGACACTTGTTAAGATTTATATAGGTTTCAAGTGTACCTTTCTATGACACATGGGAACTGTATCTTGCACTGTATGCCCATCACCAAAAGTCAAACTGCTTTCTGTCATCATATATTTGACCCCCTTTACCCTTTACTACCTTCCACCCCCTTTCCTCTGGTAACCACCATACTGTTGTCTGTGCCTATGGATTTGGTTTATATCCTACATATGAGTGAAGTCACATGGTTCTTAGCTTTTTCTGACTTATTTCACTTAGCCATGATATTCTCAAGATCAATCTATGTTGCAAATGGCAGCATTTCATCTTTTCTGATGGCTGAGTAGTATTCCATTGTGTGTGTGTGTGTGTGTGTGTGTGTGTGTGTGTGTATACAGCACATCTTTTTTATCCAAACATCTATCAAAGAACACTTTGTTTTTTCTGTATCTTGGCCACCATGGATAAATGCTGCAATAAACATAGAGGTGCATATATCTTGCAAATAAATGTTTTCCAGTACTTTGGTTAGACACCCAGAAGAGGGATTGCTGGGTGATATGATTAACTCTATTAATTTTTTGAGGAACCTCCATACTGTTTTCCATAGTGGTTGTACCAGTTTACATTCCCAAGAGCAGTAAACAAGGGTTCCTTTTTCTCCACAATCTCTCCAACACTTATTACTAGTCTTGCTGATAATAGCCATTCAAACAGGTGTGAGGTGGTATCTCATTGTAGTTTTGATTTGCATTTCCCTAATAGCTAGTTAAGTTGAACATCTTTTCATGTATATGTTGGCCATTTATATGTCTTCCTGGGAGAAATGTCTGTTCAGGTCCTATGCCCATTTTTTAATTGGATTGTTGTTTTGTTTGCAGTTGAGTTGTATGAATTTTTTATATATTTTGGATAATAACCTCTTATTGGAGCTGTTGTGTGCAAATAGCTTCTCCTAGTCAGTTGGTTGCTTTTCTGTTTTGCTGGTGGTTTCTTTTGCTGTGCAGATGCTTTTTAGTTTGATGTAGTCCCATTCATCTACTTCCCTTGCCTTTAGGGACAAATTCATAAAATCCTCTCTAAGACCAAGGTCCATAAGTTTAAGATTATATATTGCAATACCATTATCTCTACCTGATAAAGATGTCTGATAACAACAAAAAAACATTATATGATGGAACATAATATAAATGCCAAATAAAAATCACTTTAAAAATTGGAAGTACCAAAAATATTTGAAAGTTATTCTTAAAATGAAACTTAAAATCCCACAATGCATTAATTGCCCTGATAGTCTTTGTTTTGTAATAAATATTTCAGACATAGAAAATTCTTTCATTTTTGCATTAGACAAATACTCAGGACTGTCAAAAAAATGTTTGTTTGCATTAGATAACATGTAGCTCCAGAAACTCCCATTTTTAATGATAAAAATATTTTTTGTTTGCCCTGACTTTGGTTTTCTAGTTGAAACTGATATTGCTTTTGTTTATTTAAAGTTTAGATCAGTTTCTGATTTCATTTCAGGATGTTCCACAACATTTACTTCTTTCTTTGCATTTCTTGTTAAAGTATTTGTAAAGTACAGTAGCCTCTGGTAAATAATCATACACTGAGAATTGCCAACAAATTTATTTGACAGTATTTAAATACAGTAGTTTGCTAGCCCGTGATATACAGCAATTCAAAATACGTTTTTAAGGCAGTGGGTAAAGTAAAATATTTTAAAAGTTTAAAACTATAGTTTATGGTTCCCGAATTTCCCACAAACAGCATTTTACTATAATATTTAGAGGGGGGGCATTTTTAAGTACAGGTTGGTGAATTCCAATAACCAAAAAAAAGGACCCCGAAAAGAAAAAAGCTGGAGGTATCACACTTCCTAATTTAAAACTGTATCACAAAGCTATGGTAATCAAAACAGTATGGCATTGGCATAAATATAGACATATAGATCAATGGAACAGAATAGAGCCAAAAACTAAACCCATGTGTATACAGTCAACTAATTTACAATGAAGGAGCCAAGAATATACAATAGGGAAAGGATAGTCTCTTCAATAAATGGTGTTGGAAAAATTAGACAACTACATGTAAAAAAATGAAACTGGTCCATTATCGTACATCATACACAAAAATTAACTCAAAAAGGAATTAAAGACTTAAATGTAAGACCTGAAGCCATAAAACTCCTGGAAGAAAACACAGATGTAAGCTCCTTGAAATTGATCCTGGTGTTGATTTTTTTTTATTTAAAACCAAATCAAGGGCAAGAAAAGCAAAAATTAGTAAGTAGGACTACATCAAACTAAAGAGCTTTTGCACAGCAAAAAAACCCCCCAAAAACATATAAAAATGAAGACAGCCTACTGAATGGTAGAAGATATTTCAAACCATATATCTGATAAGGCATTAATATCCAAAATATATAAAGAACTCACACAACTCAATAGCAAAAGACAATCAAAATAAGCACCAAACATTACAATTAAAAATATGGGGAGGACCTGAAAAGATTTTTCCAAAGATATACAAATGGCCAAGATACACAAAAAGATGCTAAACATCATTAATCATACTGGAAATGCAAATTAAAACCACAGTATCATCTCACACCTGTTAGAAAGATTATTATAAAAAAGACAAGAAATAACAGGTGTTGGTGAGGATGTAGAGAAAAGAGAATCCTTGTGCTCTATTGGTAGAAATATAAATTAATGCAGCCACTATGGAAAACAGTCTGGAAGTTTCTCAAAAAACTAAAAATGAAACTACCATATGAGCCAACAATTCTAATTCTGGGTATTTATCCAAAAAATATGAAAACACTAAAACTTGAAAAGATGCATGCACCCCCATATTCATTGTGGCACACTTGCAATAACCAAGGTACAGAATAACCTAAGTGCCCACTGATGGACACACAGCTAAAGAAAATATAATAACACTGAAATATTATTCCCCCATTAAAAAGAGTGAAATCACTACATGAACAGACCTTGTGGGCATTATGGTGAGCTAAGTCAGAAAGATAAATATCATATGACCTCACTTACATGTGGAATCTAAAAGAAAAAAAAATTCCTGAGCTCGTGGATATAGAGATCGGTGGTTGCCTGATTTGAAGGCTGAGGGTGGGGGTGTCAATAAAATGTGTAACAGGGTCAAAAGGTACATATTTTCTCTTATGAGTAAGATATGGGGATATAATGTAAAGCATGGTAACTATCATTGATAATACTATATTGCATATTTCAAAGTAGCTAGGAGAGGAGATCTTGCAAGTTGTCATCACAAAACATTTTCTTCTAACTATGTGTGATATTGGATACTAAGTAGACTTATTGTGGTGGTCATTTGCAACAAATGCAAGTATTAAATCATTATACTGTACACCTAAAACTAATGAAATGTTTTTTTACCCCAATTTTAAAAAAAGGTTGAATTGGGTGAGTAGGGCAAATTTTCTGTTGTTTTTGGAAAAGTCATATGACCCCAGATGCACCAAGGTCATTTTCTGGAAAACAAAATCCATGGCAACTTCTCTGATCAGCAGTTATTTAGGCTATTAACATCTGCAGCTATAGCTTCATTTATAGCTTAATCCAATAATCTTCATAATGATGACACTTTATGTAATCAAAGAAGACTAAATTATGCCTAGTGTATTAAATGAAGGTGATTTTATAATACATTTAACAAGCAATTAAAAGTTACCTTTACCTAACTGTAAAAGTAACTTCACCCAGGATGTTCCCATTATTGCTGCAGATGTGTTTAGTTTCTTACAAGGTGATCTGAGTGCAGTGTCTTTCAATTTATAGCTTTTAAGTTGAAAATTAAACATTGCCATGACTTTTTAAATCTTTACGGTATCTTTTTCCATTATCATTTAGTCCCCTGGTTATACCCTCTTTCCCCCAGCAATCACCATGTTGTCCACATACCTGAGCCCTTTTTCCTCAATCCCTCCACTAACTCCCCCCACCCCCACTAGCTGTCATCCTGCTCCCCATCTAGGAGTCTGTCCCCATCCCATTTTCCTTGTTAGTTCAGTTTGTTCATTAGGTTCCACATATGAGTGAATCATATGGTATTTGCCTTTCTCTAACTGGCTTATTTCACTTAGCATGTTTTTCAAGTCCGTCCATATTGTCACAAAGGGTAAAATTTTCTTTTTTATGGCTTGAGTAGTATCCCATTTTGTAAATGGCCCATAGTTGTTTTAACCACTCATTTATTGATGGACACGGGCTACACTTCCTTATCTTGGCAATTGTAAATAATGCTGCAATGAACATAGGGGTGCTTATGTTCTTATGAATTAGTGTCTTGGGTTCCTTTGGATATATTCTCAGAGGTAGCGATCGCTGGGTCAAAAGGCACATCCATTTGTAAATTCTTGTGGTATCTCCATACTGCTTTCCACAGTGGCTGCCCCAATCTTCATTCCCAACAACTGTGCAAAAGGGTTCCCCTTTCTCTACAACCTTGCCTGCACTTGTTTGTTGATTTATTGATGACAGCCATTCTGACAGGTGTGAGATGGTATCTCATTGTGGTTTTAATTTGTATTTCTCTGGAGATTAGTGATGTTGAGCATCTTTTCACATGTCTATTGGTCATCTGTATGTCCTCTTTGGACAAGTGTATATTTAGGTCCTTTGCTTATTTTCTTAAATGGGTTGTTTGTTTTTTTGTGAGTTTGTAAGTACTTCGTAAATTCTGGCTATTAATCCCTTATCAGATGTTAGGCAAATATCTTCTCCCATTCTGGGGATTGTCTTTTTATTTTGTTAATGATTTCCTTTGCCCTGCAAAACCTTTTTAGTTTGATGTAGTCCCATTTGTTCATTTTTTTCTTTTGTTTTTCTTGCCTGGGGAGATATGTCTGATAAAAAAATTGCTATGAGCAATGTCTGAGATTTTCTGCCTATGTTTTCTTCTAGGATCTTTATGGTTTTGGGTCCAACATTTAAATCTCTGATCCATTTTGAATTTATTCATGTATGGTGGAAGAAGATGATCCAAGTTACATTTTTCCCACACATCTGTCCAATTGGGGCCAAAGGGAGTGGCATGAAATATTCAAGGTGATAAAAAGGACCTACAACCAAGGCTACTTTACCCAGCAAGGCTATCATTTAACACTGAAGGAGAAATAAGGAGCTTCCCAGACAAGAAAAAGCTGAAGAAGTTTAACACCAAACCAGTACTGCAACAAATGTTAAAGGGTTTACTTTAAGAAGGAGGAGGAAAAAACAACACAGAAAACAGTATATAATAAAAAAAAAGTCATGATTTTTAAAAATCTATCTAACCCTGGCTGGATAACTCAGTTGGTTAGAACATTGTTCCAATACACCAAAGTTGCAGGTTGACACCGTCAGGGCACGTACAAGAAACAACCAATGAATGCATACATAAGCAGAACAAATTGACAATTCTCTCTCTCCCCCCTCCTCTCTCTCTAAAATCAATTTAAAAAAACCCCATCTGACTATTCCTTTTGTCTACACGGATCTGCATATGTACCCTATTTAAAAGAAAAAAAAAGTGTTTCATTTCTTTGCTGAAAAGAACAAGTCTTAGTGTTATAGTTATCTAGTAAAAATGAAACACTTGTAATCCTTTTTGAGTGCCTATATACATAATACAAAAGTCTTATTTCTTTGCAGTAGGAAATACTGGTATTGGAGTAACAATTTTGATGGAACAAAAATGATCATGTCAACCACGGAGTCAAAAAATGACATTATAGAAGGCTACAAAAATGTAATGATGTTAAAATTACTAAATTATGTGAAGTATATCTTTATATTACATGTCTTTCCTATTAACACAATGATTACTCCTCCTCTTGAGGTAAAATCCCTTAATTCCTGGTAATAAAAAATATTACTAGTTCCTTTTCTTTAGGGTAAGAAGTGCTCCATTCCATATATGTATAATCACTGTATAAATAATAAAACAAACTATAATTGTGTGATTAATGGGAGGGTCATTTGCAAAAAATAAAAGATTTACTTTAAAAAGCAACTTTCAATGTAAATGCTGAGAACTACAGGAAACAGTAACTTTAGAATCAGACCAAATTTTGGCTTTGTAACCTTAGGTAAATATTGCCCAGATATGTGATTTCCTTATCTTTTTACTTAGATTGAAAACAAGGTAGCTTGTATCTTGCCAGTTCCTTTAAAAAATGTTAGAATAGTTCTTAAAATTTGTAGAAGGTAAAACAATTCCAAAATCCTCCCTGAAACATTGGAGAGATGCAAAGGGGAAGAAATAACACACATAAATATGGCATTTAGATTTTCAATGTAAATTAGAAGTACATGCCACCAAATCAATACAATCAAATTAATGTCACTGAACTACACTTTTAACCTATCATAATCCTATTGCTAGATAATGGGGAACCATAATATACTAAGGCAGTAGTCTTTAGTTGATTCTTAGGCAAATAGTCACGAACTAATGTGCATTACTGGCTTTCACAGTCTTATCAAGGGAGTCTAAACACTCTAAAGCAAAGTCAAATCCAGCCAACATTCTGTTTTTTTAAAATCAAGTTTTAATGAAACACAAACAGGCTATTATTTACATACTACCTATAGCTGCTTCCATGCTACAAGTAAGACTTGAGTAATTGTGACCAGGGCCCACAATTTAGCACCTGGACTCACAACAGAAAAAGTCTCCAGACCACTCTTCTAAAGCACTGCTACATACAGGTTTGGTTTGCTTACCCGGACTGTTTGTTCCTGATCAGAAATGAGATGAGGATATTGTGTGAGAATATATACCAATTAGGTTACTAAGTATAATGTTTATTTCAACTGCTTTTTTGTTGTCAGTACCAGACTTTCTCAATGAAGAACTTATAGTCTGGTACAGGTTCCTTTTCTTGCAATGGATAGGTATAAACAGTTCATTGACAGCTACTTTGAATAGCACTACTATAAAGGTATATAGAGGCAGGAGAAGGGACAACCCCAAAGCTCAAAAGGCATTAGTGTCACTGGGAGACTTATTTTGCCACAGTGCTCTAGGATTTTGTAGCATAGGCGTGGCAACTAATTGAATGAGATTCTGAAAGTGAATCACAAAGACTTTTTCTTCTACTTCCTGTTCTTCTAAGTTTTAAATTACTCCCAAAATCTTTTCTGCTCTATAGATTTATGATTCAACAAGGTGAACGGTAAGAGCAAATAGGTCCCTTTCTCCCTATCTTTTCTTGGGAGCAGGAAAGATAAAAATATTTGTTTTCCCACCCCTCCCCCATATTCAAGAAAATAACTTAATATATTTTGCCTGTTTAGCCTCTTTAATTTACTGAGCAGATAGAAAACTATAATATTAAATTATATTTCTCTTGAAGTGAAAGGGTTTAGAAAACATATCTATTCTCTGTAAATGTTAGCAGTATTTGCCCCTATACTTTACTGACTTAAAAAACATCATACATCAAATTAAAGAATACAGAATGAAATCCTACCACTAACTTTAACATGAATTTTCCTTGAACAAGCATACAGTTTCTAAAGGCGCCACAGGTAATCTGACTCAAGCAGTTTTCTGAAAAATAAAATTATTCAGGGACAGAATTTTATTACAAATATTTACTCAAAAACTATATACAGCAGAATTTTAATAGACATTTAAAACATTTAATATTCAGTGAAACAAAATTTAAGAATTCAAAGCATGTTTTAAGAAGTAAAAATGTAGTGTTTTAAATAAAGGTTTATTAGTACTTCAAAGCAGACTACTGTTATTCTTATTGATTTCTAGATCTTTATTTCCTAGAGGATAAAAAAACAACTGAAAATCAACTTAGTGGCCATCTTATGGATAAATTAGACTAAATATCCCAAACCAATTTTTTACATCACTGCTTTAGGTCCCATTTGAAGTCTCTGTTTTACAATTAAAAGGAAAAGTCACTGAAACATGGCTGAGTTCATGCCAGGACATGTTTTCAGTTTGCTGCTTTACAGTATCTATATTATATCATACTTTGGTTTGGTTTCCAGACCATTTTTATAAGTCTATTTCTAAAGATCATTAAAACAATATTAAAAGCATAATAGCTACAGAAGTTTCAACAATGGATTTCTACTTTATACAACTAATTCATCAAGGGATTTCTGCACAGCTAACACTGACGAAAAACACAAATATAAATTTATATTTTAATAATTTCACTTTCACTGAAAGTTTAATTAAGGTAAGCTTACAGCCTGGCAGGCTAACACTTGTATGGAGGTACACGGATTCAAATATTCTGTTTACATGCTTCTGATAGTCTGGAATGTTATATTAAATCCAAAATAAGTTATGTTCATTCAAATTCTCAATAGCTTCATTAATTTCACACTCTAAGCATTTACCAGCATCATACCCAAAATAAAGCTTTCATTAACAATGCCAATTAGCCATTAATTCAAATCAATTATTCCCGAAAGGTACGTGGTTTCCAACTTTCTTCCTTTAAGTTGAGAAGGACATATAAGTAATCAAGATTTTTAGCTTAGGACTGATGGAATTTTCAATGCTTTATAAATGTAACTAATATCCTAATAATCAATTCATATTGGCAATCAAGTTCTGTTTCCTTGAGAACTGTTAAGTGAAGCTTTTCTATTGTAAACTTTCATTAAAATCCTGTTCATGTTTTAAAACCTCTTGAAAATCCATTCTATCATGCTATTATTGAACTAATTTCTGTAATAACGTAGGTTGTTCAGAGAAAATGTATGAATGACCTCCCTCATATTTTTCTGTTTCTGAACTCTACTAAAGCACCACTGAGCTCACCTGATAGCAATGTTCCAAATGCTCTCACCATTTGTACACTAAAACTGAGAATGACAACTAATTTCAACTTCTTTCTTTTTCATCTGCCAGGTCTACTGTTGTCTCTGATGTGCTAGGGCTATTTTCTGCAGGCACATCATCTGTTTGATCAGACACTACTTCATCAGGCTTGACTGAAGGATCACCACTACCTTTCTGAAGAATCTCTGTGGCTTCATACTCAAGTACCTCTGATGGAGTCAAAGGTTCCAGATGAACACTGCCTTGCTCACTAACATCAGAACTAACAGATTCAGGTTCATCTCTTTTTCTCAAAAACTGATCAATGCTAACATCGCCAGATGTCAACTGCAAATCCTTAATATTCTTTGAAGAAAATCTGGCTTCATTGGAGTTTTGATCTTTAATCTGATCACATGAAATTATGTTTTCTGAACTTTCGCACATTTTCAGTTCTGTTTCTTGACAAATGTGCTCAATTTGTTTTTCCTTTTCCACTTTATCCTCACCAATATTTGAATCATAACTGAAGATATTTTTTGAGCCAGTTTCCTTGTCTTCAAGACAGATATCCTTTTCTTTATCTGAAACTATTATGCTTTCTTCACTTTTTGTTGCTGATGGGGCTTCAAATGAATTTGCATCACATCCGTTTTTTTCTTCTGAAGAAGCTTTATCATGCTGACTGAAAAAAAATAAAGACTTTCATTATCTATTCCTTCATATAATACAATGTTTTTGAACATTATCAAAATAAAGACATGCTCTAAATATTTTTTTAAAGTTTAGGGTTACTTGCCCATCAAAAAGGAAAACAAAATCAAGGTTCACAGTCCTCGTCATGATGTTACAATTTAGGAGGCTGCTATTTTCTTAGGTAAGAGAGTGAAAAACTCCAGAATCTCATATAAAAGTAGACCTGCAGAGTCTATCAATTAGTTTTAGTCCTGGTTATTATTTTTATCTGTTAACATCCTTGCTTGATTTTAGTTAAAATTTAAGCATTCTTATTAATTTCTGAGATTACTTTACATAAAGAATAAATGTATATGGAAAAAAACTATTTTTCTTTTATGATTTGTATATCCTCTTACAGCTACAATATCTTTCTATATGCAAAATCAGATAAGCATTCATAAACATTTCCCTAATTTTTAATAGCCTAATTTAAGGAAACACAAAACTATGCCTAAAAAAGTACTATGTAAAATACATAGATTTGTGTACATTTGTACACATATATGTTTATGAGTGTGTGTGTTTACTTTTATTCTGATGTGTTAAGAGAAACTATTTAGTGAATAAAACATTAGAAATAGAAGATTTCTAAAAGGATCTCTAGTCCCTTATCTAGATGTAACAATGCTATTTTAGCAAAAATAAATTTATATGATAACATGTCTTATTTCTTACATTAATCTACCGAGAATTTAGACTTTTTTTGTAACAAATTGACAAATATCAAAGCAACAGTATCAACTATTTACTATTTCCTAAATTATATTTATAAGGCCATTTCACTATATGTTTTGTTATGATCTATATTTAGACTGACAATTCTTGAGCCAATTCCAGACTGTCTTAACAATTATAGATTAACAATGTACTTTATTATCTAATAGAGCAAACTGTCTATATTCTACAATTCTTCTCCCTAAATTTAATCATTTAATAATGCAAAGGATATTTGTACAAGGACATTAGTTAAAACAGTGTTTCAATAGTGAATACAGAAGCAACCTAAGGTCTAACAACAGGGCAATAATTAAATAAATTATGGTATTAATAAAAAGAAAAATATGAATCTTAAATTTTGTCAATTTCCAAACCATATCCTATAAATTATTTTGGAAAATGGCTTATCATGCAAGCTATTAATATTATTTTTTATCCCAGTAAATGTTTGTTTTTATTTAGATCTTGCACATTTTTCATTTTTGTTAATATTGTGAATTAACATTTTTTCCATTATATTTTGTAATCACATGTTATTGTATATAGGAAAGATTCTTAGCTCATTTTCTTGGGTCTTATAGGTCAATTACATCATCTCAAAAAATTATATTTTCCTCATTTAACTTTGTATAATTGTTACTTTGTCCAGCTCTTATTGGACTAACTATAATTTACAGAAAATGTTAAATAACAGAGAAGTGACTAGTCTGCTTTTTCTCTTCAGTTGAATATTAATAAATTCTTCCCCCCTCCCTTTCAGGATTCTAGGAAAAATGCTATGTGAAGAAAGGGCTAGATCATTTTTCTAGCTAATTCTAAGGAACACCTTCATAAGGCTTTATTCCATAAATTGCTTATATTAATAGCTTTAACAAGCAACCTACTATAAAATACACAGAATAAAAGAGAAATGGAGAAATCAATTCAAAAGTAATTGAACAGCCAAAAACGGCATAATAAAATTATCTTTATCTGAAAAAAATTTCTAATTAGAATGTTGGAATTATTTTACTAAAAGTTTGGGAAATGTTTTGTATTCTTTAGTATCCTACCTGAGCATTGTTTAAAAACCAATTCCTAAATTTTGAAACTTTTAAGTTGAGAGGGCACCACATAAGTACCATTAAAGCTTTCTGAAAATGATTTATATATAAAAAGAGATTTTACAATTACCTATTTGCAATAATTTTCCTTATGTAGCATCTTTTAACTGTTTTCATTCAATGGGGCAATTAAAATCTGTTAACATTTTACTTACTAGTATGTACTTTAAAAATTTTAACTTTATACTCTACATGTTTAAAAGTATTTAAAAACTAAGCATCTGTAATATAATCTTGTTGTATTAAAATTTCAAAAATTTTAAAATTAAAAGCCACTACTAAAAACAATACCATATATACACATTTAAACAGTCCTTTACTGATTAACTAAAATGATGCAAAATAAGTGTCATTTATATATTTGGTTTCAAGAGATTCAGTTTTTCCTTATATTTACCTTTCAGAATTTGATGTTTCTGTTTCTTCTTCTGCCATATTAGGTCTTGCAATTTCCTGAAATGATTAATGATAATTTTCTTTTATATTCATGGATAAGCTTAAACTACTTTTATGATATTAAACTTTCTGGAGGAATTTAAGTGTGCAATTGTATATACCAAGGAACTGAAAAAAACAGTTTCTTAATCAAAAGTATGTATTAGAATAATTCTCATTATCAAAAGTACAATTTTAAAAATTCTTTTTAAAGAAACCTATAAGAAATTCTTTGTACCACAAGTTTCTGAATCAAGGTCATAAAACAGTTATCCAGTTATAAGAATACCTGCTTTCCTTAGACTCTGTTTCAAATATGGGCCATAATTACAATCACAGTTACTTGAACAATACAGGTTTGAACTGTGTAGGCCCGCTTATATGCAGATTTTCTTCAATAAATATACAGTTGGCACTCTGTATCACTGGTTTTTGCTTCTGTGGATTCATCTGACTGTGGGTTAAAAACAGTATTTTCAATCTGCGGTTGGGAATCCACGGATGTGGAAGACAAACTGTATGTAATGTTCTATGCCATTTTATATAAGGGACCTGAGCATTCATGGACTTTGGTATCCACTGGGTTGGCAGTGAGGTCCTAAAACCAACCCTCTGCAGATATCTAGGACAACTGTACTGCAGGGTTTTTTTGGATTAAGTCAAGTTATACACAAACTTTCAACTGCATGAGGGTCAGTGTCCTTAACCCCCAGGTTGTTCAAAAGTCAACTTTACTTGAATAGAAAATTAGTTAAACACAATTTAAATCTGAACAAGTGGCATCCACACTCTTTAAAAAAAACAATCATTAAGTACAGACACTTAAAAACATTTTTGAAATTATCATTTCATATTTGGAGTCATGGTAAGTGGAAGTAATATTAAATAACAAATCATATATTTTACTTATTTCAAATCTTTCATGAGGAGGAAGGAATACAATAAAACCTCAGTAAGCCAGAGGCTAGCGTAAGTTTATAACAATTACCAATTATTGAGCACACATGATGCATACAGTATGTTAAGAACTTTACATTCGCTATTTCATTTCATTCTCATACTAGACATTATAAACTCCATTTTTACAAATGAAAAATAAAACTGCATAGGTTAAGTAGAAAACCTAAAGCAATGCCACAAGTGGTGAATTTCTTAACCATTGTAAGTGATGACCCAAGCCTGTGAAATTGATAAATGTATTAATCCCATACATTTATTTCTTCACTCTCCCAATACCTTGCTAAAATGAGGGCAAAGAAATAAAACATTTTCCCTCATAGACACCAAGTAAACACCAAAGCAGACTTACTGTCAAAGAGGTTTCAACAAATTTTTAAATGGAAAGTGGCTGGAGGCATGGAAACTGACTGCATATTGTGGAGAAAGTTACAAGAAAACATCTAAGTTGGAAGTATAAGAGAATCATTTTGCCCAAGCAACCCAAGAAATCTGGTGTTTGATGAAATTCAGTACAACATTCAGTATATAAAAGGTAAAAATGAAACACAAAGACTAATGAGAAATCTAAATGCTTTTTCTACAGGTACCTATCTTCATGCTACCACAAAGGCTAGAGGTTGGTTAGTTAACTCTGAACTGGAGACAATCTAAACTTGTGAACACTAAGAACAGCAAAGGGCAGGCATGAGATAATGAGAAAATATAAAACAAAACAAATAATAAATTAGTCAAAACCATAAACTGAGTAAAGGGACCCACAGTCTCTCTCCTGCCTGGATCCTAGAACTTCAGCAGCCAGAGGAATCATTCTTCATCCTACCACCTCCAACCGGAATCTAGATTTCCTTTTTGGAGAAAATTACTAGCCCCAAATAAAAGATTTCCCATAATGATTTTGAGTGCATATTCCCCAACAAAGAATCAGTCAGCTGAGCACCTGATTTCTTATGTTAAAGTCCAAACAATTCCCCTGCAGACTGTGCAGTTTGTACAGCACACTAATCCAGCAGATGACCTTTATGTATATGAATTCATGTCAGCAGTTCTCCAAGACTGCTTCACAGACAACTGGGGCCTCTAAAACACCTTCAGGAGGAACATGAAATGAAAACAAAAACAGTGGTGGGTAAAAATGCTGGCATCTCAACACCAATCTAGGGAGTGGCACCAAATCAAAATTGTATGAGTAACCATTGTATTCTTTATCAGCATATATCAGCAGTAATTTTATGATTATTATACAATTTTTATTATGTATCAGTCCTTGAGTTTGTCTTTTTAAGAGCCTATGTGACAAAATAGGATGAATGCATCCTATTCATCCTATGAATGCACTGCTATTGTACATGGAAAATACTTAAGTCTGTGATTGAGCTGTGAGCTAAACCTAGCCAGAACATTTTTCCATTTAACATCATTTTAATTTTAAAAAATAACTGTCAAACTATGGGTATTTAGACTTGGCAATTTAGTAGACATTTTCTTGAAAACTGACAAAGTGAGCCTGTGCTACCAAAGAAAGCTGACAGTATTTGTTGCCAAAAATAAAATTCAAGCAAAAATTAAATTTTAGGAAAACTTGTATCTATCACTGATAAGATTAATGATAATCTTAACGAATGTGATTACTTGATATAATATAATGAAACATGTCAACACTTGGAAGATTTAAGTAACTCAGTCAGGGAACCAGTATTTTCCAAATGGCCAATGCCTGCCAAAATCATCCATGTACAAAAGATTCCATCCAAGTGTAAAACAGAATAATAGATTTTAATGTAACAAAGTACAAAAAATGTAGATATATGGAGTCAGATATCACATTGCAATAAATCTTTAGGGAAACTTCCACTTGTCTACTTTTGACGTAATACCAAAGGAGAGTAATCAGAATTATCTGAAAAGATTTTTTTATTGTTTTTTATTTTTAGACTTCAAATGTACTTTATTTTATCAATCATGCCATATTTTAATGGGTACAGTGTACTTTCACTTGGCATCAACTGTGAGTTGATTTTGAGACAATTATTATACCAGCTGTGATGATTACTAACCTCTCCATTCCTTTGGGGTGACTCTGCCAACAGGGGACAGGTTCCATTCTATTCCAATTTGTGTTGCTGTAAATACCCATGCAGCAACACAGAAAGTGGCTCCACTAGCTAACACAGCGTTATCATTATTTGTCATGGAAATTGGGTGTCTGTTTCTGGTTGACCTGTTATTTGCTGAATGTTTCAAACCAGGAGATGACTTAGTGTGTTTCTGGCCAACATTATGAAGTTGAGAGTGAACTGCAGGTTTGCTGGAACCTCACATCAAGTACCAGTACCCTTGTGATACCAGTACCCTTGTGAGATTTTATTTTTTTATTTTTTGAAGGTATTTATTTATTTATTTTTTAGAGAGAGGGAGGGAGGGACAGAGGGAGAGAAACATCAATGTGTGGCTGCCTCACACACGCCCCCACACTGGGGACCTGGCCCCACAACCCAAGCATGAGCCCTGACTGGAAATCGAACTAGCAACCTTTTGGTTTGCAGGCCGGCGCTCAATCCACTGAACCACACCAGCCAGGGCATGAAAAGATTTTCAAAGCACTGGATGAAGCTGGATATTCTTCACATATTTCAACCAAAACAATGTATCATAAGGGACTAAATACAGAAACATGAGAATTCAGTCTTATTCTATTTAAGTAGACATACAATGTTATTCTTTTAAGTTTGTTTTGGAAAATATTTTTCAGAAATGGTTGTTTATGTAACATGGGGGGCTTATTATTTTTTAAGTGACAATATTGCTTAAATTTCACAATTTTAATTTCTAATATGGTAAATATCAATAATTTTTTAGAGTACTAAAATAGTGCTCTCTGGCTCTGGCTGGTGTGGCTCAGTGGATTGAGCACTGGCCTGTGAACCAAAGGGTTGCTGGTTTGATTCCTAGACAGGGCACATGCCTGGATTGTGAGCTAGGTCCCCAGTTGATCCCCTAATGTGTGACAAGCAATCACACATTAATGTTTCTCTTCCTCTCTTTCCCTCTTGTCTAAACACAATAAAATCTTTAAAAAAATAAAATTGTGTCCTCTGGAGCTGCAAAACAGCCCTATCCCCATCCCAAACCATAGGGTTTCCAACTAACTTTTTAGTGTTTCATTCTTTAATATGTATTAAGAGCTAAGGATCACCACACAATCAAAGGCATCCTTTCACATCAGAAAGGTCAAAATCAAAAAAGAATAAAATAGGGGACTTGGAGACAAGAGACATGACTGGGAACAAAAGAAAATAGTCCTGACTGGTGTGGCTTGGGATTGAGCACCGGCCTGTGAACTAAAGGGTCGCCTGTTCGATTCCTATTCAGGGTTCATGCCTGGGTTGCAGGCCAAGTCCCCAGTAGAGGTTATGTGAGAGGCAACCAACCACACATTGATGTTTCTCTCCTTCTCTTTCTCCCTCCCTTCCCTCTCTCTAAAAATAAATAAATAAAATCTTTAAAAAAAGAAAATATATATTATTAATACATACTTAATACATATTTAATATTCACAGAGAAGTATGAGATGTTATTATATCCATTAAACAAGAAAAAACCTGAAAACAGAATGAGTGGAGAGCAAATAAAAAACTTACAAACTTTTCAAAATTAAATATATCAGAACTAAAATAATTAATTTCAGAAAATATTTTTTAGAAGACTGAACAAAAAAGATGAAAGACAGAAGGCAAAAAAACCCCCATACGATTAGAGTAGTTGATGGAGGAAGTACAATATCAGATCAATAGGAGTTTCAAAAAAAAAAAAAAGAACAGAAAAAGACAGTGAAAATTTACCAAAGAAATAATACAAAAAAACTTACCCCCACACAGAAATATCCCAATTACAAAGACTTATCTAATGCCTATCGTAATGAATGAAAAAAGATGATGGCTGGACATGTTGGTAAGAAACTTCAAAACACCAGAGAGAGAGATAATCATTAAAGTCAGGGAAAAAATAACCTAAACACAAGAAAAGAATTGAAGAATGGCAACTGACCAAAAATAATACTTTCGAAACTGCACTGTAAAATTGTTTTCTATATACTTAAGCCAAATTATCATTTTAGTAAACACAGTTTTAGATATGCAAGGAGTGGAAAAAGGTATATCCCTTTTGAAGTACACATTTCATCATAAGGAGTAAACCATGGGAAGAATTCATGGTTCAGAAAATAGAACATCCAACACAAGAAAGGAAGGAAAATTCTAACACAACAATGCACCAGACTTAGAGAGCAACTAGTTTAAACTGAAGCAGGTGTGAGAGGAGATTACCAGATATTTCCAATAATTTTTTTGAGTGTGTGAACATTAGGAACGAATACTTCCAAAACAGCAAATAAATCACATTTAAAAAAAAAACAGCATTAGGTGCATATAAAACTAAACAAATGAATACAAAGATGTATTTTTTAATTCCAGAAATAAAATGAGGTGTAGAAAAGAAAATCATATTATAATACTTCCTAGCTCAGAACATATAACAGTCTCAAAAATTGAGTTATAACTATGTTGGGATTAGTGCTATGCCAAGCCATACTGTATTCTGAAGTAAAAGAAAAATGTGTACCCGTGTTATAAGTTTTTGGTTTTTTTTCTATTGTGGTAAATATATACAACATATAATTTACCATCTTAACCATTTTTAAGAGTACAGATCAGTGATATTAAGCATATTCACATTGTTGTACAACCACCACACCACCAACCATCCCTATAAATTTATGCATCTTATAAAACTGAAGCTTCTATACCCATTAAACAATAACTCCCCTCCACCCAGCTCCTGGCAATCACCATTATACTCTGTCTTTGTTATTTTGACTACTCTAAGCACCTCATACAAGTAGAATTATACAGTATTTTTCTTTTTGTGACTGGTTTATTTCACTTAGCACAACATTCTCAACATTTACCATGTTGTAGCATATCGCACAATTTCCTTCCTTTTTAAGGGTGAGTAATATTCCATTGAATGCATTTACCACATTTAACTTATCCATTCATCCATCAATGGACCTTTGGTTACTTCCATGTTTTAGCTACTGTGAATACTGCTATGAAAACAGGCGTACAAATAATTTTTTGAGTCCCTGCTCTGAACTGTTTTGAATATATACCTTGAAGTGAAACTGTTTGGATCATATAATTTTTTGAGGAACTACTATACTGTTTTCCACAGTGGCTATACCATTTTATGTTTTCACCAACAACACACAAGGGTTCCAGTTTCTCTACATCCTCATCAACAACTGTCGTTTTCTTTTTTTGTGATAGTAGCCAGCTGAATGGTGTGAGGTGGTATGTCACTGTAGTTATGATTTGCACTTCCCTAATAATTAACAATCTTGTGCATCTTTTTATCTCCTGTTGGTCAGTTCTATATCTTCAGAGGATTGTCTATTCAAGTCCTTTAACCATTTTTTAAAATTAAAATAAATTTCCAATTACAGTTACATTCGATATTATTTTGTATTAATTTCTGATGGACAGCATAGTGGTTAGACAATCATGTACTTTACAAAGTGTTCTCTCTGGTATTTACAGTAAATTGGGGTTTTTGTTATTGTTATTGAGTTTTAGTACTTCTCTATAATTTTGGATTTTAATCCCTTAACAGATACATAGTTTGGAAGTATTTTCTCCCATTCTGGGAGTTGCCTTTTTATTCTGTGGATTGTGCCTTTAGAAATATAAAATGTTAAAATTTTCATGAAGTCCAATTTGCCCATTTTTTTTGTTACCTGTGCTTTTGGCATGGCATGTAAAAATTCAGTGCCATATCCAATGATATTAAGCTTTTGTTCTATGTTTTCTTCTAAGAATTTTATCAATTTAGGTCTTATATTTAGGTCCTTGATACGTTTTGAGTCAAGGTTTACATATGGTGTCAAGTAAGGGCCCAAATAAATTCTTTTGCATGTGATTGGCTGGTTTTCCCAGCACCATTTGTTTAAAAGGTGGTCTTGGATCCCCTGTCAAAATTTATTTGACCATATTTGTGAGTTTATTTCTGGGCTCTCTAGTCGGTATCATTGGTCTATATGTCTATCTATGCCAATACCACACTATTTTGACTACTATTACTTTGTAGTAAGTTTTGAAATCAGAAAGTGTGCATACTCTAGTTTTCTTTTTTACTTTTTAAAATTGTTTATGGCTATTTGAGGTCCCTTGAGTTTCCATATAAATTTTAGGATAAGCTTTCCTGTTTCTGTAAAACATATTCTGTAAGTTTTACTACGTTACGTTTTGTTTTCATTCTTACCTAAGTATTTTCTAATTTCTCCTGTGAATACTTCTTTGATCCATTTGTTGTTTTAAAAGTATGTTGCTTAATTTCTATAATCTTGTGAATTTTCCAGTTTTTCTTTTGTTAACTTCTAATTTCATCCTGAGGTGGTCAGAGAAGATAGTCTGCATGATATCTGTCTTCTGAAATCTATCAAGACAATTTGTGGCTTAACATATGTTCTACCCTGGAAACTGTCCCATGTGCACTTGGGAGGAATGTGTTGCTGGATGGAATGTTTTATTTCTGTTAGATCTAGATGGTTTATTGTGTTATGTCTTCTATTTCTTTACTCAGGTCTGAGTGGTCTGTCCTTTATGATTAGTTGGGTATTGAAGTCTCCAACGTAAACTATACAACAATATATTTTCCCCTTCAATTCTGTCAGTTTTTACTTCATATATATTGGTGGTCTGCCATTAAAGTATGTGTTTATAACTGTCATATACTATGTCTTCTTGCTGTACTGAACCTTTAATTATACAGGGGTAGGCAAAAGTAGGTTTACAGCTATGAGTACATGAGAGTTTACTCTTGTATTATTATTTGTATTACAACTATAAACCCACTTTTGCCCACCCCTGTATATAACATCCTTTTTCTTCACTTGTAAATGTTCTCTGATTTAATCTCAGTTTGGTCCAATATTAGTAAAGCCATCCCTGTTCTTTTTTGGTTACTATTTGCATAGAATATCTTTTTCATTCCCTCAACTTGAATTTTTGTGTTTGGATCTCAAATAAGTCTCCTGTAGACAGTATGTAGTTGGATTATGTTTTTTCCCACAACCTCTGTCTTTCAATTGGAGACTTTAATACATTAGCATTTACATTAATTACTAGTAAGAAGGGACTTCTGTCATTGTGCTGTTTGTTTTCAGTTAGAGCATCTTTGGCTTTATTTCCTGTACTACTGACTCTTTTGTGGTTTCAATTTTTTATGGTAGTGAAATGTTTAAATTCCTTTCTCATTACCATTTGTGTGTATTGCATAGCAATTCTTTTTGTGGTTACCATGGGGGTTATATTTAACATCATAATGCTAGTACACTTCAATTTGAACTGATACCAGCTTACCTTCAATAACATACAAAAACTGCTCCTTTGCAGCTTCATCCACACCCCTTTCAATTGTTGATGTCACAAAATTACAGCTTTTTACATTGTGTGCCTCAAAACATAGACTAATAATTCTTTAAATGCAATAGTCTCCTAAATTATGTAGGAAACAAGATCTGGAAATAAAAACCAATGTTAGGGTAAAACTAGCTTTGACACTAATAATTTTTTCTTTAAATATATTCATATTTTAACCATGTAGAACACAAAAAATACAGTTAAGAACCATTGTTACAGTAATATTAACTTTTATAATTGCCCATGGACTTACCTTTATTGAAACCTTTTTTCTCCACACAGCTTTGAGTTAACATGTAGTATCCTTTCATTTCAACTTGCAATTTCTTCCTTGAGTGTATCTTGCAGGGCAGGTCTAGTGATCACAACTTCCCTCAGGTTTTATGTGAGACTGTCTTAATTTCCCCCTCACTTCTGAAATACAGTCTTGCCAAATATAGGATTCTTAAAGTTTTTTTTAATGACTGTGAATATATTGGCCCACTTCCTTCTGACCTTCAATCTTTCTGATGAGAAATCTGAAAATCTTTAGGATCCCTTGTATGTGATGATTGATTTCTCTCTTGCTGCTTTCAAGATTTACTACCTTTGGAAAGTTTGATTATAATTTGTTTCCATGTGGATCTCTTTGAGTTCATCTTACTTGAGGTTGATTGTGCTTCCTGGATGTTTATGTTCATTTCTTTCATCAACTTTGGGAAGTTTTCACTCATTTCTTCAAATATGCTCTTGGCCAATTCTCTCTTCTCCTTCTAGGCATCCTACAATGTGTGTATTGGTCTGCTTTATGGTGTCTCACAGCTCCCTTAGGCTCTGTTCATGTTTCGTGAATAAGTTTTCTTTCTGTTTCTCAAACTCATTAATTTCCATTGTCCTATCTTCAAGTTCGCTGATTCTTCTGTCTGCTCTAATTTGCCTTTGAATTCCTCTAATGAAATTTTCATGTTCAGTTATTATACTTTCCTACTCCAATTTTTTTTCTGGTTTCTTTTTAGGCTTTCTCTTCATTGAGATTTCCATTTTGTTCACACACTGTTTTCTTGACTTTTCCCACATATTCCTTTTGTTCTTTGGGCACCTTTAAGACAGTTGTTTTAATTTCTTTGTCTAGTGTATCTGCCATTAGGTCTTTTACAGGAACAGTTTCTGTTGAAATTTTTTCCCTTTGGATGGGCCATACTTGCATATTTGTGTCTTCAGATTATTTTGTTGAACATTGGACATTTGAATCTAATAATGTGGTAACTCTGGCAATCAGATTCTTCTTATTCTTCAGCATTTGCTGTTCTTCTTATTTATTGTTTTGCTGTTGTTGCTTAGGCTGTCTCTATCCAGAGGATCAGCCTGAGTTATAACACTAAGGTCTTCTCAGTCTTTTCTGAGCCTTTACCTGGGTATATGTAATCACTTTCTAATTTTCACTAAAGAAGCAATAGTTTTGAATGTCCTAATCTTTAATGTCTGACTCCTGAAAGGGTAAAAGCAAAAATAAAGGGGGGAGGTGCACTGTTCCTTTAAATCCCCTGAAAGTCACTTTAGCTGGAAGGGGAGGGGCATGTAACAAAGGGTAGGTGCACCAATGACCGCCTACGTCTTGGTCTACAATTCTGTGACAAGCGACAATCTGTGATAAGAGAACAGGTTCCCATTGTTTGGAGTACTGGGTTTCTTTGCCCACCTTAGCTCCCATAAGCAGTGGACAAGATGCTCCAGGAACACGTGCACAGATGCCTGCCATGTGGCCAGGTGGGCAATGGATAGCTGCTACTATGCTAAATGCTTAAGTTGCCCAAAACTGATGACAACTTACTGTCCAAGTCTTCCCCTGGAAGACGCATGCCTTCAAAGGACTCGAGTTCCAAAAACAGTTATACTAGACAGACTCTGCTGGCACAATTACTGTCTAGGTGAGGAGATAGATTCCTAGTGTTTTCTACTATACCATTTTTCCAGAACCCTAGGGAAAGGCTACTATGCAGGAAGTAGTTGAAAAAATGTAAAGCAAGTATATTGAACTCACAAGAGTGGTTTAAATTTAAAGATTTTATTTCAGAATTTATTATCACCTTACTTTCCTGGCTTTAATGGAACCAAACACACTCAAAATATTTTCAACATCTAATTTTCTCTTTATCTTTGCAATTTTAAATAATTTTAAATTAAGATTACTCACACTTCTTTTGCAGGATGCTATTGTGGCTAGTATTTTAAAATTCTGAATACCATTTTGTTTATCAGTTTTAGAAGACCCAAATATAATGATTTTATATTGCAATTTATTGATATTATATGTATATATAATTAAATTTTTAACAATTTCAATTCTTCCAATCCACAAGAATGGAATATCTTTCCATGTATGTGTGTCTTCTTCCATTTCTTTAATGTCTTTCCATTTTTGGTGTACAGACCTTTAACCTCCTTGGTTAAATTTATTCCTAGGTATCTTATTCTTTTTGAGGAAATTTTAAATGAGATGGTTTTCTTCATTTCTCTTTCTGACTGTTCATTGTATGTATACAGAAATGCAACAGGTTTTTGCATACTGATTCTGATTTTTAAAATACTTCAATTTAAAAAACCATCATGAGAAATATAAAATTATGTGATCACAAATTCTGTTCAAATTTTTCCAGTCTTGGAAACCATTTTTTGAGTTGCAAATATCTGACTCCGTTGTTAACATTCCTTAAAAGTATGCATGGGAAACAAAATTAAAACAAGGATTCTTTAGAATAAATGAGCCAGTCACAATAAATCAACTGACCCTTAGACTACTTTTTAAAAAGACCGTTCTTTGAAAATCTTTGCCCATCATGTGAAACAAATACTCGAAAATCTGTATTTTGTCATTGGATGGGTCTATGTTCCATTAAAATCATTTTAATTTGATCAGAAACAGGTGGCCATAAAAAAATTCTTAAAATTATTTTAAATAGCACCTTATTTTCATGTTTGAGCTTATATTCACTAGCTTTGAAAATTTCTAATTTCAGTTTATCTTTTTCTCCTCAAGATTAGAAGAAAACTGTTCATCTAACTAAATTTTATGTTAATTCTATTCTGACATATCAACCAGAGACTTCATCATTCTAAATAGCTGGAATATGGTGTTTTTCAGGACAAATTCATTACTATCCCATATAATTTTGACCAAATATTGCGTGTGTTTTTCTTCTTGTACCACTTGGTTTCTTAGATGCAATATTTGTTCTTAAAATTTCTTAGTATAAATTTTAAATATATTTATTTTTAATACATATTTATTAAATATATTAAACAGAAAATGGCTGCCTCTAAAGAGTTTGATGAAAAAGCGTGTGCCAGATGAACAAGTGCTTTTATGATAAACATTCTAGCACAACTTTTTAACTTGATTAAAAAATAAAAATTTTACAACTTCTGAAACTCTTAAGCATCTTGAAAAGTTACAAATTAAAAGTGAACAAACAAAAAAGAACAAAAGCAAAAACCTTAGAAATTCTTTATGGAGAATTCCTTATAGACGTAAAGACTAGAGCTAATTTGCTATTAATGAAACAACAGGAAACCTCTATTCTGCATTTTTATGTGTATGCTTGTATTGAGGGATGAATATTAAGAAAAAGAGATAAAAACATAGTAACGGCATCCTATACCTGATATATACCGCCTATACCTGAAGTAGTTGACATAAGGTGGTTATTCTTACTACATTATAATTCTCTCGTATATAACTGTCCTACTAGATTCTGACTACCATGTGGATAGGGAAATCATTGTATTAATCTTTGTTTCCCAATACTGTGATTCCTGGACTATCCTATCAAGTGTTCCTTAATAGTTAAGGAAGGAAGCAAGAAAAGAGACGGGCATCTTTATCTACCCTTTCTCTTACCTCCTACTTAGTTAGAATGAAACTAACCAATCACCAGACTGGAGTGGAAGAGTCTCATGATATATCGAATTAAAAAATAAAAGCAGTACAGAATTGCAGTGTATGGAATATACAGAGCAGTAGAAAAGGGGTGATTGTAGAAGTCACTGTATAATATGAATTCCAAATACTATATGAGAAGAATTAATTCTTAAAGAGGAAATGAAAAACTATACATATTAAATAGTGATAACAATAAAATATTACCATATTACCAGGGCATGACAACATTGACTCTACTACAATGATTCTGATAAAAATCTTGACAATTAACTCAAGCTATCCACCATATCACATGTGAACTTAAACAAGGGACTATCAACATCACATATATACTTAAAAGAAATACGTGGACCAACATACCCAATATCTCCTTCCAATGAATACAGCTGCCTTTAACCCTACTTAATGGCCTACTACATTTTAAAAAAAGATTTTATTTACTTATTTTTAGAGAGAGGAGAAGAGAGGGAGAAAGAGAGGGAGGGAAACATCAATGTGTGGTTGCCTCTCACATGCCCCCCATTGGGGACCTGGTCAGCAACTCAGACATGTGTCCTGACTGGGAATCAAACCAGTGACCTTTTGGGTCGCAAGCCAGTGCTCAATCCATTGAGCCACACCAGCCAGGGCTGGCCTACTACATTTTTAACATAAGCTGGTTTTCTTCTAACAAAAATAAATTTAACAAATTTGGTTTATATATATATATATATATATATATATATATATATGTATATAAAATGGTTGGTTTCACTTGACACAGATGAAACAGCAATAAAAGGAAAGTAAAAGTTTGATGATTATTTCTGGTCAAGTGTGAATGCCTCAGGAAAAAAACCAATAATGATGTTATGAAATAACAGATTCATAAATTTTCCTCATGTTCATGACTTTACATATTTGTAAAAAAGAGAGGCAAACTATGTCAACCCCTGGGCACAGGAACTGATTGTGGCTGGGGGATGGAAGAAAAAAAATCCTATTTTCAAGACCCAGAGACACTGAGCCATCTTAGGATAAGGCTAAATCAGAGCAATAAGAGAACATCACCCCATTACCACTACCCACCACCCGGCTAGCAAACATCAAACAACAGGCAAGAACACTGCGGCTGGATGAAAGGCAAGAGTGTAGAGAGACAGACATCCCCTGAAGCTTCAGTCTCAAAGGAAAAGACTGAAGCTGAGTGTGGAGCAAGGACATTAAGAAAAATACCTCCAGCAAAATAACTCCCACCCCAAGCACAAATAAATACCAGAGGAACTGAAGCTTGTGGTACACTGAGGGTAACCATTGCAACATGAAAATCAAAATCCAGATCAACTCACCACTATATGGACCCAAGCCCCACACTAATGACCTAACATAAGAAAAGTTAAGCCTATTTTGAGATACAAATACTTTTATCTGAGTCCTACATATATCACTTTCAAACAAATATGACACACAGAAAAGCAAGAGCTGAGGTTGGGGGGATAGAATGTACTATCAGGAGAGTAAAAATGTTGGCAGAAGCAGATTGAGATACAAACCACCTGTTGGAAGTACTGGGTAGAAATTTGAAATTACTAAAATTAATATGTTAAATGCTTTGGTAGGAAAAGGAGGACAACATTCAATGCAAATGCTAGAAAATAAAAAGAACAAACCATGATGTAGATGAAAATGCCTTTGATGGGCCTATCAGCAGACCTGACACAACTGAAAATTAAATTAATATGACAATAGATATGAATTACCCAAACTGAAATACAAAGAAAAAAAAGTGTGGGTGCTGGGGGTTAGGGGAGTGAAAACCACACACAACAGGCATCTAAGAACAAGGACTAATATCAAATGACATAACACATGTGAAACTGAAGCCCCAGAAATAGCTCAGAGCACCAATCAGGATAAATGCAAAAAATAAATACATACAAAAATAGATAAACATAAATAAGTGAACAATCCAAACTTAATCATATCATGTTCAAACTAATAAAGACTAAAGAGAAAATAAAGATAAAATCTTGAGGACAACCAAAAATGTGACATATTGTATACATACACAGAAACAAAGATAAAATTAAATTAAGACATCTTGTCAGAAAATATGCAAGCCAAGAGACAAGACTTTTTAAAACTGCTGAAAGAAATGAAACTGTCAACCCTTCTATACTCACAAAAAATCTTTCAAAAATGAAAAAAAAATTTTTTAATGATAAAAGCATGGAAGAATTATCAGTAAATTTATACAAAATAGAGCAAAGGAAGTTCCTTACACCAAAAGAATATGATACTACACAGAAAAGAAGTGTTACATAAAAAAATGAAGAACAATGGAAATGGTAGAAATGAAGGCATAGGTAATATTATTTTAAGAAGTTTTTAATAACTGACTGCCCTGGCTGGTGTGGCTCAGTGGATTCAGCACTGGACTGTGAAACAAAGAGTCACCGGTTCGATTCCCAGTCAGGGCACATGCCTTGGTTGAGGGTCAGGTCCCCAGTTGGGGGCGGGCAAGAGGCAACCACACAATGATGTTTCTCTTCCTCTCTTTCTCCCTCCCCTTCCCTCTCTCTAAAAGTGTATAAATAAAATCTTTAAAAAAATAATTGACTAAAGCAAAAACAGTAACACTGTATTCTGTCTTTGTAAGTTATGGAAAGTATATGACAACAATAGAAAAAAAAGAACACAAAAACTTCCAGTATCAGGAATGCAGAACCCACAGACATTTAAAGGAATAATGGAGTATCACAAACAACTCTATACACATCTCAGATTAAGTACCAATTCCTTAAAAACCCACAAACTACTGAAACTACTCAAGAATAAACAGAGGACCAATATATCCTGTATCTATCAAAGAAGTTTATTTATAGCTAAAAAGCCTTCAAACAAAAGAAAACTTTGTGGTATAATAAAAAGCCACTTGGAAGAAAGCTGCTACTTCTGCCTAGGTTTCACTTACTGTATAAGACAGAAATGCTATTCAAAAGATAAATGCTGAACCCGCCTGACTTTATTATACTTAGAAAAAAACAAATAATATTAAGCTGTATTTAAAAAATTAACATCAAGAAAGCAAGTACTTGAGCGAAATTAATTCTAAATTTAGAAATTAGAAATTTCTCACCCATTAGACTGCCCAATAAGTAACATTTATGTACTGAGGCGACCAAAAAGTCCATTTTGTTTTTTCTGTAAAATAAAAGACACATTTTTCATTTTCACCAATAACTTGATTGTTTTAGATATTTTGAGTATTTGGTGCTCTTCCACGTGGTACAATATCAATTGTTCTCAATGTCTAGATTTGATTACTACCAATTTCAACTTGTCTACCCGACCATGGAGCATCGTTCAGTGAGAAATCTAGCATGGAACTTCGCAAACCACTTTTGACACATTCAATAATCAGTCATAGCACCTTCTCCACACACTGCATAAATCTTTTTTTGCATTTCAGTTGTGTCTTTACCTTTCTTGAATAACACAGCATAATGTGCCAAAAATGTTGCGTATTTTCTTCCACTTTCAATATTATAATGGCTACACAAAAATTCACTAATTTTGATAAGTTTTCTAAAAAATGCACACTGATATGACAGCTGTCACAATACAATCTAACAAAATTGTTTTGAATGAAGTTAAAGACAACTTAGCACTACTACAGCCATGTTATGGAAAAAACCAAACCAACTTTTTGGCCAACTCAATAATAACCTTGAGTGTGATATTTACAGTGCCTGTTTTAAGATTTTATTTACCTATTTTTAGAGAAAGGAAAAGGGAGGGAGAAAAAGAGGGAGAGAAACATCACTGTGAGAGAGGAACACAGATTGGCTGCATCCCCTACCAGGGACTGAACCTGCCACCCCAGGCCACCAACTGGAATTGAACTGGAAACATTTTGTTTTGCCTGACGATGCCCAACCAACGGAGCCACACCAGTTAGGGCCACAATGTCTGTTTAAGAGAGCTAAAGTGTAGTAACTATATATCCAAAATATTTCCACTTAAAAAATTAGTTGAATCTTTGACAGTCTAAAGCTTTGACAGCCCCAGAAAATTATATCATCTGGAAAGGTTCCTTTTCAATGTACCGAATGTTTGAGGTTTTACTGATTTCAGAATTTTTAAATCAATTAAATTTATTTTCATTACTTACTAGATAAACTAAATCCAGGCCAGTGAAATACATAATGTCTTTGTCAAAATAAAACCACCCTACAGTTTTACTTAGGGTTATATATTTTTATAGCCAATAAAAATAAAATCCAAAATCTCAATTTACTTCTTGATAACATGCCAATAATTACTGATGTACACATAGAATTAAAATGTTTTTAAAAACCATACCAACAATTATTTTCTACTGTATAAACCTTTAAGGTATAAAATAAGACAAAATTTACCTCAGACACCGGTTTTTGTTCCTTAGTGGGAGCTTCACTTTTTAATCTTGAAAACAAAATAGGTATTGAATATTTTATAATTACAATGGAAAAATATTATACAGTTCTTGCATGCTTAAAATAATTAAAATATGAATTTAAACTAATGTACATTTTATACTATAATAGTAAATGACCTCTGTAAATATTGTAAGCAAAAAACAAAATGCATTTAAAATAATAAACAGCAGATTCAATAAATGTGCTTAACAAATAAATAGCTATGTATTTCCTTTTCTAAATATGTGAGACTTAAGAAATGTTTCAATGCTAAGCACAATTTAAACAGCAACGGACAAAGGCTTGACTTGGGGTGATATAAACACACAATACAATGTACACATGTGTTGTAGAATTGTGCCCTTGAAACCTGTATAATTTTGTTAACCAGTGTAACCTCAATAAATTCAATTAAAAAATATATAAAATAAAGTAAACAACATAACACACTGGTAAAAGTTTCAAAAAAAGATTTACTCTTTAAAAAAATAAAAGTAGGCTATATGGTTAATAGATATAAGATGCAGCAGTACTGACTATTACAGGACTTAAAAAATGACAGACTATATTTTGTCTGTGGTGAAATTCAATATGATAATACCATTTCAGTATCTATTTACAATTAACCTAGAGACGACAAAATCAGGAATTTAGAATTTTGGAGAATATATTCTTTTAAAAATCTTCATAAACATAGTTTAAATATTAACTATATAATTTTTAAACTTCTTGAATTCAAAAACTATACTAATTATAACTTATTACATTAACAAAGCCATGTCATTTATAAAATATTTTTAAAAAATCAATTCAATATAACAGCTAGCTTTTCCAAAATATTTTTGTTTCAGATGTTGATGACTAAATATTATTTGCTAATATTATATATATATATATTTTGTCCTCACCTGAGGACATTTTTCTCATTCTTTTTAGAGAGAGAGGGAGAGAGCAAAAACATCAAGTGATTGTCTCCCATATGCACCTGGCCCAGGGACTGAACCCACAAGCTAGGTATATGCCCTGACCAGAACTGATCTGACAGTCTTTCACTTATAGGACGATGCTCTTAACCAACTGCCCCACACTGGTCAGGGCACTAATATTATATATTAACCTTAATTTTAATCTGCATAATTAGGATGCTTACCTGATTTGAAATGCCATTAATACAGAGTTGAGTGTTTCATAACTTTGTGAAGGTTTAATAGCTATACTTAAGTATTAATACATGTATTAACATTAGTAACAACTACACTAACTTCAATTTCATAAACACAAATGAAGACATCTTGTAGGATACAATGTCAACCATGCTAAAAGCTATTCTCATAGTATTTGAAATGTGGAATTGGCAAATATCCCTCTTCTTTATCTATTCTCTGAGGGTAAATTTAAAAAATCATGACTATAAAATACTAATACCTTATTAAATAATAATTTAACTGTATAAAATTATTTATTTATATTCGTTATTACTTAAAATTGCAAAAAATTTAAAATAGAGTATGTCATGGTTTGCATAAACACTATATTGGTAGTATATTAAAATAATCAGAACTAATTTACTAAATAAATTACAATGAATAAACTTGCACAAAAATTTAAAAAATGCACAAAGTCGATCATTGTTGGTTAAAGATTTGTAATTCTCTCAAGTATTTAATTGTGAATAATATTCATAAAGATGAAATAATGTCAAGTATACAGTACAATGTCACTGTTTTAATGATTTTACATGGGAAAATAATAGTTTTAAGAATAACGTGTAAAGTAGTAAGAAAACATGAAAATTAATCTGATGAAACAAAAAGTAGATACTGGATTAATGAAGTTTTAAAATAAGCTTGTAAATTGTATTTGGCTTTTATTTCTAAGCATTTAATCACCTTATACTCAGTCTGAAAAACTGAAATAAACTGGTCACAAAGCAGATAAAAAAATATTTTATAAAAGCATTTTCCTTTTCAGCCCACTGTTGAAAATGTTCCCAATGATCTGTATTCTTATAAAATATTATCATGCTAACCATTTTAAGATATAGCTATTCTAATAAATTTATTTTATACAGCAATTAAAATGAAAGCTATTAAGCTTGTGTTACTATTATTGCATTTCAACTGGGGAAATTGAGTCTTCATAATATCTCTGAAATGGAAGTTGATAACAAAGGTTTTTATTACTCTTCTTACTCTTCATTTTACTGGCTAAGAAACTGATAAATGAGAATAAAATAAATAATTGAAATAACTAGCATGAAGAGGCCTATCAAAATAGTGATGTCAATTTTGTTTGGACTTTAATCATACTGGTATTGTCTTTAAGGAACAGAATTGTAATAACCAGTGAAACATTTAAAAAACAAATCTAAAAAAAATTAGACACTATCTAAAATTGAATTGAATTATCACACTTATCACTAAAATGTACACTATGTTTTTATAACTACAAAAGCATACTTTAAGATTAACAAATTACAATATACTATGAATATATTAACTTTTGAAAAAAGAAAAAATATTTTTACCTGTAATTCTTACTCATTAAAGATACCTGCTGAAATAGTCATCATCTGAGATACTCAATTGCTTGGCAGAAGACAGTGAAATTTGCTAAGCTCAAAGTTCTGAGCTAATGACCTGCCATTACATAATTTTACTTTTTACCTTTGAATGTTGCAATAGTTTTTTTATAGAAAAACATAGTACAGTATTTAAAACAAACACTATTTAAGATTTCAGTGTAGAGAGAGCAGAAGGATTGACTGGTAATCAATTTCAAAAAACAAATCACTAGAGATCAAGATGGCAAATAAGTAATTTTTCTTCTGTATAAAAATCTGCTGAAATAGATTTTTCTGCTATATTAAGAACAATCCTTTCCCTCTGAAATTTAAAATAAAATAAGTGTCCCTACTTGCATTTTTCTCCAGGTCACATGACCAATCCAAGGATACATGTAAAATGAATATTTTGGGTCAATTACTTTAGTGTGTTCTTTTGAAGCTTCATTCACACTATAAACATACCATGGGATGGGGAGAGGAGCTATAAGGAGAAAAATTGTTCAGATTCATTTTAGCCAGGCCACATTCTTTCTTTCCAATAACATTGAAAAACCAAACATTTCAATGCTGATTTTCAAAATTTAATTTCCAACCTAAGAATACTTGTACACATACTATAAAAAAGCTGGAAAGAGGCTGTACAACAAGCCAGTAGTAGTAAAGTCACCAGTTCTCAATACCCTCCACTTAGACATTCAGAATAAAATTTAAGATACTAATCATCATACTAATAAGTAACAGTAAAACATCTAGTGTACTATTACTGATCATATACTGGGTTGCACATATTTTAGGTAGTGTGCTAAGAGTTCCAGTCCAAAGTTAAGACACAGTCCCTCCTTTCAAGAAGTTCACTGTCAAAGATACACACTGAAGAAAATGTTTACTGACCTGTGAAAAGTACTAGAAAAAAGACATCTACATGACTCAGTGGCTGTATAAAGAAAGGACCAAATCACTGTGAAAGTGAGATGCAAGGAAGCAGTGGAGACACTACAGTGAACTTGGCTTGCACCAAGAGTTACCAAACAGGGCAAGGGTATTCAAGACAGAGCAAAGGCAAAGGAATACAAAATAGGATGGCAATGATATGAAACCCTGAGTGATGTCATACTATTGGTATGTAGGGAACAAGGAAGAATAAATTGAAGACACAATTGAAAAGACAACAGGAGCCACTTCAGGAAGCCTTGACTGACATGCTAAAATGTTTATGCTAAGAACTTCATTCTAAGAACTATTAACATAGGAAAGTACGATCAGATTTGTGCAACAGAAAAAGGATGGTATTAGAAAAGGCTCTAGTCAGACTGCAGATTAAGAGACAGTTAATGCCTGTCTGGGGTAAAGCAGCAGCAATGTCATGGAGAAGAGAAAGTTTAGGAAGATGATAAACAAGGTACAACTAACAGAATATAAGTACCAATTGGATAAATGTAAATGAGAAAGGCAAATATGAGCCCCCAAGTGCCTGCCTTGAGTCAGGGTAATGCTATTAACCAAGACAGAAAGTTCAAGTGGATACAAAAAATTTTTTTAAATAAAATATAAATAAATAAATAATTTAAAATATTTACCATTCAGAGATGCTCAGTTTTGTATATCTCATCCTTAGGACAATTCCAGCCACCACTTCTATACAAATAACCCCAGAATCATCATCCAGAGCATGACCCCTCCAAGGTCAAATGAATATTTTCTTAGATTCAAAGGCCCCAAAAATCTCATATTAAAGAATCTACTTAACTTTCAGTTGCACTTCCTAAACTTATTTAACTACAGAAATGTCCCCCCTACTGACAACTTATAAACTGACATTTGTTCTATAAAACAGTTTGAAAACACTCACTCAGTTACCTCCTTTTATAAAAATGTAATAAATTGTAACAGTATCTGTAGACAGTTAAATGTGCTGAGGAACAATGTGAACAATTTAATTTTCTCAAGATCAAAAAGCATCCTTGTTTCTGCTACTAGAGATAGAATATGTGGCATTCTGAATTTATTCTCTCAGAAGAACATGTAGGTATAACCATAATGAATAACAGAATCTCAGAACTCTAGAACAAGTTAGCATTCACATTTACAAATAGGAAACTAAGGCTCCAAGGATACTACCACTCCCTTAGTTTTCCTCCCATAACATTAGTCACTCTTTTTCAGTTTCCTTTGCTAATTCTTCATCTCCCTAACCTTTTATTGTCAGGTCCACCAGAGCTCACTCAGTCTGTAGACCTTGCGCTCTCTCTCTACTATACACCTTGGTGATCTCCTACAGTCTCATGAGTTTTATTTTTAACTGAATCTTTTTTAATTTTGAGACAATTGTATATGCATATGCAGCTGTAAGAAATACAGAGATTTCATGTACCTTTATCCAGTTCCCCCAATAACATCTTACAAAATTATAGTACAGTATCATAACCAGGATAATGACAGTGATTCAGAACACAGACCTTATTCAAATTTCAGCTTTATCCGCATTCATTCCAATGACAATTTAAATTTTCAAATTATATTTATAGCCTAGAACACTCCCCTAAACTCATAGAGGTTAATGACAATGACATCTCCACTTGAATTTTTAATAGGTATCTCAAACTAAAACTTGTTGCAAAATCGAAGTCCTCATCTTCCCTCCCTAATCTACTCCTCCCAAGTTTTTCCTATCTTGGTTAATATCAATGCCATCTTTCCAGTTGCTCAGACCAATAACTGTGAAATCATTCTTAATACTTTCTCTCACACTTCACATCCAAATCATCAACGAATTCAAAATATATCCAAAATCAAACCTCATATAGTCTACAGTGCTAGCAGCTTAGCTTGAGAGCCCACCATCTCCTACTTGGATTATTGTAATAGTGTACCTAACTACCAACTTTTTCAGACTGTAAGACGCAACAGACCATAAGATGCACCTAGGTTTTAGAGGAGGAATATCGGAAAAAATTTTTGAAGCAAAAAATGTGGTAAAATATTTAATAACATAAATAACATAGGCTGCCCTACCCCCACAACAGCGAGCCAGATAAGCTACATTTGGACTATAAGAGGCACCCTCATTTTCCTCCCAAACTGGGCAGGGGAGTGCATCTTATAGTCCAAAAAATGCAGTAATCTCCTTCATTCTGCCCTTGTTCTTCTACAGTTAATCCTCAACACAGCAGCTAGAGTAGTAATATAAACACTTTTCTGTATTTAAGGTTTTATTGTTGATTGTGGGTTTTACTGAGGTACAAAACACTCCTCTATTCAAAATGCTCTAATGGTTTCTTATCTCATATTAAAAGACAAATGCCTTAAAATGATCTATAAGATCCTACATGCCCCACATTACTTTGCAGGCCCCATCTCCTACTAGCCTCCCTCTTGTTCAATCAATGGCAGCCAAACCAAGTCTCTTTGCAGTTCTTCCTCCAGGTCATGACCCAAATTTCATCTCAGTGAGGCCTTCCCTGACCACCAAATTTTAAATGGTAGCATACAAACTCTCAATCTGCATTTTTATCCCCCCTCCTTAGCTTCATTTTTCTCCATAGTATTGCCCACCACTGAATACATTACACTTTTAATTACTTTTTATTATCTACCTTTCCACTAAAACATAAGTCCCATGAGGACAGAGAATTTAGTCCATTTCTCTAGCACCTACAACAGAGCCAAGCACAAAGTAGATACTCAAGAAATAGTCAAGAATAAATAAACTAGGCCCAAAGAGGTGAGGTGTTTTACCAAAATGTGACAAAATAGGGCAAACATCCATGTCTCTGTGGTTTAGGAGTTGCTGTTTCTAAGAATGGTGATGGGCTCAAACTGACCCAATCTCACTTTTTATTCAGGGGTAACCAAAAGCACACATGCACAAAATAGCAATTTCTGATCAGGTAAGTAAACTATTTAGAATAACCTGATCAGATCAGACTCAAGCTAAAACTCGTTAGCACCAAATTAAAATTCCACCAACTATCTACAATAAGGAAGTTTTATACTAAGCATCTTAAGTGTTTCATTTAAACCAATTTTTAAAAAAGTTATAGGTGACAGAACTTTAAGTCTAAACAAGACAATGAGCTTGATCATACTATAAAATAATGTACTATGGAAAAACACAAAGCAGTACTCCTATACTGTTATGTAAAGAATGTAGTTTATCCTATTTCGAAACTATAACCAAGGTAAAACAAATACCTGTACATAAAAAAGGAACTTATTTTAACAATGGAAACATGCTTCTAGGCAAAATTTTAAAATATTTTAAAAAATTGCACGGAATGAAGGTCAATGACAAAATTTTCCTAGAGACAGATAAGGAAATAAAGAATAGTATATCACCATCCACCTATAAGCCACTTTCAGAGCTTTTGAAGATCATTAATTTACAGTAGAAATTAATTTGGAAGTTTAAAACATATGGGTTAAGCTCCTTTTTATAATTTTTTGTTTTGAAATAATTTCAGATTTATAGAAAAGTTGCAAGAATAGTACTAAGAACTCCTGTATTCCCTTTACCCATGTTTCCTAATTGTTAACATTTTCCCACATTTACTTAATCATTCTTTCTCTCTTCATATCTGTATGTGTCTATTTACTATTATTTTTTGAGCCATTTGAGAGTAAATTACAGACAAAATAGCCCTTTATTCTCCAAATACCTGTGAATGTTTCTTAGAAACATAATATGAAGGACCCATGGACATGAACAACGGTGTGGGAACTGACTACGGAAGTGGACGGCAAGCCGGGTGGAGGGAGGGATGAAGGGGGGAAATGTTGGACAACTGTAATAGCATAAACAATAAAATATTAAAACAAAAATATTTCAGCAAAAAATAAAAAAGATTTCTGTGCTTGCTTAAACCAAATGTTAAAACAGTCTAGGTCTCAAACGTTTCAAAACTGGAAGTAAATTTGCTTTTCTAGAGCTCTTTTATTAAGTTACATTATAACAGTTTTAGAAATCAAAATGAAAACTCAAAGAATGTATTAAGAGTTTGGATCCTTTAGAATTAGTTATTCTATTTCTAAGATTCTTTCCTATAAAAATAATCAGGTAAGCCAGCAAAGACACACATAAAAGAATGTTTATCTCAGCATAACTTATAATTTTGAAAAACAGAAAATAAGCTAAATGGTCTACAACTGGGATATGTGGTAACACATGATTTTAAAAAAGATATTACCAAATTGTTGACTATTAAGAATAAATGCTCAAGTTATAATGTTAAGTTAAAAAGAGAAAGAGAAAATTGTATATTAAAACTATGTAAAACTATTCATAGAAAATACTGAAAGGAAATATACCAAGAGTGGTTATCTGGTAAAAAAAAACAAAGCAAAAAAAACTAATGGATTAAAATGTCTTGATAATTAATGCAAGGAACACCTTTCATAAAGTCATCTAAACTGACTTTGAATCTGTTTCAAAGACAAATAATTCTAATTTTAGAGTAAAAAGCACTACTGAGCTATTACTTTCAGAGTCTGTCTATCCTTATGGCAACTAAGATCACAAAAGGTATTTTGCCTGTCTTGAAAATTCAAGAAATTGGGATAGTATAAATAGTGACCTTCCAATTGTGCTGAAGGGAAGAATGGAAGATGATCTAAGTAGATACAGTTGTTAATTAGCAGGTCAAATAATAAGGCTTCCCAAAACAAAGCAATAACCTACTTATATAATAAAATGTATAGGATTCATATGAAATTATTAAATAATTCTGGAGACATTTAAACAATACAATTTTAAGAGAAAAAATAACTTTAAAACTGTTTAGTGGATTTAATTGCAATGTAACTAAAATTGTTAAATATCAATTTTAAAAAATATTCATGTATATGTGAAAAAAATATATATGAAAGAAACAAATACATTACTGGCTCCCATATTTTTTTTAATGTTACCTTTACCCAAAGGAACTACATTAATGACTAAGTAGATATTATGTGTTAACCAGACAAATATGTAGCTTTAAAACTAGTTTTATGATCTGCAATGATTATTAAGATAATGTTAATAATAATAATCCCAAAGTAAGACAGAGGATACAATAATGTATAATGGTCTAAACAACAGCCAAATTAAAAAGTTCTAAGTAGGTTGCTATAGAGAATCTGTAGAGAACTACAGGAAATCTCTTGGAAGTCTTAACAAAACAAAGCAAACACTCAACAGTGTTAAAGGATAGAAAAGAATATAAAAACTGACATCATAAAATCAGTAAATCTGGAGAACATAAAACAATCAAAATTAATTTATTAAAAATAAAAAATCTGAGAACCAGTATTATTGAAAAACTGTAGAGTTAGAATTGTGTAATATATTTTAAATGACAGTAAAAATAACTGCAATTTTGGAACATAATTGTAGAGACCTGTTGTTCCAAGGACATGAAAATAACCATGGTTTTCTAACAACCAGAGCTTTTATATTCCTTGGACTACGTTCATGCTAGGGGAAGATTAAAGGGCAGCAGCCAAAATGACTAAATTTCAACTTGGATGTTGAATCATTGATTTGAAGGGCTTTTGTTGGTCAGCAGTGACCCACAAGCTTAAGATCAAGAGCCAAAGTCCCCAGTGGAAATTTGTGCTCAATTTGGTAGGCTTTGAGACAGACCATCTCTGGCTAAATTAGCATCAACCTTATGGGAGGCCAGCCATGACATATGGCAGTCTCCCCAAAATCTGATTTCTTGAGACCACAACCTAGAGCAGGTCCCACTGTGAAATTATTCACATTCCTTGGAAAGAGAGAACAGGCATCAGTTGTGTCCATCGAAGGGGGACACTGTCCAGGTGTACCCTGGACATTTTTTGAAATCTCTGGGCTGCTTCTGCATCTGAAAAATAAGAAAAATAGCACAATGACAGACAGCAAATGAAGAAAAAGACGATCATTGGGCCTAAACACTTATAAGAAATTAAGAAAGCAGACAAAACAGAAAAAAGACAAACAGCCATATCATTTGGAATGTATTATTTAAAGGCAAGTACAGCAGTGAAAAACAAATTATTTTAAGCAAAGTAAGAAATGACTATAGCAACAAAAGTTATTTTGGAAAGAGCCAACTGGAGAAAACAACATATGTTAAGATATGTCAACCTGACACAAAGATAAGGTGGAATAAGAATCTAGTCCCATTTGAAGCTGAAAAAAGCTGAATAATGAGAGCTAGTGTCATGAACTTGGCTGCTTAACTGCCTTTGTGTAAGAAAACATCTCAGAACTTTGAACTTAGGAAATTCCAACTTGTCTTGCACCAGGTCACGAGCTCCATAGAGCAGGAACCTATTTCAACAAGCAGCTTTAAAAAAAAACAAAACAAAATACTTTAATATTTTTTTCATTTCTATTAATGATACATTTCAAAATGCAACAGTCCTGAAGTCCATCTAAGTAAAATGCACTGAATAAAAATTAAACTTACTCAGAAAGATGTGCAGAAGTTGGGATACAAACAGAAACTGAAATTAGAAAAAAAGTTTTATATTTAAAACAGTATATGAAATATGATGAGAATAATTTCATAAAGAACCCATATTGTGACTGACCAAGAATACTGAAATAAATATCAAAAACCAAAGTAACACAATTACATATACACGTACCTTTCTCTACTACAACTTGGCAAGTATGAGTTTCATGCTGACTCAAGTGCGTAGCCATATTATCTAAGCCAGAAACATCAGCTAGGAAATCACAATTAAGGCACACTAGAGTAATGCCCCTATTAAAAAAAAGCAAACAGTATAAAAGAAAGAGGTTTTTTTATCTTTTATGAAAATCCATATAAGTTCAATAATTATTTTTCTATAATTTGCTTTTTGTGTCAAACTGTCAATCCTATTTTTGTTATATAAACTTCGTATAATAAAATTTATTTTCTAGAAAACGACATAGCCATATTCAAATTATGCTAACATTTATTTACAGAAACTATTCTTTATTTTATCAACTTTTACTTCTCAGACCATTTGCTAAAAGCTGGGAGTCAAGAGACCTACAGCCCAGTGTTGTTTCCACTAACAACTTGTGTCACTTCAACCAGTCACAATCCACCTGTGCATCTGCCCATCTGCAATGTAAAGGGACAGTATTCACTCGCTCAGTATATATTTACTAAGACTATCCTTATACACACTATGCTAGTATTGTACTATACTGTGAATATAAATGAAAAATAAAAAGGTCTGTGCTCTAACAAAGCTTACATCTAGTGTTTTATTCAGGTGAGAAAAAATTACAACAGAAATATTAAGGCTTAAAATATATTAGATCATGATGTAGTAGCTGTCATTATGTACTATGTGTTAAAAGTTTTCTATCTATCATTTTGTTTGATTCTCATTTTGTTTGATAACTACCCAAGGTGGTATTATTCTCATTTAATGTGAATTAATTGAAATAGTTAATTCACTACTAAAGTCCAACACTGAGTTCCTCAGCATCCCTGCATTGTACACTGGCCCACTTACTGGGGCCTGAACTGCTTGTTTCCTTACCAAACACTGATTGCTGTAGTTCTTAAATGTTAATATGTAATGATTATAAATTTTCAAAAAGCCTAGGAAACAATTCTTTTTTTTGCATTTAGGAATAGCTTTTATACTCATTAGATCAAACTATGCAGCATTTGCTATTTGAAATATTTAAACATAAATGGCATATTATAGTATGTAACACTGGCCTTAAGATTCTCTTTAAAAATGTGTTTAAAACTTTGATTTTTAGTTGAAAGATATTTTAAAATATTAAGCCTGTAATAGTATGTAAATGTTTCAGAAAACTTAGAAGCCACTATCTGTTTAATTTATTATATTTAAAAGAGTCAAAAACTTGGGCACTTGTTGGGTAAAGCATGTGAGTGCTGTTTAAAAGAAAAAAATATATTTTAAATGTAAAAATGATGTTAAATTGTTTAAAGGAAACTGAATTGCAAATAAGATTGTTTAAAAACCTTAGTCTGTTCAACTTAAATAAACTTTATCAAACATTAATTAAAGACCCTCTCAAAAGTGATTAAAATGTATTTGATTTCTAAATTGAATACTTTTAAGTTAAACTAAAAAGCTTAAAGAAAGTTAAGACATAAATACTTAACTTTAATGATTAACTACATAGTCTTGTCCATTAACAAACTGCCCTCACAGACACTCAAAGTGGTCTCAATGGTAAGTAGGAGCTAAATGCCTGTTCTACTGGATATAGTTAATTGGACAGGGGTAGAATGCCCAAATCAAGCCTTTTCTAAATAGGGATTTGTAATTGGGATTTATAATAAAATTTCTTGATCTAGAAAAATGTAGAAGGCTGGAATACTATATTTGGGTCATCAATAGAGAATGCTGGTGGGCACAGAGAAAGGAGAATGGAACCCAAGTCTAGAGAAAATAATACAGATAAGATCATCCTGCTTTAGCAGGTTAGACTAGAGAGAAGCCATGTCAATAACTAATGGCTTTCTGTTTCCCTTGTTTGTTCTGGCTGTGCCTCCTGCTTTTACGGGTTCATGAGATTCTGTAAAATCCTGCTAATATATTGTTTTTCCTTAGGTTAAAAAAAATCATGTAATGCTATTACTGTTACTGTCAATTTAACAAAGCATAAATACACTTTTGAAATTCATGCATCTGTAACTCACCCTACTGTCGAAGGTGAGAAGAAGGATATCTTCAATTCAACCTTCCTTCTGTATCACCTGATTTTATATAAAACATCAAAGGTTCTCCAGTGCCCTCCAAATTAAGCCTAAATTCCTTAGCCTTATTATTTTCATCTCTAAGCTCAAAACTATTGCCCCAGACTTCAAACTTACTATATAAACTCCATACTCCACTCATTTACTACTAGCTATTCCATCTGTATGCCTTTTACTTTTTCATTTCTGTACCTTTATTCATGCTATTTCTTCCAATTTAAAAGTTGCTGATAGAAGTTGCTGTGCCTCTTCTATCAATCAGTATAAACAATATTCATGCTTTAAAGCCAAGTATAACACCTATCTGGATTATTCCAAGTAATCTCTCTCTTTGAAATAAATAACCCTTATTGCACTTGTTAAAATCTTCCTTACATTGTTAGTTATTTAAGTTCACCTGTATCTCCCACACAATAAAGTATAAGTATCTTCATTACCTGAAGATTGGTTCTAAGACTTCACCACTTTCATCTTTACAGGAGTTGTATACTATGTACATGACAGATGCATAATACAGAGCTAAATAGTGAATATTCCTTTTCAATAAAGGAGTCATTACAATAACTACTGTTCTATACAATTGTAAGTATGCTATATTCCATTCACAGAATTGAGCGATTTTTAACTTAGTATGTATTCAAGATGAGAAAAACCTAAGATCTTTAAAATAATGTAACTCACTTTAAAACAAAACACAGTTAAGCTTCACAACAGTGAGATAAAAATCACCCTTCCAAAAAAAGTCAAACTAAAATCTTATCTTTTGAATGCAAAAATCTTCTTTTAATTCTTATAAAATTTTTTAATAAAGGCAACATCTAATAGTTTACTCCATTTCACTGAATTCAGTAAATGTTTTAAAACTAGTCCTAAAATACTTTCTAAATTCAATCAAATTTTATTTCCCTGTGACCCACTGGTCCAATATCATAGATGGGACCTACTGTCCACATAAATGATTTTCAACACATACTTTAATTTATTCAATAAATATTTACTGAGTGTACTAATCAATGTTTGATGTAGACAAAAATCCACACCACACACATTCTAGTAAGAGGACACAGAAAATAAACAAAAAAAGTAAAGTATACAATATATCAGATGAGGAAAGATGATCTAGAGAAAAATTAAGCAAATGAAAAGGAGATAGGGAGTGGTGGAGTGGAGTACAGGGGAAAGGACACAATTTTAAATTTTTGTTCTCAATTTACAACCTAAATGCATGATGACTTCATATTGACATCACATTGCACCACTGAAACAAATTTAGCAAGAGAATATAGGCTAGTCATACCAATAATCTAAGGATACAATGAATGAAACTATCAATATGTAATATTCAGTAGCAATCACTTAGATCTCCAAATTGGACATCCCAACATCAGGTTAAAAAAAAAGTTATAACAAACCACAATGAGTTACCACTTCACACCTACTAGGGTAGCTATAATCAAAAAGAGATAACAACAAATGTAGGCAAAGATGTGGAGAAACTAGAACTGCCAGTAAAAATGTAAAATAATTGAGGTACTTTGTAAAACAGCCTGGAAGATTCTCAAACACTCAACACAGTTAACATGTAAGACATGCTTGGACAAAAACTTGTACAGAAATGTTGATAGCAGCATTATTTATAATGGCCTCAAAATTAAAATAACCTAATGGATAAAAAGACTATGGTATAGTCATACAATGGATTATTATTTAGCAACAAAAAATGAAGTAATGATATATGCTACAACACAGATAAAGTAGAAAACATACTAAACAGATGAAGCCAATCACAAAGAATCACATATTACATAATTCTATTTATATGAAATGTCCAGAATAGGCAAATCTATATATACAAACAGAAGATTAATGGTTACTTAGGGATGGAGGAGTTGGAAGGAAATGGGGATGACCAAATGGGTACAAGTTTCTTTTTGGACTGATGAAAATGTACTAATTTTAACTATGGTGGTGCCTGCACAACTCAGTGATAATACTAAAAATTATCAACTGTACAATTTAAGTGTGTGAACTGCATGGTATATGGACTATATCTCATTAAGGATAATATATTTAAAAATTTAAGTCATACCATTTTTCAACAGAAAAGGCTTAAAAAAATCAATTAATTACCTGAGATTTTCTGAATGCTTCTTAAAAATACAAAACCTTTTACTTGGACGGTTACTGTGAAAGCTGGAGAGACAAAACAGATTCTATTAATTTTATTCTACAATAGTCATACTAATTTATAGTTGTATTTCAAGTCCATACTGAAGTTTCTAGTTTTGATTAAAGATCATGATACAAATTAAATGTCTGTCATCCCTGTATAATTCAATATTTTATTTTACATTCTTTTACCTATTTATTTTCTAATGACATAATTTGCCTAAGCGTATGCTTATATTAACAGTAATCTCATTGTTGCATAAAAGGAAATAAAGTTTTATTAGAAAATAAAGCACAAATTTAGTATCCATTCAAAATTGAAAACAATTTTAATTTTTTTGCTAATATTTTTGCTATAATATGAAGAACTGTCAAGAATAATCACTATGCCCTGGCAGGATGGCTCAGTTGGTTGGAGCATCATCCCGTATACCAAAAAGGTTGCGGATTTCATTCTAGGTCAGGGCACATACCTAGGTTGCAGGTTGCATCCCTGGTTGGAGTGCATACAGGAGGCAACTGACTGCTGTTTTTCTCTCTCCTTTCCTTTCTCTTTAAAATCAATAAAAACATATCCTCAGGTGAGGATAAAAAAAGAACAATCAATGTTTTTAAAATCATTTTCCAATCTTAACATGCTCATGTGGGGGAAGAAGGATAGAATCTAAATGATTTTAGAAGTAAATAGTACTCAAGCTAAATGCCACCGTTTACCATCTATAAAATCAAACATTTAGAGAGTTCTTTGCAATTACTAGTAGAAGTAATTAAAAAAAATAAAGCAGAACCACTAATTGAGCTTTGTAACCAGTTATAGCTTTTATATAGCCTTTTAAATCTGGTAAGGAATATTTCCCCATACTACAAAGACAGCATTAGTCTAACACAATATAAAAGTGGAACCATGGATTTAAAATCAGCATCACCTGGGAGCTCATTTAGAAAAGCAAAATCTTGTGTCCTCCCTCAATCCTACTGAATCAATCTCTGGCAGTGGGGCCCAGAAACGTCTTTTAACAAACTTTTTCAGTAATTCTTATGCAAGCAAAAATTTGAGAAGCAGTAGCCCTAGACTGCATAGATAACATCTTCAGCCCCGGAGTAGCCAACTAACTAGGTCACTCTCAGATATAAAGTAACTATCACCAGTACAGCATGTATGTATGAGAAATGAAATAACTGACTGAGTCTAATCCCCAGAAAATACCCTCAGAAAATTTCTAATAGTTATTTCTTCAATCAGGGGATAACTTCTATTCAAGAGCTTATAAATTCAAGACATCACCACAAAAATAATTAAATAGTATTTTTAGAAGAAAAAAAAATCACAGGGTTGGTAAACACTGAAATTATATGCAAAAATTTAAGCACACAACTGTTTCCTCAGAGGAATGAGTCCCAAATTTTATCTGACTGCCAAAGAATGTGAACCAAACTAAGTTATTTTTTTAAAAAAACCTTATTTCTTTTCTTAAACTCAGACTGTTTTGGTTCATTTATCTATTTAGTAAGACAACAGAGGGGAAATTTATACTTCAGGGTCTTTATGATGTTTTCCATTTCTGTCTATAACTTGTACCTTATTAAAACATTGGTACTTTTAAAATTTCAATCATCTGAATCCAGTTTTAGTTGAGTTCCCTATCTATTAAAAAAGACTTATCCCTGGCCAGGTGGCTGAGTTGGTTGGAATGTTGTCCCATACACCAAAAGGTTGCAGGTTCGATTCTCTGACAGGCCATGTGCCTAGGTTGTGGTTCCAGACCTGGTTGAGGCACACACAGGAGGCAACAGACCCATGTTTCTCTCTCCCCAACCCCCTATCTAAAATCAATAAACATATCCTCGGGTGAGGATTAAAAAAAACTTATACCGCTTCTTTATATTTATACACAAATTGCACACTTATGGTTTTCTGTATTTTAGGAATGAATCTCTTGCTAACAAATAAAAACTACCCTTATTCCAAATAGCTCTACATGTAGTTAATATAGGAATAAATTTAAAGAAAAGAGGGAAAAGGTTAGGATTTTTATTACAATATAGTGAAAACATAATGTTAAAATCTAGGTTTTAAAAATTCTCCACCTGGTTATATGACTATGTAATTATGTAAACTTAAACAGGTAAATTCCCTAAAAACAGGTAAATTTTATTGTGTATAAATTATACTTTAATAAGACTACAGGGAAAAAACTCCCTTTGTATTTTCTTAATAATGCTTTTATTTAGTGTAACAATTTTACTTCCAAAGAAATACGAAAGGAAAAACTTCCTAAATATCCAACAACGTAGATGGTATACCTACTATATTTAAAGACACTAGACTAGAGGCTAATAATATTGGGTTGCCAAAAAGTTTATTTGTTTTTTTTCTGTAAGATGGCTCTATTAGCACTTTGTCTTTAACTTCATTTGAACAATTCTGTAAGATTTTATCATGATACCTGATGGACAAAAATCTTACCAAAGTTGGTGAATTTTTGTGTAGCCATTTTAATATTGAAGATGAAAGAAAATACACACTTTTTGCATATTATGCTTTATTATTTCAAGAAAGGTAAACATGCAAATGAGATGCAAAAAAAATTGTGTAGCGTATAGAGAAGGTGCTATGACTGATCAAATGTGTCAAAAGTAGTTTGTGAAGTTTCGTGCTGGAGATTTTTCACTGGATGATGCTCCACAGTCAAGTAGACCAGTAGAAGTTGATAGCAATCAATTCCAGAATTAATTGAGAATAATCAACATTATACCACATGGGAGATAGCAAACATACTTCAAATATCCAAATCAGTACATTTACTGATGAAAATGAAAAATATGTCTTTTAGTTTATGGTAAAAACTAAATTAACTTTTTAGCCAACCCAATACAAAAGGGAAGAAGGCCAACTATCTGCTTTAGAGTTCAGACTTGGGTCTGGGGATGGAAGGAGTCAAATAGAAGCTGGCACAAAATAAATGCCTAATAAATATTTGTTAAATGAGTAAATACATATTAATAAATAATTATCACAAGCTAAACACCAATAGTGACACATAAAAAGTTCTGTACTTTCAGATACAGAAGAAGCAAGCTACCAATTAGTTCATTTCAGTTAAGAAAGTCCCCACTGCCTTACTGCAAAGAGGCTGAGAGAGGAATTTTCAAGAAAATAGGAGTTAAAGGGGCTGAAAAAGTAGTTAGAAACTAGATATTAAAAGGTCTTACATTCTTAGAAAATTTGAACCTCATCCAACTAAAATTAGGAAGGTAAAGGATGTTAGGCCAAAAAAAGTGACCTGACCGAATATGCCTACTAAGCAACATAAGAAAGACTGGAAAAAGGGGGGTAGGTAGGGAGTACAGACGTAGACTAGCTAGGATGGCTATCACAATTAGCCAACTGTCCTTCTAGTGATTATTATTTAGAGCCAACCAATCTACATAAAATATATAACAAACTCAAGCATATCTTTAAAAATTCAGTACTCTTATTTATTTTACAGGAATAATTATACCAACATTTTTTCCTTGGAAATTTTAAGTCACCCTTCTGAACCTAAATGAAATATTATTTATAGAACACCTTCCCTTACTTCTTCTTTAAAGAATTCATTTTAACCTCCTCTGTACTCTCATGGTCATTTGTTTGTAACATTAAGCTAGGTAAATATATCTTTCCTACAAATTGTGAAAATCAAAGGCAAGGACTTTATCCACAATACCTAATATTGACAACTTAGAAAAAATAATAGATATAATTACTTGAATGCCTCCTAAGTGCAAATCATATTATTAATCACTTTAATTTAACATTTTCTGTAATAATCACAGTAACTTTCTTTTCAAAAAAAGGAAACTGGGAGTCAAGTAACTTGCCAAAATCATAAAGGTAATTAATAAATAAATGGTGCGCTGGCCGGGTAGCTCTGTTGGTTAGAATGTTGTCCCGATATGCCAAGGTGGCAGGTTTGATCCCCAGTCAGGGCACATACAAGAATCAACCAATGAATGCCTACACAAGTGGAACAACAAATCTCTCTCTCTCTGAAAGGTAAAAGTGTACCTTTTGAGGTTAAGTTACCAGCAAATGTAAAGAGGCAAGAAATGTTGAAGGAAGAAAAGGCAATGAAACAGAGGAGCACTCAAAAAGGAAGAAAAATTATGGTAACAGTTCAACAGAAGCTGAGGAGAACAGTTTCAAAAGAGAGTGACAACAATATCAAAACTCTGAAGTCATGGAGTAGTAAGAATTTTAAAAAATGAATAAATGTGGTGCATAAGTACTTGACAGATAATCTTTAAAGTGGTAGGGGTTTGTTGGCAGGTGGGGTAACACTCAAATTAATGGGTAAAGAAATAAATCACAAATAAGCTAGTAACAAACTTTTTACAAATGTAAAATGGTAAGAAAAAGATAAATAAAAAAAGTAGGTAGTAGGCACAAATCTCCTTCATCTTAAAAAAAAATACCTGAAAATGTTTGTAAGCAAAAGAAACCTGGTTGAGAGGACAGATGAAGTAGCAAGTAAACTGAATAAGTTCATGGAAGAACCAGAGAAGATAAGAGACAGAGTTAACTTTATTTGAGTGGAGCATCACTGGCTTCTGAGATCAATGCCTGGATAAAGGTAACAGGAAAAATATTGATGTTGAAAAGATTGATTAAAAGGATGACCTCCTACTGAATAAGTTCTAGACCACATTAACAACTAACATTAAAATACAATAAAACCTTTGGCATACTGAAGAAGGTTTAAATAGGCACTGTACATAAAGAGGTATGACCCAACTGACGTTAAAGATCACAAAGTTAAAGGGAGAGTTGATTGAATCAAGTACCGTTTTGGTAGTCTAGAGCTGAGCATAAAGTTTGGAAGAGGAAGATATTCAAGTATCACTTTGGCCTTTGTGCCCAGTGAGCATGACTAAAGGTGACAGATTCTATAACTATAACAACAACACCAACACCAACACCACCACCAACAACAAAGCAGCAATCCAAACAGATGACCCTGAGGGTGAGGTTGACTATAAAGGCAGACAAGTACCGCTGGACTTTAGAAAGGAGTCAAAGCCCTGAAAGTGATAGGAAGTAGGAATTCAAAAGAAAGGAACAGTGTATATGATAAGATGAAAATGTTACACAGTAAGAAAGGGGGTACAATAACTTAAAAGTTAATGTGAAATGTGGGCATCAAAGAAGTCAGGGTACCATAAGTTACACTAAAGGTGGGAAAACTGTGGAAGAGGTACTGAAGCCATCAAGAAAAGTGGGAGAAGGGTTTTCAGGAACTACTATAAAGGACACATGGACAAAACCAAGGGGGAGGGTAGAAGCAAGAGAGGGAGGTGGGTCTGGAGGGGGTGGAGGGGGCAGGGAGGGGAGAAAATACAGACCACTGTAACTGAACAACAATAAAATAATTTAAATAAAAAAAATAATAATGCAGTAAAAAAAAGTGGGAGAATCCTTGAAAGGAGTAGCTGATGACCAGAAAGTAACAAAAGGTCATGTTATGATCCATGAGAAAAATCACATTTATTAAACTTTAATTCTAACTTTAAAACTAATGAAACCACCTCACTCTGAATAATCAACCCAGTTTATATCTAAATGATATTTTTACTATTCATTTTTTAAAATTAGAAATCCACCCTGAAAGATACTTCTACTAATCAGATACAGATGAAAGTAAAGTGGGCTGTGAAGGCTTTCTCTGCATAGAGTCAATTCTAGGCTCTCAAATAATCTAAGCTGAGTGAATTAATGAAACATATCTCAACAATGGCATTTTAACAAGAATAGTCTGTCATTTTACTAACTAAATGCAAGGATAAATAGCTTGATAAACAGATGGAAAGAGAGAGGGAGAAAAAGACTCAAAATAAGTTCCTAGCACCACTGAAAATCCCAGAGTCTCTCAAAATGACTGCTTTGAAGAGAATAACACTCATGAGACTGCATGTATTTGTTTGGTAAATATATTTAAACCATTTAAATTCTTATCTTTAAAAATAACCAATTTTGAAAATTCCATAGGAAAAACAATTCCCATGGGAAATCTATTTCCTTATCAGACCTATTCTAATTTTTTTAGTCTAAATGCTCTTATAATTCTAGTTACAGTAATTGTATGAGTTACTTTGCTGGAAAATAGTAACCAGCATTATTCTAGAAATTCTTTATTGCTAGATGTTTTTAGTTCCTTGAGGAAAAAAGTTGGCTTCTAATAGAATAACTGTTTTCAAAAACCAAACTTGCTGAATTATAATTCAATTCATAATTACAAATGTTTAATTCATCTTACCTCATCATATGATTTACATAGGCTTTGCTACAGCTAGTGTTATATCTGCAGAAACTACAGTGGACATATGTAGGAAAGTGGTTTGCAAAATCTTTTATTTCAGAACAACACTCAATGCACTTGTGAACTCCCCGACGATACCTTATGGAGATAAAAAAAAAAAAGAAAATAATAAAAACATGTTTTAAAACAAAAATAATAAAGGAAAGCCTTATTAAAGTTGTTAATTAAAGTCAAGTTGTTAAAATTAACATATGTAAACACAGACTTATAACTTTAAAATTTGCTATGAACAGCCCTGGCTGGTGTGGATCAATGGGTTAAGCGTAGGCCTATGAACCAAAGAATCGTTGGTTCGATTCCCAGGCAGGGCACATGCCTTGGTTGCAGGCTGGGTGCCCTACAGGGGGTGCATGAGAGGCAACCACACACTGATGTTTCTCTTCCTTCTCTCTCCCTCTCTTCCCCTCTCTCTAAAAATAAATTTAAAAATCTTTAAAAAAATTTGCTATGAAACAACAGCTAGATTAAGTATAAACAATCTCACAATAATTAATGCTAATCACTGGAATAAAATTAACCAATTCAAATGCCATAAGATATAATAAGCACAACATATAATAACACCAGTGTAATACATGAATATTACAGGAAAAACATGGCAGGTAAGTAGTGTTCAACAGCAGTAGTAAAAAAAATACTTTTATTGCTTGGCATTTATCATGATAGCATATGAAAGAGTAGTATAATAGAATACACTTATATTAAATAAAAGTTTAATTCTTATATTTAAGATTACATTAGTATTATATATCAGGAATAAAAGGTTACCTTAAGTTCCTCAAAGCTGTATTGACTTTACTTTTTCTATTGCTACTAGCCAAAGTGCTTTGTTTTTTTTGCATATTAGAAATTTTTGATTTGAATTTAGATTTACTTCCATTAGGCTTACTTGAGTTAGGTTTACTTGCATTAGATTTAGTTGTATTAAGTTTACTTGTGTTAGATTTTGTGGGATTTTTAGCAGTTACACTTTTTGTCCTTGGAGGTGAGACCTGAAGGGTAGAAGTGTTTGCACTAATAGAAGGTGTAGCTGAAGATCCTGACTGAAGAGGTCCAACTGAAGCTCGAATAGTAACCTACAAATAAAGATAATATTTACTTTAGAAAATTAATCCTTGCATTAGTATTAAAATATCACTGTATAACAAAAAGTTAAATATCAAGTATTCTGAAAAGAGTAAGTATAAATATAACTGGATAAGTATTCCATTTCTTTTAAATGTTTAAATAAAATTAAATGTGATATTTACTTACTTGTAATATATATTTGTATTAAAATCAGTTATATGTTATTAATGTATAATTAGGAATTATATGAATATTAAAGAGCACATTCCATAGTTATTTCTATGTCTTGATATAACTAAAAAATATCACATAGAGGTCGAAATTTAGATCTCAAAACCCAAAAAATAACTCTAAGTAAGTCCTGCGTTACCCTTTGCCCTGCATTACCCACAGTAAATGTGACCTCCTCTTTCCAGGTAACTCATTTGGCAGAATTTATATTTACAAAGGTTACAGGGGAGGTTACATCAATTCAATATACTTCATGGAGAATTTAATAATATTTAGAATTTCCTTAAAGAGAATTAATATAAAGTTTATGATTTAGTATTAAAAAATTATATTAATTGATTGACAATGAAAACACAAATGGCTACCACCATTTCTTGTTAATCATATGACTATTCTCCCCCCATGTATATTAGAAACAACCTATAGGAAGTCCTATAAAACATGTTTTGGTATCATACAAAAGCACTGGAGTAGGAATCAAAACACTTGAGGTTAAATCTCATACTACTTGTTCCTAGCCATGTGGCCTAGAATAAGTAAGTTATCCTCTCTAAGCTTCTTTATCTATAGTGTGAGACACTATCTGCCTCTCTGACTCACCAGATTGCTGTATGAATGAAATAATAGTACCTAAGAAAAAGTACAGTGAAGGCCTAATTCTAAGGTGCTATAAAAAACATTTAGTATCATTATTATTAATATTATTGCTATTATAATTAATAAAGGAAAATATGAGAGAGGGCTGCACTGCTTACATTCGTGTTATGCATGTCTAGTCCCAGCATGGAATGAATGGTTGCAGGGAAGGATGCTGGATAGCTTCTCTTGCTCTAAGGTCTTCAGAGCACTGCTTTATATTGTTTAGTTAATTCAAATAACAGACATACCCACATTCAAAGGTAAGTACCCAAAGCCAAATATAAATGTTTTGGGGATTATTTCACTTTGGATTATCCATGCCTCTGTTTCCCTCCACTGGAACAAATATTCAAGAGCTGACTGTATATAAAGAAGTCAGAAAAAACAGAGGGTAAATTACAATCATCACTATGTAGTCAGACATGTGTTTGCTCACTTAATACACAAATGCTATCCAGCAGAAGAATTCATTTCTCTGAGAGTAGACTCAGCAATAACAACTTCGATAAACACCTAAGAAGCTATGGCATTCAAAACACTACACCAGATGCCGAGGACACAAAGATAAATAAGTCATGATTCCTGATTTCAAATAGCTTAGCAGATAAACTTGATATAGACACTGCCAAAAACACCTCAAAATAGGTTATATAATATTGACACAACCCATTCGTCCAGGGAACACAACATCTAGTTGCACTCTTTACAAGGAGCATCATTCTAGCACAGCACAAACTGCAAACCAAAAAAAATGATGGTTAGATTTTTTCTAAACATAAGAATGACAAAACTTGAAATTAGAGACTTAATAAAAATCAGAAATCATGTTTTAAAGTATTATATTCAGGAGATAAAATCAGGCAGAAGATAATTTCTATTATCATACCAAATGTTAAAATGCAACATATTTGAACTCACTTTTGTTCCAGGAGGTAATCCTTCTAGCTGTTTAGGTTTTATAAATGTTCGATGATGCTGAGTCTTGTGATCCATTTTCTCTTTGCATGTCAAAAATTGCAGTCTGCATTTTGTACAACGATGTATTCCTTTTTTCTGTTTAGGAAACAGAAAAAAGGAAAAATAATTTTTACAACCACAAGTCCTGTGTCCTAAAACTGCTCTGGCTTAATTTTAATGCACCTAAACAATTCTTAAAATAGTACTTTATATCTCACATCCTAAATATTAGCAAACTATTATTTCATTTTTTTAAAGCACTCTTTGCACTAGTATTAGGGTTTCAAAAATGTCTGCTATTATACAGAAATTGAACATAAAAGTTGTAGCAATAGGTTCTAATCAAAATTCTCTTAACAGTGGTATGAAAGTTCCTTTAATTATAATTTTAAAATATTTAGACACAAGATACTGTGAAAATAAGCTATGCTACATGTTTTTATCATAGAAAAAAAGTAAATTCTTTTTAATTTTGCTCTCACCAATTGGTTCAAAGTTGGTAAAGGAAATTCAAATATCTAATGAGACATTTCAAAGAAAGTTGTTATAAAAATGGTTATATTAAAAAAAAGAAAGAAAAAAATGGTTATATAAAGTAGTGCTGTCTAATAAAACTTTCTGCACTGAGGAAAATGTTCTAGAACCATACTGTCTAATATAGTAGCCATTAGCCACAGGTGGTTACTGAGTACCTGAAATGTGCCAAGTATATCTGAGGAACGGAATTTTTCAAAAAAGATTTTATTTATTTATTTTTGGAGAGAGCAGAAGAAAGGAAGAGCGGAAGAGAAACATCAATGTGTGGTTGCCTCTCACACATCCCCAACAGGGGACCTGACCTGCAAAGCATGTGCCCTGACTGGGAATTGAATCAGCAACCCTTTGGTTTGCAGGCTGGTGCTAAATCCACTGAGCCACACCAGTCAGTGTGGGAACTGAATTTTTTATTTATTTAATTTTAAAATCACACGTAGCTAATGGCTACTATGCTGAACAGTGTGAATATAGAGGGATAAATCAAAACAGTTATTCCCAATATACTTACTGATTGCGAACCTTGATTGAGACCCTCCTCAAACCCAATCCTGTCAATATTCCATAGATAGGAAACAGGACCCAAGAAAAATCTAAATCATTTCCCCATAGCTAGTTAGTAACACTGCCAGATTCCTGATCCAGTGTTCTTTCTACTACATAATATCAGCTATAATCTTTACTTATATGCTCTCATTAATTTAAAAATTGTGTATATATGTACATAAAATTATATATGTATATGTATACATACATATAAACAAACAAAATACAAAAGAATGTTTTCTCTGAAGTTTTAATCTGCCAGATAAATCACTGTTACCATTTAAATATAATTAATCATTTATAAAATTCAAATTAGGTAATATACCAAGAAGTACCTAGCATGATTACGGCTACACAGTAACCATTTCATAAGCTCTTTAAAAAGTTCAAAGCAACATACGAGTATAAATAGAACGTGTTTGTATTATTATTCAAGCTGCATATTAAGACTATTTTAAAAGTGTGGTGCATTAGATTATATATACAATAGGTATAGGCAACTTAAAGAAATTCACTTATATTTGGCTCAAGGAAGAGGGGGTAAAAGAGAAAACTTGGCCATGAAACAGATACCAAGACAACATATCAGAAAGAAAGTTCTCCAGAATCCAGTTCCCAGAAATCTTTTCTCTCTCTATAGGTTACCTCATCTAGTTTCATGGCTTTAATACCATCCATCCAACTGTTTACTTGACATTGCTACTTGATGTCTAATAAACACCTCAAATCAACATGGACAAAACTAAATTCTAGATTTCCTCCCTATATCCCTGTCCCCCAAATTTGTTCTTTCCTCAGTCTTCCCCATATGACAGACAGTATATGAAAACTCCATTCTTGACAGTGTTATCAAAACTCCATTCTTAGGACAAAAACTTGGTCACTTTTTCTCACACCCTAAACCAAACCAATTAACAAAACCTATTGGCTTCACCTTCAAAACTTTCATAATCTTTCCACTTTTTATTACCTCAACCACTGCTACCATATTGGTCCAAGCCACTTACCTAGGCTACTATAATAACTTCCTATCTTCTCCCTGTCATGTTCTTTCCTCCCTATAGTCTATTCTTCCCATAGTTGGCAATGTTATTAAAACATGGCAGATCTTTCATGTGCTTATAATCCTCTGAGGGCTTTCTAAAGTCCTGATTGTGGTTTACAAGGTTCTACATGAACGGGCCTGCATTCTATTGCTACCATCTTATCTCCTACTGGTCCTCTTATCAGTTAAGTCTGCTCTAGCCACAACTGGCCTCTTGTTGTTCTGAGTGTCCTAGGTATATATTCACATCATTGTTTAGATAATGTTACCTCTCCTAGATTTCCACGAGGCTTACTTCTTTTATTTCCTTCAAAGAGGCCTTTATTTGACCACTCTCTATACAAAACAGCAACCTCTCCTCCACTCCCAACACCATGGCACTCCCTATCCACCATGTTGCCTCCCAAAGTACCTATCAACAGCTAGCATGCATATACATTAAAATATAAACGCATATATTATCTTTCTCCACTATAATCCAAATTCCAAAGGGAACAAACTTTGTCTTGTTCATTGCTATAAATACTTAAAATGGCCCCTAGCACACAGTAAAGCAACTGATAAACATCTGTTAAATAAATGGACTGTGAGGCAGAAAGAAACAGAGAAAATGCATATGAACAGCAGATACAATTTAACAAATGCAAAATGTCTGACATTCCATTCAGTGAACACTTGTCCAGAATCCTGAGATAGAATACATTAATCTATTATTCCCTTAGTTGGAGACAAGTCTTAAATATCTCTCGTGTATGTATGCAATTCAATGTGCTACAGCTGATAAAGATACAGTACATATTTTAATAATGTGATGTTCAAAAGAAGAAACAGTGATTATTCCAAGGGTAGATAAATAAGTCTCTATTGTTAAACTTTTTGACAAGCATATTACATTGTTTGGGAGACTTGTGGAATTTAAGGGTAATTCTGATTATATGTAATTTCTGTCCTTATAGACTTAATACCAATGTGAAATCTGACTCTGTGGTAGAGTAAGAGGCTAGGCTCTGAAGTCAAATTTTAACTCTGCTTTTTATTAGGTAATATGATCCTGGGCAAGATGTTTTCTCTAAAACTTTGTTTCCCTATCTACAAGGAAATAATAATATACATAGGATGATTCTAAGGATTAAACAAGATAATGCATGAAAAGTACCTACTGCTACCAAAAGTGACTATATATCTTAACTGCTTGTTTTTATTAAAGATCTAATGAGCATACTGAACACATCCAAAATCACTTTCACTATCTTAAAAGTCATACAAACTAGGTTGGTAGCTCTAAAGTCACCCAAGACTTAATAATAGAACCTCTTAAAGAAAAGTTACAACCCAAATCTTCTATGACAATAAAATGAGCCACAGAGTCAACAATTCTTACTGTCTAATATCAAACTAATAATGTGTTATCTCAATTACAAGCTTATAACCCTGCTCAGCTAAGGTTTGTCCAGTCCTTTGTAAATAGTTATATAAATTGTAGTTACCTTAAGGATGCCTGATGATCCTTCATATTAACAGATTGTCCCTTCTCTGCTGCTGGCTATCTACCAGATAAGTACTCCAAACAAACAAAAAAGAAAATCGGGCATCCAATTTTCTTAGAGTATAAAAACTTATTATAAATCACATAGCCTACATAGTGGGCTCACATATTTCTTTCATAATTATCATTCTTCCCACATCTGCATCTTACTCTGGAGCTTAGTAAAGCTATGGAAAAAGTTATGTGAAAAGCCTTATAATGAAATAGAACTAACTGTCTTATATCTCATTTCCCTCTCAAAATTAAAGGCCAAAGTTGAAATATAGATACCAAGAATAGTGTTTCCCAAACTGTTCTTTAAGAAAGGTGAATAGGTATCCTGTAAATAAAAGATTCAGTGGCCAAAGAAGTTTGGAGAATAATACATAACTACATCCCTTACTTGAAGAATTATAATGTATTAGCATATTAAAAGCTCTGAGGAGTCCTGTGATTAAAAAAAGAGACAAAACTGTTTAATTTTATAAATCTAGGCATTTACCAAATTTGTTTACCAGTAACAATTTGGGGAGAAACACATGTTACCACATAATGGAACACTGTTAAGGAACTCTAGAACAGAAAGACCCTGAAAAAACATCTCAAGGATGGGTAGCATCCCAGTCACAACTTAGGTGATTCTAAATTCATTTGGAAAGTCTACTTTTATGATCTTTCTCAATTAAAAAACACAAGCCAATTTTATTATCTAATGACTGAAACTGAAAGCAAATTGAGCAACTGATGCTGAATAAATTGGCATACCAATTTAATCAATAATAAAAAATGTAATAAGCTGATTAGTGAGGTGTCAAAACTTGGTTACATGATCAGATTCAGTAAGTACATTGACTTCTGGGTTTGGCAAAAGTACTGGTGCTCTTTCAAGCACTAAAGAACAGATTCAGTGTTGCCTCAAAGATTTCAGGCCAAATAAATGATGCTTTAATTGCTTCAGCAAAGAACCAATAAGCAAAAAATAAGGATTCAAGAGAAGGGTATAAGCACTAATGCTAGGTCCCAAAAATTACATAGCAGAACTGACAGAAGTCATCCACAAAATAAGCTATGACCTAAATATAGTTCTTGGGCAGTGTTCATATACTTAACAATAAGCATTATTACGGTTTCCTTTACCACATCAATGATGACAACATGTCTTCTCATAATAAAAGGGCTAGAAAGTAGAATTAAGTACTAAGAGAAAGAGGAAAACAGATTTTAAGTCCCAAATCTTCTCAGTTCAAATTCATCTTTTCCCTTACTCCTGTTAACCTATCTTCAAAATTCTACACCTATTCTTAGACCCTGAAATAAATGATCTTCTGGATATTCCATTCACCTTCCATTTTTTCCTTCAACCACCTAGGTTTCCTATTTCTAGCTATCTTTCAGAATTTTCATTGATGAGCCATGACACCACCAGAAAAAAAGCAAGGCAAAGAGGAAGTTTCATAAGTATTATAACTCAGCACAAACTGCATATTGATAGTGTCATTTGAAACAATGTTGCTTCCATTATAGAACAATTCTAACCAATGTTTCTCTAAGTCAGAATCTATCTTTTTGCTGAAACAACATGAGCAAATAAGAACTGGTAATCTCACCTGATGCTTCATATAATGATGCATATAGGGTGTCGCAATTTTAATAACTTTGAGGCAAAATGGACATAGCAAGTTCTTAGTGTTTTCATGGGATGCTCTAAAATGAGTTTCCACATCAGAAAATGATGATGATCTATAATTGCAAACCTACAGATAAAAAGAATGTTTAGTTTAACTAAAAAATTTATGATACACAATCACAAAGTAGCGATAAGTTATTTGTTTAGAACATTATCTACTACTAATTCAGCTCTGATGCCTATACAACCAAGAATCTCATAATGTAAGCACTAAAAGATAATCTTTGAGACAGAAAAGCTACCTTTCAAAGTTTAAAAATACAACTAGATTCCCTTCTTTTTATTATATCTATCACCTCCTATCCTGACTTGAATCTTCAAGTTCTGACACCTCTTGTCCTATAAAGTTTTTTTTGCTGTATAAAACAGCATCCTCTTTAAATTATAAATGGTCTCCAGGCTACAGCAATGGCAATTTATTTTTACCTTGTTTTTCTGTTCCTTCAAATTCTGGAAAAATACTAATCTCAAAGCATTTGGTAGGGCCCTCTGTATGTAAAATCATTTCATATTTTCTTATATATCTATATTCTTCCCTATATAGTGAGATAATACATATGTTTGTCTTTTTCCCATAGGGCTTTTCTTTGTCCAGTATAGGAGTGGGTAAACAACGGCTTATGAGCCAATTCCAGCTCTCCAATGACTCCACATACAATGCGTGAATTACATCACAGGACTTTTTACTAATAAATTATTTACAAGAGGAATTTTAATTTTAGTAACCAATTTTATCTAAATGGTTAGAAAAATAAAAAATATATTTCATGACACATGAAAATTACATGAAATTCAAATTTCAGTATCCATAAATAAATCTTTATTGAAACACAGTCGAATTCATTAATTTAGTTATTGTCTATGGCTGAGTTTGTGTTATAATGACAGAGGTGATTTATTGCAACAGAGACTATAATGGCCCTTAAAGCCTAAACATTTACTATCTGGTCCTTTACAGAAAAAAAGCTTGCTGATTCTTGACCTAATAGATTTAAATCTTGTAATCAAAATGACAGAAAAGAAACAAACCAAAAAAACACTAAGTACACAATAAAATATGTATATACCTGGCAAATATATGGCATCTCACCGGGTTTATGATTGTCCTTCATATGTTGTAAGAGAATATGCTCTGTTTCAAATGATAATTCACAGATTTTGCAAATGGCTAAAAGTGTGAGGGAGAAAGACATTACATCATATCTAGATATATACAGACACAGACATTGAATCATCATGTTGTACACCTGAAACTAATCTAAGGTTATGTGTCAATTATACTTCAAATTTTTTAAAAAAATTAAAAAATTTTTAAAATAAAGTATTCTCTTGAGGCAAACAAAATTTTACATACAAAATTTATTTGATGCATCTATAAACAAGACCAGTGACAACACTAGAATTGGTGGTGATAGTGAACAGTTAGTTTTACAGTTAACTATGTTCTAAGCACTTTACTTACATTAACTCAGTTCCCACAACAACATTAAGAAGCATGGATCCCCATTATTCAAATATTAAGAGTAATTTGCCTGAGGTCACACAGCTGTACTAAGAGGCAGAGCTGTAATTTGAATCCAAGTGGTCTAGCTCCAAAATCTATGCTTTTTAACTATCATCACAGTTACTTTTCTTACTCAAGTTTAGATAATTGTGCATTAATTTCACATTTGAAAACTATGATCTGAGGCTCCTAATTTAGCCCTCCCCACACATGTAATGCACAGGTTATTTACCTTAGTTATTTACAAGAGTGAATTTAATTGTGTAACTAATTTTATTTAAAAGCTTATATTAGTTAAAATGTTAACTTTCGATTTTGCCCTCAAATTGCAGTGTTTTTCTCATTTTTCTAACAGGCTTAAAGTTTTCTCAGAATTAATATTGTCAAAATCAATAATACCCAATACTTAAGTGAAACTGCAACTTACTAGAAAATTCATGGGGTGTGTGTGTACTTTCAATGTGACACTGCAGTTGAAATGGTGTGGGAAACTGGCGGTAGCAGTGCTGGCAGGTGGTGTGGTTTTCCCAGCTCTCACTGCTCTGCTTCTCAAGTTCCAAATGGTGTTTCATGTGGTTCATAAACCTATTGTCAACAGGTGCAAAATTCAGATTTAAAAACAAAATCTCACAAAGAAATATATGAATCTTAGAATACAGAGATATTCAAACTAAAATCTCAAAAGCCTTAAATTCCTCTAGAAAAGTGTGCACTTGAGTCACTTTCATTATGTGGCCAAGTAAATAACCTTTTTTTTCCCATTAATGTAATTAATCTGAAATATCACTAATTTGTTCTAATCTAATAATTTCAGATTAAAATGTTTTCTGAAGGTAAAACAGCAGGCTTCTTTTCCATACATGAAATACTATTTACATTTTTAAATAAAATATTGAAAGGAAGGAAACTCTACCACCAAAAACAGCTAGAGTCATGAGAGTAATCTTCTAAGACTGTGAAGACACACAATAGATTCCAGCTGCTTAAAAAACAAATTACTGGTATTTTTACTTGTGTCTCGGTTTCTAAATGCATGTAATAGCAATTTTAATGCCTAGAATTACAAGAACCTTTTGTTTTATAATGATACTGGTTTACTGTTAGTACAGACTGTTCATTTTAACTTGCAGACTGTGCCCTTTATAGGCAACGTCCATTTTTCAGTTTCACATTCTGCTATTTCAGCTTCCCTAAAAGGCTTCTTGTGAGCAGATACTATGACCTTCAACAGCAAAGAGTGCGATATAAATGGGAATACCTATTTAAAAGAGCTTACTGAAGCTTTTTGGTGTTTGAAAGTATTTGACCAAAATAACAGTTTTTAGACTAGGGCAACTATTAACAATTATTCACCTAGTCCCTAAAGGAAATAATCTCAAAACAAAATGATAATGTCATCAATCTGGATAGCAATCATCATGAAGGTCATCACATTTATCTCTTTTTCACACCTCCACAACATTACTTCTCTTAGAATAGGTTATGACATGGCTTGAAATACCTTTTTGTCCTCCTTTGATTTTAGTAACAGCTCTAAAAAAAGTAAAGAAAATCCTAATTTTGGCTAAGTATTTACATACAGAGAAAAGGTCAAGAACCATTAAAATTGCAGCTAACAACTTTTAAACAAACACTTTTGTTAATTTTTTTGTTAATTAAACAATTAACATTTTAACAGTTAAAGTGTTACCTATATAAAACAATCTCTTAACTAGCAAGCTTTCTCTCAATTTTTATGTGAGCTCCTATCAGGTGCTCTACTACTTAAAACAACAGATGGAAATAAGGGAAATGAAAAACGCCAAACTTCTTGCAAGGATGTTCACAGAATAAAATAAACCTAAGTGTTTTTGGTGACACTCGACAAAGGAAAAAAAAAAAACCATACCACAATATTTTCTTGGACAGAGTGGAAACCTAGACCAATCAGCTTTATACCATTCTCTACAAGCATCAATTTGCCTTTCCACTTTTTACTATTAATGCAAAATATTATTTAACATATAAACTTCTGATTATGAAGTGTTTCATTAGCTTACAGTTACTAAACAATCAGTATTTCAAAAAATGCTCAATTCCTGGATGTTATGAAATTTCACTGCTTAAAATGTCTATATATTCTGATATTCTAGAAATATGCAACTAGTCTTCTGAAACAATAAAAAAAGAAATGTTTTATTTTGATATGCTTAATACTAAATGGGCTAATTTTCAAGTAAAAAAAAAAACTACTGCTAAAATAACTTCCAATATAATATTTAGGTATAAGAAGGAACTAAGTCAGTGAACCATATTTCTATGCAATTTACCATATATACTAACATAATTTTTCTGTTTTATTTTGCTATTAAAAGGGTAAGAATATGGACACTGTGACATAGTTCTATTGTGATATTGTTTTGGTGTTGTAACACAAAGTACAATACTCTTCTGTTTAACCATTATCTACTGATGGCTATTAAAGTTTGATAAAAGGAGATAAATGTGAAAACTCATGAAAGAATTTTGAGAATTAAAACACTACCACAAATAATATATAGAAATATAGCATAGCGTATTTCAGGGTTATTCTATATGTTTCATTTTGAACCTAAGGAACTCACAGGAACATAAAATAAATACTGGGTCCAGAAGTAATCTATTGATGCCTAAGAATGCAAATAGTTATCAAGAATAAACATAAAAAGACATACATACATGTTTGTGTACACACATACCCTACTCTACCAAAGGCAAGTACACAATGTTTACAACTTACTTTGAAAAGCACACACAAAAGAATAGTTTGAAGAAATGATGAATAGATATGTAATAAAGAGAAATACAGTAAAATGTTACTGGCAGAATTAAGGTGATAAGTATACAGCTGGCCATTATAAAGTTTTTAAAACATTGCTGAATCTTTAAAAATATTTTATAATAAAATTGTGGGAAATACCTTACCTAATATACATGTAAAGCTATATAACCAATGAAAAATATCAATCAGTATGTCTTGTTACTAACTCATTTATAATAGCTACTATTGTAGTTTGGCATGTAACTCAAACATTACAAAGTAAGCATTTCTAAAACTTAAAGCATACATGTATAAAATCTTTAAAATTTGACTGGAAATTAAATCACTAATTTTTAAAGCAGTTAAATTTTATAATAAAGCAGACATTCTTCCTATAACTGGTACTTCTCTACTATAGAAGATCACTTTTTCTGCAAACTAAATGTTCTAAAAACTACACAAGTCAATTGAAAATTTTGAGTATTAAATAAGATTAGTATGGAGGCGGTCAAATTGGACAAAGCATAAAGTGGTTCTTATAAAAATAAATAAATAAAATTCAAAAGCACCTAAAAATAAAAATTATCTCATAAAAATTGCTAGATCACAGATTGATTACATAGGGAAAAGAAGTTAATTTTGCTTTGAAATAATGTTCATCCCTTCTTAAGTTATCTTAAGAAATACAACTAGATCCAGGAGTCAACTCCAAAATACAAGCACAAAAGCTTTTCAACAAGAGACGAGCCTGGCTTTGTTATTAGTACAAAGTGTTAAAACCTAGAATGGCACAGAAAAATGCAAGATAAAGACACAACATCTGTATTTGTAGCATTTCAATTTTCAAACAGAAATAAAAATAAGTATTTACATACCTAATATTATTTTTAAGAATTTTCAAGCAACTGAAGCATTTAAAGGTTGTGTGAGTCTTCTGTTCTTCCTGGATATCTCCTTCATGTTTTCCATAATAAAAGTCATTAACCAACATGATCAACTTTCCTTTCTCTGAATCAACAGTCTTGTTTTTATTTGCTGTACTTGAAAATTCTGTTGTAGCCAGTCCCAAAAAGTTATTTATCATGTCTGGACAACAATACTGAAAGAGAAAAAATAAAAGCCTTATTTATCCTTAAAAATGATTCTGTGTTTACATCTAAGGCCTGACTATGTAAAACTATGCTTGGTAATATATCTGGAAAAATATTCACTAAAAGTGTGTGGTGTATGTACATAGTCCAAAAAACTCAAACAATAAACATCTATTATCTTAATAAACAAAAAAAGAAAAATCTTCAAATCAGGATTTGGCTAGTGATCTGAAAGTTTTTTCCTTGAAATTTACCTTTTCAGCTGTATTTAATAATAAATTAAATACTTAAATTAACTAAGCTAAACTAAAAATCATTCTCTTCATATCCATGTTGATAGAATATAAAAAGAAAATATAATTTTATGTGCTATAATATATGTGTTAATTATTAAGTGACACAGTAAATTTTATAACTCTGGTTGAAACTTGACATTGAGCACAGCTAACTTGCCATTTATTCCCCAAGTTCAAGGTGGTATAAAATGTATAGGGAAAAAAGAAAAAAGCTTCAATTATGTCTTGAAAACTTTGACAGTTACATCTTGATATCTAGAATGGTTAAATATCTGAAGGAAAAATTTAGTTGCTCATAAGTAAAATCAAGATATTACATAAACTGGTTTTAATGCAGGACACTTTCATAGATGAGCTTTTTATCCCCAACAAGATATAACTAATTCATTTATGTACATAATTTTTAGTTGTAAAATTTCTCTACAGTACTTTTTCTCAGAGAGCAATCCAAAGAAGACCTGTATTACAAAAACCAGAAGTGCTTGTCAAAATGCTAATTAATTCCTGGGCCCACTCCTACCAATAAACCACAATGTTGAGATGTAGGCCCCAGTAATATATATATATTTTAAAAGTCATTCAGGTAATTCTTTTACAACATAAACCAACTGACCTAAACTCTTCCTAAACGTGTTATTTAGTAAATTAGCAGCAACATCAGAAACTATGAAAACCTAAAAGCAACTGTATTCCATTTCTAAGATAACAATATCCACTTCCTCTCTTGTCACACTGAAATGTTAGATCATCGGTAAAACTTTCTGTGTCACATGGAAATGAATCTAGGCCTTTGATCCAAAACAGACTGGTAACATTTCTTTTAATTGCACTGATTTTGTTCACTTGTCAATTTTGAAACCTATGAAGAAAAAAACAACCCAAAACCCCCACAAAATCTAAAAGAGATCAAAAAGACAGGGGAAAGTACTGAATAGAATGGACCCACAAAAATAGACAAAATTTGTATTTAAGTTAAGGTTGCACCCATAAACCAAAACAGAATAAATATATTAGTTCTCTAATACAATATAGAGGATAGTAGACTATCCTTTATAGTCTACTACTCAGAATAAATACAATTCAAATGAAGCCACAACAAAAAGAAGAAAATGAGAAAGGTGTTTCTATGTTTCCAGATTCTTCTTCAGACACAAAATATTTTAGAGCTCAAACTTAAGAAAATCAGACTATTTCTAAGGACTTTTGCCAGTCTAAGCTTCTTCTTAAAACCCTATTTTTCTTTTCTTTTTTTTTGGTATTTTTTTAAAATTTGAAGTTATTTTATTAGGTACATAGCTACAAACTGACCCTTTTATCATTACATCATGTCCTTATTGATCCCTCTTGTTTTTCCCCCATTTTTTAAATTGTTTTTCAAGTATAACTGACACTGTTTTTGACTTTAAGGATAAATGGAAAAAGATGGTTCAGAGTAAATCTACTAACACAATTAGAAAAAAGACTCAAAATATATGTCTTACTACAAATGATGTTATCAGCAGCATCAGTTTGATAGACAAACCCCTCACCTTATCTACATACAGTTCTACTAGAGTTTACAGTTTACTCAGCCAACAACGGGAAAAAATTATAATGCACAAAAGTTATATAATACAAGATAGTTTCCCTAATTAGAAATGTGAATAATCTTACATACTCAAACATAAAATCTGGCTTTCGGGCTGTAGAAGTTACTGTGTTTCATATTTGAAACGTGATTCTTTTCTGAAATCTACAAAATAATGGATAGTAGAGTGTGCTGCAAATTAGACATTTAAAAATGTCTAATTTGGTACGTCTATGAAAGTTAAAGTTACTCTAAAAGCTCACAAATTATGATATGTAAAATAGATGATCAATTGCTTGCTGTTCTTCTATTTTTTTAACAGAAAAGTAAGCTAGAATCAGCTTTTTAAAATAATACATTCACAGTATCTTTTAAATAAGGTTTCATATACCTTTAAAATAGCTGAATGATAAACCACTGACAACTAAGAATGAATGAGGTGAACTGATGTAGGTTAAAGGATGTAATAACTGAGAGGACAGAAAAATATCCTAAAGAAAATATTCAAAAGGCAAGAAAGTAACTTAAGAAATAAGAACTGAGCTTAGATTTAAGGTTTTATATGACAGGGTAAATTTTGGATGGCATGGCTGAGCTATAGTCCAAGATCAACTGGTCATCTTTTTTATTCAGCCTTAGCTCTTCACCATTACCCCCATTTTATCACTTCTTTTCCTGGGGTATTAAATACTGCAATACTAAATATTTTACTTCCATATACTGTAATTTGACAAATAGCAGACACCATTTAAATACCATTCACATTTTCATTTCTCCCAGTAGAAAGACCATGTTCTGCTGCTTTGTTAGTACCTAAAAATTTAGGATTTTCAGAGCAAAAAAGGTGGGTACCATGTTTAAATAGTAAAATAGAATTTCCCATATGATCATCATATATAAGTCATCATTTCCCCTTCTCTTGGGATTCACCCAAAGCCACAACAACCAAATTCTAAAAATATTTTCATTGAAACTAAGTGCCAGATAAAATCCAGACTCCACAACATATGAAAGCACTACTCAAAGTAGCCAAGTTCAGACAGAAGATACACATATACACATCTGGAAGTAGATCAGAGCAATCAAAAGGATCCAATGGTAATAGATCTTAGAAAATGTCAGCAAAAAATATACATTCTTAAGGTGAAAGACACATACTGAACTACAAAGCTATACAAGGAGGGACCCCAAAAAACTGGAATTATCTTCTGAAGGGCAGGCCCCTTGTAGTACAGGCTTCTCCTCGCTAGGTGAGTGTTCTAGGAACCTATCTGTATCAGCGTACAGGTGGCATTGTGAGAGGGTGCATTTGGCTTCAAGAATTTTTTTTGAAGACTCGTTCAACATGTTTGCCCATTTCATGATGGATGATTTACACAAACAACATGCAGCAGTAACATTTTGTTTCTTGTTGGGGAAAAATGTGACAGAAATGGTTATTATGCTACAGATAGCTTACAAAGAAGCTACTCTGAGTAAAACAAGTTTATGAATGGGTTTTCCCACTTTAAACGAGACGAAATGTGGACTGACAATCAACCTCATTCCAGGCATCTTTCAACCAGCCAAAATAAGAAAATGTGGTAAGGATTCATTGAGCCATCTTGGAAGACCACTGTTGGACTATTGATAAACTTACAGAGTTGACTGAGGCATTGTGGAGTCCTATCAGTGAATTTTATCTGAACACTTGAGTATGAAATGAATCTCAGCAAAATCTGTGCCTCACTGGCTCCTGCCTGAACACAGAGATAATTGCCTGACTACATGTCATGCATTGAAGGAGCAGGGGGAGGCTGACTCTGATTTTTTCCCCAAAGTCATAACTGGATTACGACCCCAAAACATAACAGCATTCTAGCCAATGGAAAACAACCATTTCCCCACAATGCAAAAAAGCATGACAAGTGAGGTCAAACATAAAAATAATGGTCATTTGTTTCTTTGATGTGAGAGGGACTGTGCACTTGGAATTTGTTCCTTGAGATGAAACAGTCAACCAAAGTTTTTATCTGAAAGTTCTGAGAAGGTTGCATCATAATTTGCGGAAGAAACGTCCTGAGTTGTGGCAAACAGATGACTGGTTCTTCCTGTGGGCAGGTGACAAGACACCTGCCCACACTGTGCTGAGTGTTCAGCAGGATATGACCAAAAATCACATGATTCCTGTGTCCCACTCTCGCTTTTCACCCGATCTTGCCCCACCCACTTTTTTGTTTCCCTGGATGAAAAACATCCTCAAAGGGAAACTTCTGCAGATGTGGAAAAGGTGAAACAAAAATACAACAAAACTAAAAGGTATCAAAATCAACAAGTTTAAAAACTGTTTTGAGCAGTGTAAAAAAGTCTCAACAGGTGTACTGCACCAATATAAAGTACTTTGAAGGTGACTGAAGTTTAAACATGTAAGAATAAATACATAATTTTTTATAAATAAATTCTGGGGTTTTTTTGGGTCTCTCCTCAACACTGCCCCCCCTTTTTTTTTACCCCTTCCTGACATTTATACTGGCCATACAAGGAGAATACAGGCTATCTTTTTTAAATCCTCACCTGAGTACTTTTTTTCATTGCTTTTCTAGAGAGAGAGGAAGGGAGAAAGAGAAACATCAGTGTGAGAGAGAAACACCAATCGGTCACCTCCCACACATGCCAGGACTGGGGATCGAACCCACAACATTTTTTTTATCAGACAATGCTCCAACCAACTGAGCCACATGGGCCTAGGATACAGTATCTCTTTACACAGAAAAAGCAAAATACTATAATATCTACTAAAATATTTTAAGTGAAGTGTTATCTAAACCTCGTATTTCATTTGTACCTTGAAAATTTCTTAAAATCTAATTAAGAGCTTCCTGTACCAATAATAAACTTGAATTATTTTGTAACAATTACACAAATTATATTCTGAACTGAGTTAAAATAATTATCTCATATGAAATGCTCCACCATCTGGAGTTTATGTTTGAGTGGTGAAAATTAAACATAAAACTCTGGTTTTCGTTGTGTATTGTGACATGTACATACTAGCATAGACACAAAAATAACATAACTGAAGAAACTGTTGTTATATAAAACCTTAAACACAGAATAAAATACCTGTTTTTTTAAAAGCTTGAAGCATGGCATAATCTAGTAAATAAACTAATCTGATTAATGATTTATTTTCATTTAAAATTAGAATAAGCATACATTATCATGTATATGAACTTAATTTTTTAAATTTAATGGTTCAGAAGAAATTTTAAAATCTTATATGAAGATAATCATTATGAATATAAATTTCTACCTGTTATGTGGAAATTCCAACATGAGATTTCTTAACTAAATATCTGAACTATTTACTAAAAATCAATCAATAGTTCTAGGGATTTGCAAACTTTTTTTAAAAACAAACTTTGAAAAAGTTTTACCTTCATGTGATTTTTCAAAGGATCCAAAAGATTGAAATGAATATTGCACTTTGGACAAGCTCTTGGAAAAGGTGTGCCATTTTTAGATTGACTTGATGAGGTATTTGTACCTAAAATAAATTCAAAACATATAATTCAAAATTCATCACTTTTTAACTGTAAATAACCACTAACCAGTTTGTAAATTTACTATAATTTCTAAACTGTATCTATACACTTCTTTTTTATATGCCACATTTCTTATTTACCTTTTGATGACATACCCTGGGCAGATGTCACTGAAAGAGATTTAGCTGAAGGAAATACAGCTGACGAATCTGCTCCAGAAACACTTTCACTGGGTTTAGACTTTTTTGGATTAACACTGTTCACCTCGGAAGTAGAAGGACGTTTTGATAAAAATGAACTTTCATTCACACCTATAATAATTAAAACAGTGGGAAAAATATTTTTAAACACTTTAGAATATTGCTTACAACTAAGTAAAAATACTTCGGAGGTAAATTAACTAAAATACTAAGTAAAATATTTTGGAGGTATTATAATTGAAATATTATAACAAAAATAACAATAAATTATAACATTGATGTGATCAAGTAAGGGGATGTAGAAAAGATTGTACAAACACATGTTATGGACTATATATACTCAAATAATTCATAAAATAATCTTTCTATACAAGAAAATACTCAATATGGCTTCAAATAAATATACAAACAGCTATGATGAAAGAAGTCAGATCAAAATATCTGAAGGAAAAAAAATTAATGCACAGAGAATACTCTGAAATAAGTTCTTACAAATGAATTATCTTTTGATTATTAAATGATTTAAAGTTTGTTAAAAATATTTTTTTTCCTAAAAATTTAGAGATCCTTTAGAAGCCTTTTATTTAACAACTTAAAATGTTCAATGAAGTTCAAGTTAGTTTCCCACTTAACAAAGAAGTGGTCTATTCATGGCTTTAGATTAGATTATCCCCATTTATTCTTATGTACAAAGTAAAAACAACTAATCCTTGTTTTTTTAAGAGAGAGGGTAAGGGAAGGAGAGAGGGAGAAAAACATCAATGTGATAGGGAAACATCTATCAGTTGCCCCTCGTATGTGCTCCAAATAGGGACTGAACCCACAACCAAGGCATGTGCCCTGACCAGAGATGGAATCAAACCAGAGATGTTTCACTTTGTGGGATGATGCCCAGCCAACTGAGCCACACCACTCAGGGCAAAAACAACTTATCTTGATGAAAGGAATCAGGTTTTTAAATTATGTTCCCAGGGTCTCATGGGCTCCTCAAAGGGACTACTGGGCATGTCTGACAGAGAAACTGTCCTATATATTTTATTAGACTATTGCATATAATTTTGTTTGTACAAGGATTTCATTCCTAAAAAGAGTTTTCAGTTTAAAAACCATCACCTTAAAGCTAAAAGATTTTATTTAGAGCATTAGCAAGGAAAGTGAGGATATTTAGGCCAGGCAAAAGTCCTTTCTGAAAATAACAAAACTATGCTAAATAATAAGAATTCTAAACCTGCACATGATATTTTAATGCTCCCAACTGTACACTAAAAGTGGAATCAATAAAGTAAATATATTAGAAATATTCCAGATTTGCTCCCATAAGACTGTCAGCTGATTTCTCAATAGAAACTTCACAGGCCAGAAGGAACTGGCAAGAAATACTTGAGGTGATGAAAAGCAAGGACCTATAATCAAGATTACTCTACTCAGCAAAGTTATCATTAAAATCAAAGGACAGATAAAGAGCTTCCTAGACAAAATAAAAAACAAAACTAAAAGAACAGTATCACCAAATCACCAAACTGGTATTACGTGAAATGTTAAAGGGTCTTCTTAAGAAGGAAAACAACATCAAAAATAAACAATAAGATGGCGATACATACATATCTATCAACAATTGAATTTAAAATACAAAATAAATGAACAAGCAGAATGGAAACAGACTTATAGATACAGAGAATATTTTGATGGTTGCCAAATGGGAGGAGGTTTAGGGGGATGGGTGAAAAAGGTAAAGGGATTAAGAAATACAAATTGGGCCCTGGTTTGTGTGGCTCAGTGGATTGAGTGCCAGTCTGGGAACCAAAGGGTCACTAGATGGATTCCCAGTGGGAGCACATGCCTGGATGCAGGCCAGGCCCCCAGTAGGGGGCACTCAAGAGGCAACCACACACTGATGTTTCTTTCTCCTCCCTTCTCTCCAAAAACAAGCAAATAAAATCTTAAAAAGAAAGTACAAATTGGTTATTACAGAGTAGTCATGGGATGTAAAGTACAACATAGGGAATGTAGCCAATACTCTACTAAGTGTGTACAGTGCAAGATTTATCGGGATGATCACTTAATAAGTTAAGTAATGTCTAATCAATGGGGTATATATCTGAAACAAATATAATAAGCTATGTCAACTGTAATTAAAAAATAAAAATGATTTAAAAATGAAAAAAATATTATAGGCTTTTAAGTCAAACAAGGTAAGTTCAAATCCAGGCTCTGTCACTGACTAGCTATTATTCTTGGCTTATTTAATTAACTTCTCTAAGCTTCAGTTTCCTCTTTTGTTATTATACCTTATTTTACAAAGTTCTTTTAAGATCAAAAAAGATAGTGCATTTAAAGCATCCAACACAATTACCTGTCACATAAAAAGCAAGCAATAATAAATGACAGCTATTATTATTACTAAAAAAGTATTTTATGTCTTATCTTATTTTAGAGGGGAAAAATTATCCTAATAGATTCACCTATCAGCTTTTTTATTAAGGGAAACATGTCAGAAAATTAAGCCACTACTACACTAGTAGGCTCCTCTGTTTCATCCTTTGAGATGACATAAAAATGATTTTTTTCCATTCTCAAAGCACATGCTTACTAATGTGGCTATCCTATGGTTACTTGGGAAAGACTTTCTGTAATTACAGTAGCATTCTTTTTATTTATTTATCTAGCTATTTACTTATTTATCCTCACCAGAGGACATTTTTTCATTTCTTTAGAGAAAGAGGAAAGGAGAGGAGGAAGAGGGAGAAACATCGGGAGAGAGAAACATCAACTGGCTGCCTTTTCATATGTGCCCCGACCAGAAATCAAACCCATAATCTGGGTATATGCCCTGACCAGGAATCGAACTCACAACCTTTCAGTCCACAGGATGATGCTCAAACTGAGCCACACCAGCCAGGGCCACAGTAGCATTCTTGTAAGATGATCTGGTTGCTTGAAAAGCCAACAAGAGCTGGTATTTTGTATTAAGCATATGATTTATATAACAGGCTGGACAACAGAAATAAACTGCTTTACTATAAGAATTTTTTAACATAAGAAATAAAATCCCTCTGCATTTAAGAATTTTAATTCTGACCTTTTAACTTATTTATCTCCACTGTCTTTTCCTTATGTTGCTTCCTATATTCAACAGCTCTTTCTCTGCTAGTAAAAATCCTTTCTCCTTTCTCATTCAAGTTCAAGATCAAATGTTATCTCCAGCATTTGTGATCAGTTGACAGTCATCAGTTAATCATGTTACTGAACATATAGCACATATTATCAATCATAACGACTATTTGTTTTCAAGTCCTTTAAAGTTCATAGAGCATTTTCACATTTTATCTTATTTGCCCTCCAAAAAGTCCCAACTAAAATACAGCAAGAATTAAAAATTTATCTCCAAGTGACTGATTCCAGGTCTGGAGAATGGATGCATTAAGTAAGAAAAATAAAAACTCCATTTTAATGAGAAAACTGAACTGCAAAGATTTTTGATAAAGACTACAAAAATCTTAAGAATAACATTTCAAATTTACATCTTCTAAACCATCCTACTTACCACTCCAGCTGAATGAAGTCTTTCTCTCTGCAGTAGAAAACAAAGAGTAGGAGCTACTGTCCTTACTCCAAGAAGTTTCAAGAATTCAGACCTTTCCTATGAATCAAGTCCATGTGTTTTGTAAAACCAGACTTAAAACAACTATTTTTTCTCCTTCTTTCCTTTGGTTCCTACCTATTTTAAAAACTAGATTTTTACAAGTGTCACAAGGAAGTGACACCCAAAGAAGTGAATATCAACTAAATATTATCTAAAGAGAAAACCATTTTAGGCAGTAATATTACTATTTAAAAACTGGGGTAGGCTTGGTAAATTCTCTATACTGATTTATTGAAAAATAATCAAAACAGCCCTAAAAATCTTGTGTATCTCTACTTAGTCAAATATTTGAAATATAACAAAATTGCTAATGTATAAAGCATATCTGCCTAGATTACAGGGACTTTTCAATTAGATTAAATTTGTTCATAACGCATTAATTTAGTTTAGATTAATGGGGAACTTTTTTATAGTATATAATCAAAGAACTTTAACCTCTTCTTCAATAGGGAAATTTCATTACTCCTTTAATAGGCATTTACTTATTATCTGACTACATACAAATTTATTACAGCCACATAAAATAGCACTTTATAACCATATTTAACTATCACATTTAAGTCATTAAATGAATAAAAAGGCACTAATCTAATTAAGAAATCAACTATAATCATCCTTTTTCACACTAGTCATCATAGAAGCTAATGAATACTTCTTTTAACAGAGTATTTAGGTTATCAAAGGGCTTCTCTAACACACTAAAATTATTTTCAGATTTTTCAGTCCATGTTTAGTGTGAGTTATAACAATTTCAAAGTCAATTAGCCTACTTAATTAAAAGGAAGAAATAAATATTCTATTATTAAATGAGATTTAAAATTACCCAAGAAAGGCATTCTAGATTAGCACCATTCCTCTTTACTATATAAAAAACTAAAGATGAAGACAAGGACTTCAAAACAGAAAGTCGATTCCATATACATATTCATCAAGTTTCATTTTCTAATTTTTTTAAAAAAGTATTAAAACCAACCTGCTAAAGAAAGTGTTGGTCCACCTTGGAAATGTGATAATCCTGTATCCTGGGTCAAGTCAAACAGTAACTCTGTAGAATTACTAGACGCAACTCGTGATGAGTTTGTTATGTAACCCTGTTAAAATATTCCAAAGGAAGAATATTACATTTATTCAAATAATATTTTTTTCATAAACTTTTATAAAAATAAATTTAACTGTATGCAGCATTATAAGAAATCTTTGATGACTCAATCACTAATAGCTTATAAAATATAAATGTAATTATTATTCTCTGCCAAAATTATCATCTACTAAACCTAAAAGCAAACTTAGAGGTGGCTTATTCCTGACTAGCTAATTAAAATGGGGGGTAAGTTCTAGTATAATTTTTTTCAAGGTAAAAAAAAATATAAACCCATTTTAAATCAACAAAGTTAATGATACATCAGAGTTACTAAAAACAGTATTCCCTTCAAAGAGCAAATAATAGATTTTAGCAAAACTTTGGATAAATGCAAGGAAAAATAGAGAAAAACATACTAATATAAATGCAAATTTAAAAGCTTCTGCAACTCTATAAACCACAGAGCCAAATATCATGGCAAACAAACTGGGAAGCAATCTGCAGTATTATGCTTCTAGGTTAGGGATGAATATATCACATGATATGAGTTTCAGAATCATCTTTATTGGAAAATCTGTTAGGCCAAAGGTCAGGAAGAAAAAGAATGTGTTCCCCACTCTTTCCACCATCCCTCAAAAAGCCATGATGGGTCAGGGAATTTCCCATCTTATAGAGCAAATACAAAAACTGTCTGCCCGGCAAGGTGAACAAATAAGAAAACTAGGCAGACAGGGTTTAAAATGGAAGGTGTATATAGGAATGATCTAGACCAGAAGGGGACATTAGGGCTCAAGGGAAGTTTCATACCTTCCAGCTAGCAGAATGATCTCAAGAAGAGTAAAAAGTATGAGATAAATCATTATGTGGTCAAGTATAAATGTATATTAACACACATATATGTTTAGTATAAATAATTATGAAAAGTGTGGTCAATATAATTTAGGGATATACAAGGTCTGTCCAGAAAAAGTTCAGCCATTATTAATATAACAAGAACAGTTTGTGTGGCATCGATGTAACCTGGCAGCCAAGGAGAGTGGACTGGAATGTGCATGCATGAATAATGATGACTTCACTGTACTAGTCAGTGGGGGTGGTAGACGCCACTTAGTGAGGATGTGTACTGTGTGGCCATCACATTTAAAATGACTGAACTAGTAGAGCAATGAATTTGCATTGAATTTTGTGTTAAAGTGTGAACATTCCTCTGTGGAAACTATTCAGATGATTCACAAGTCTTTCAGGGAGGCAAAGAGTGATTGGCGACTTCATCATGACAACACACCTGCTCATGCATCACATCTGGTACAGAGTATTGTGGCAAAACATCCATCACCCAGGTGACTCAGCCCCTCTACAGCCCAGAATTGGTGCCCTGTGACTTCTGGCTTTTCATAAAACTAAAATCATCTTTGAAAGGGAGGAGATTTCAGACCATTGATGAGATTCAGGAAAATATGATGGCTCAGCTGATGGCAACTGGGAGAACTGTGTGGGGTCCCAAGGTGCCTACTTTGAAGGGGACTGAGGCATCACTGTCCTAAGTATAATGTTTCTTACACCTTGTATCTTCTTCAACAAATGCCTCTATTTTTTATATGACATGGCTGGATACCTTCTGACAGACCTCATATATTCCAATACTATTATGTATTAAAGATACTGATACACACAAAATACATTCTAATGCTATTTATTAAAGACCATCATCAAGGAGAATAAGCACTCAGAGTGACTTCTGGATCATTCCATGCATCATAATCTAAAAACAAAAAACCACCAGAACTGTTAGAAAATTGAACTGTAGGAAAGTTCAACAACCAAGGAATTAAACAAGAAACATCCATCCAGACTGGTAGGAGGGGCAGAGTTGGGCAGCTGGGGCAGAGAGGATGCACAGCAAGGTGGTGGTTAGTGGACCTGATGGTCCCACATTCTCATGCAGATAAACAGGGAGGAACAACAGGGGAGCAAGACAAACCATGCACCCTAGGTTCCAGCGCAGGGAAATAAACCCTCAAAACCTCTGGTGGTAAAAACCTATGGGGGTTGTAGCAGCAGGAGAAACTCCCTGTCTCACAGAAGAGTCCACTGGAGGGACCCACAGGGTACTAGAACATACACAAACCCATCCACCTGGGAATCAGCACCAGAAGGGCCCAATTCACTTGTGGGTAGCAGGGTAAGTGACTGAAAGCAGGGTGAGAGCCAAGCCAAGCGAGTGAAAATGTTCCCTCTCTGATCCCTCCCCAACATGCAGCGCCACAACACAGCGAAGTGGCTTGCCCTACCCTGGTGAATGCCTAGGGCTCCACCCCTTACAACATAACAGCTACACCAAGACAAAGAAACATGGCCCAAATGAAAGAATAGATCAAAAATCCAGAAACAGAACTAAGCAATGATGAGATTGCAACCTATCAGATGCAGAGTTCAAAACACTGGTAATCAGGATGCTTACAGAAATGGTTGAGTATGGGCACAAAATAGAGGAAGAAGTAAAGGCTATGCAAAGTGAAATAAAGGAAAATGGACAGGGAACCAATAGTGACAGCAAGGAAACTGTGACTCAAATCAATGATTTGGAACAGAACAAAGAAATAAACATTCAACCAGAAAAGAATGAAGAAATAAGAATTTAAAAAAAATGAGGAGAGGCTCAGGAACCTCTGGGACAACTTTAAACCAACATCCGAATCATAGGGGTGCCATCATGAGAAGAGGAAGAGCAAGACATTGAAAACTTATTTGAACAAATAATGAAAGAAAAATTCACCAATCCGGCAAAGAAAAGAAACATACAAATTCAGGAAGCTCAGAAAGTCCCAAAGAAGTTGGACCAAAGGAGGAACACACCAAGACATGTCATAATTAAATTACCCAAGATTAAAGATAAGGGGAGAAGCTTAAAAGCAGCAAGAGAAGAAAGTTACCTACAAAGGAATTTCCCATAAGACTATCAGCTGATTTCTCAAAAGAAACCTTACAGGCAAGAAGGGGCTGAAAAGAAGTATTCAAAGTCATGAAAGGCAAGGACCTACATCCAAGATTACTCTATCCAGCAAAGCTATCATTTAGAGTGGAAGGGCAGATAAAGTGCTTCCCAGATAAGGTCAAGTTAAAGGAGTTCATCATTACCAAGTCTTTATTATACGAAATGTTAAAGGGACTTATCTAAGAAAAAGAAGATCAAAACTATGAACAATAAAAGACAACAAACTCATAACTATTAACAACTTAACCTAAAAAACAAACAAGCAAATTAGAATAGGAATAGAATCACAGAAATGGAGATCACAGGGAGGTTTATCAGTGGGGAGGGAGTGGGGGGAGAATAGGGGAAAAGGTACAGGGAATAAGAAGCATAATGGTAGCTACAAAATAGATGGGGAGGGAGGTTAAGAATACTATGGGAAATGGAGAAGCCAAAGAACTTACATATATGAACTTACATGGACATGAACTAAGGGGGAGGTATGTTGAAATGGGGGTGTAGGGCAGAGGGTGAGAAAGGGAAGAACAAAATGGGACAACTGTAATGGTATAATCAATAAAATACACAAAAAAGCAATTACACAAATATCAAAACTTTATGTTGTACATCTGAAATTCATATAATACACAGGTGGCAAACAGAAGGCCCACGAGCAGAATCCAGCCCTCTACCTTGTTTAATTCGGCCCGACATCTTGTTTCTACCTGGTGGCAGCGCCGAGCTCTCACTTACTCTGTTAAGGAGTAGTTACATTTATACAGTCCTAAAATTACATTTGAAGGCCCTTTGAAGGCAACCACGAGGCTGATATAGCCCTCAGTGAAAATGAGTTTGACACTTGATATGTCAATTACATCGCAATAAAATTAATTAACTAATTAAAAGAGAAACAGATGAACCTTCTTTACCACATACTGTACAAATTGCAGATCTGTGACTAAATAAATGATGGTGGTTTGTTTTTTTTTAAAGGTATGGAAACAAGTGTTAAAGTAACCCAAACCACTCCTAGTATTATAGGCCTGAAGGGAAGATACCTGTATTTGAGCCTTAACAAGTTGTACAAAAAACCCAAATCAATACTGCCAACTGGCATAATTGTAACCAAGTACAATCTTACTTCAAGATAAGTAGTTTTTCCAAATACCTGCCTTTCAAAGAATGGAAAATATTCAATTATGTTTTCCAAAATAGTACTTTAACAGAAATATAAAGTTAACAGTGATACCATTTTCTAGGAAACAATTCTGGTTAATTAAGTACCACAATTTCAGAGAACAGATATGTTATTCAACAATAACTGGTTAAAATAATCCTTAACAGAGAATTTCAATGTCTTATAAAATAGTACAGAAAGACATCAAATGCAATATAAGGCACTAGACTGAGATTTAGAAGATCTGCACATTTATTTAACTATGTAACCTTGGGCAAGTCACTTCTGAGTTTTAGTTATTTACCTTTCAAACTTAAATGTACTTTCACTTTAAATATACTTGCACTACACAGTACACGTGTTTCGAATGTACTTGCACTTCACTGTACATGTATTAGTGAAATCAAGTAGTTGTCACAACAGCACTAATAAAGACCAACTATTATACCTCCATTCTATAAATTTAGAGACTGATTATGATATGTAAGATTCCCAAAACAGCCCTAACTTCTTATTGATGGAGCTCTAATTAGAACCCAGGTCTGGTTACCAAGCCTATGTCTTCAGGCTATATCACACTGATTTTATAAGTGATAACAGATCCCTGCTACCTGATACTTTAAAGAGATGATGAAGTATAGAGACATTCCATGAAAAAATAAACACACACACAGACAAAACATGATATAAAATGAAAAACTACAATATAACTTATTAACAACAGTGGCTTCCAGCCCTGGCTGGTGTGGCTCGGTGAACTGAGTGTCAGCCTGTAAACCAAAGGGTGGCTGGTTCGATTCCTGTTCAGGGCACATGCTTGGGTTGCGGGCCAGGTCCCCAGTAGGGGGTGCTCCAGAGACAACCACACATTAATGTTTATCTCCCTCTCTTTCTCCCTCCCTTTCCTTCTCTTGCATTATATAAATAAAATCTTTAAAAAAAAAAAGAAGAGTGGCTTCCAAAATTCGGAGTAAACTCCCTTAAAATGGATTTTTAATTCATTCTACAACATATCTGTCATTCTTAACCTTGACTGCACATTAGAATCATTTGGAGAGTATTTTTTTTAAATGTATCATTTCAAGACCCACTCAGACCAACTGGCAAAATCTCTCCTTTTAAGCTCCCCAAGGCTGGGCAACACCAACTGAGGTGCTTTGATTTAAAATTCGCCCACAGAAATAAAACAATGTAATTTTGAAAACTCCAGTTTCTAACTTTTATAACACCAAACATACCACTCCTTACTTTATTTTTTTCTGTTTCTGAGTCCAATGCTAGAAACATTGTCTCTATCAAACTGAATAATAAAGCTTCTTTTTCTGGTTTTTCTATCCTCCAAATGCCAACAGCTTACAATAAGCATTAGAAAACCACTGACTTAATCTGACTCCAACTAATAGCAAAGAATCTTCATATTTTTGGTAGATTTCCATTTTCTATAGCATCAGCTACAGCCTATGGAATCTTTGAATTCAAGATTGAGAATCAGTGGTCTGGGTAAAATCTCTCATTTTATAAATGAAGAAAATGAGTCTCAGAGAGATTTTGACAATGGTTAAGAGCAGGGCAGAATCAGCATTCAAGTCTCTTGCTTCAATCTAAGTTTTTAAAATACTAGTCCAGGGCTCATATCATTATTAATCATTATTTCAGAATGCTGAAGCCACAGAAAAGGATTCAGAAAGGATTCAGAGGTGGTAGAGGACAGGTGCTTGCCCAAAGATATTCCTATTTTTTATGATATGTAACATCTTATAAGTGGAAGTTGAGTTTATTTAGCCATGCATTTAAAAGGCTATAGCCTTTCTTTTCATTTTTATGTAAATTGAAATTAATTTAATAACTCTTCTATAAAAGACACCACCTGGAAATACCAACTTTTAGTGCTAACACATAGGTAGATTACCTTATAGTAATGATATGAAAGACACAAAAAATAAAGTATTCATACTAAAAATATTTGGATCCAATTCTTGTATTAAACCCATTTACGAGAAAATGTACAGGTGGCTTTGGTAGTTGTTTCCCTTAATGTCAAAAGAACATAAAAAAAATTTACTATTTCTCTAAGGTCAATGTCAAATAGCTTATAAACATGAAAAAAACCCCACTGAGTTAATTTGACTTATAGCAAAAAATCTATGTTTGGGTGACTTTTTGTTTTAGTGTTCTAACTTCTTGGTTTCAGGATCTTTTTACACATTTAAAAATTACTTAAGACCCAAAAGAATTTTTATTTAGGTGGGATATATCTATTGATATTTATCATATTAAATAGTAAAACAAAAATTTAAAAAAATGTTTAGTAATTTTAATAAACCCATTATAGATTAGCATAAGTAATTTTTATAAGAAAATGACTATTTTGAAAATACAAAAAAAGTTAGAGAAAATAGTGACATTGTTTTACACATCTGCAAATCTCTTTAATGACTAGCTTAATCAAAAATTGCTATAGTCTACTATCTGCTTCTTCCTTTAATCTGTTAGGAAATGTTGTTTTGGTTGAAATATAAAGACATATGGCTTCATAAATATACATATAGTTCAAAGAGGGAGTATTTTGATATAGTTCAGGATAACTGAGTATACAATACTGCAACAAAACTCAACAGTTGGTATTAGGGGTTTTTTGGAATGTGGAATCTTACTCCTTATTGCTAAACTTTTTTGTACTTTGTTTCATTAAAATCTATTAATGTATCTTACACTCTGAATGAATATTTCTTCTCAAAAAAAATTTTAAATTGTCACCTGAGGATATGTTTATTAATTTTAGAGAAAGAGAGAGAAAAAATATCAATGTGAGAAACATTGATCAGCTGCCTCCCATACTTGCCCAGAGCTGTGACCAAACCCACAACCTAGGTATGTGCCCTGACCAGGAATTGAACCTGCAACCTTCTGATGTAGGGGATGATGCTCCAAACAACTGAGGCACCCAGCCAGAGCAAATGAATCTTTCTTTCATGCATGACTTTTTAACATCATGCACTGGCTACATGGAAAATAGTGGTTTCTTTGAATTATGCAGATCTCCCAAATCTTAACTGAGTTCATTATACAATGTCAAAAAATCATAAACATTAATACCACCACCCATTAGAAAAGTCTTTAAGGAAGCTGTCAAGATCATGGTGGCAGATACAAGTTTTCCAAATTTCTATCATTTGCTTGAAAGCTCAAATTTTACCATTCACAAAAAATACTATTAGTTTTTTTTCTTTACGTGACAGGTGCCCTTTTCAATTCTGTGGAAATGTCTGCCAAAAAACCAAGATTAAATAACTCACTATATGTGGTGGCCAGACTCAAAAGTGGCCTCCATGACCCCACCCTCTGGTATTCATGTCTTGTGTGATTCCCTTTGAGTGTAACTTGCTTCTAACCAAAATAATACAGCAAAAGTGACAGGTTATACATGACTTTTTGTATGTGCTCACATTACGTAAGATTTTAGTGTTACCCTGCCAAGATTCTCTTTCTCTTGTGGGCTTTGAGGAAGCAAAACACTATGATGACTCAAGTAATCAAACGCTGCCAATACCACGAGAACCTGGAAGCAGATACTTCCCCAGTCAAGCTTCAGATGACACTGCTACCTCAGAGCCCACACCTTGAACATAGCCTTGTTAGATACTGAAGCAGAGGATCCAGCTAAGCTATGACCTGACTCCTAACCCATAGAAACTCTGAGATAAGAAATTTGTGTGGTTTTAAATCACAAGTTTGTGATAACACTGTTATGGAGAAACAAATAGTCATTCTTTCAAGTAAAAATGGTCTTCTATTTTTAAAAAGTGGGTAGTTTAGCTCACAATTCAACACAAGCAATTTTCTTTAAGACACATCATAGTTCAAAGAAGTGCTCTACATAAACTACCCATTTCATCACACAAAATATTTTTAAAAGGCACGTATTCAAAAGTAGAGAGTTAACAAAATTAGTAACATTTCAATACTTCCTTGAGGAAACAGTATGGCTGTAATATTTTTTACTGTGAGTACATGGTGGTGACTAAAACAAAAACTACTAGTACAGCCTGATACCAATGTCTTGAGGCACCAGCAGTTTATCCACCACTGCTTTTGCATCCTAAATGCAAATGTCAACATAATATAAAAGGCAAATACTGTCTTTGTATTATGATGACAATAGTGTTGACTCCAAAATCCATGGAAGAGTCTCAGGGGAAACTCCAGGGCCTGAAAATAGAACTTTGAAAACTGTCATACTAAGGCAATGCTCCCATTTTTTTAAGTATACATGTATATATAACATACGTATGAGTATGTATGTATGTATGCAAATATATATGAACTATGGGTAAGTCTGGATTGAAATCCCAAAACTATCATCTGCCAGCTGTGTGATGCTGAGTAAATTATTTAACATCTGTGAGCCTCAGTTTCCTCAAATAAAAAACAGGGATAATAACACTGCTTACTTCACATGGACATTTAAGAATTAAATTAGATTAATTTTTATATTGACAGCATTTAGCACAAAGCCTTACAGATACTAATAGTTTGATAAATATTAACAATTACCATTAACTATTATTTTTTGTTGAGGTATTTTTTTAAGATCTTATTTATTTCTAGAGAGAGGGGGAGGGAGGGAGAAAGAGAGGGAGAGAAACATTGACATGCAAGAGAAACATCAATTGGTTGCCTCTCGTATGCTCCCTGACCAGGGACCAAACCACAACCCAGCCGTGTGCCCTGACAGGGAATCAAACTGGTGACCTTTGGCTTTGTGGGACAATGCCCAACCCAATAAGCCATACCAGTCAGGGCTTTGAATTTTTTATACCAACTATGAAAGTATGATTTCAGAATAAAAAGCTATGATAGCCTCTCAAGAATTTTCCCAATAAGAACTAAGAACACTTGGCCCACTTTATCATCTTAAACAGCTTGCCATTATGCAATATTCATTACTCATTATACTTTTATTCATATTTTTATAGCACAGTTTTTAATACTATACCTATTTATCTTAAGCATATTACCTGATTTAGGAACAGGTTGGGGAGTTAGTTCCTACAGTTACTACTTTGGGTATCTGTTGAGCTACCATATGACATTTTCCGATGCCGATTATGCTTCTATTGAATGACTGACTACCCATGATAGTACAGAACTTTAACTGGGTATGGCTGACACTGATAACTAATATCCAATGTATTCCTGAGCTGACTGTGTAGTTTTAGAACACTTACAGGTTTAGACAAAGGCTGAACAGTAACAGAACTATCTGAAGATCTAGATTCAGGATGAAAATTTACTGGCGAGGCAGCCACTGGATTTGATGTTGGGTTCGTGTAGTGCTGACTTGTAGGCTTGAATGCAGCAGTAATACCTGTATTTCAAAATTACACAATATATTGAATATATTTCTATATAATCAATGATATCAAAATACTTCACTTTAAAATTAAAATAATAAAATAATACTATACCTCTACTGAGTGCGCCATTCTTTATTCCCCTCGAATATGAGCTGGGGTTTACTCTATTCAAAATATCTATAAAAAATTATATTTTAAAATTCATTTGTTTGAATGAAATATATATTAAGGTAATAGACATTATTAATTGAAAACAGGTTCCTGAAAGGAATATACACTTGTAAGTTATCACTGACTTAAGAATACAGTTCATTTTAAACATATGTATATGTTTATCTACTAAAGAAACAAGATTACAAGCTTTAACTATTTCACAGACTTAGAGCAACCTTTCTAACTATAATGTAAAATCCAAATGCCAGAAGTAAAAGTCTGATAAACCTGACTACTTAAGTCAAACCTTCTGTATGGCAAAGAAACAGTTCATTATAATGAGTAAAACTTTTCCAAAAATATGTTCATATATAACTTATAATTAAAGTATATGTCTTTCTTTGAGTGACAATAGGGCTGTATATACACTCAGGTTCCTATTACTCAAAATCAAACCTCTGTCCAAATTCCATATCCCATGCACATCCCTAAAAGCTTTGAACTGTGTTCTTATAAGAGTCTCTGGATTATCTGCACCATTACTGTTGAGTTCTGAAAGGGAAACTATCAGAGACTACAAACTGAAATGAACCTACAGTATACCAGAGTATCTTATAACTTAAGGAGTTTCCAGTCTACCACTATACCAGAAGTCAATGTGAGCCTAACTAAGATTTGGAAGAGTGGGGATTTGCCTAAAATTGTTGATTAGATAAAGACAAAAGCACAAACACACCAAACATCATTAAAATTTACTTTTTTCCCCACAGTAAAAAGGAACCAGATCTCACAAAAGTAGGGTTATTTTCTGATAACAGCAATGCAGTGTTCTGTATCTAAGCACTACAGATGTCTTATTTTAAAAAAAGAATCTGCTCCAACAACTTAACACCATATTCATTCAGAAACTCACAATTAAGTATTTACCAAACCATCAAGGAACTATCACTACAGTACTTATTGGTGGTTGTTTTCTACAAAACACAAGATCTTACCCTCCTTTCTGGCAGTTCTATATAAACATTCAATCCACGTTCCCTGTTAACGTATTTTATGATTTACACATAACAATACAATCTTTTTAATTCAGCGCCTTAACAGTTCAGAAAAAAATTCTACTGGGGTCAATGTACTTTTTAACATAATTATTTTAAAACTAATAAACATTGTTCTAGTTGAACACTGTTAAATCATGTATAATCAGAATAAATTCAACCTGAATCTTAACTATCATGTTTTAGTAACAATTGTGCAATATAGTAATATTCCAGTATAAAATAATCATGACTAGAAACAATAATTAAAGAGAATATATAATTATGTTCTGCTATCAACAAGCATCATTCAGTTTATAACAAAGTGGCATTTCACTTAGAACTTCCATGAGAGATTATCAATCTGCCAGAGAAAATGATACTGAGAATTCAATTGGTTAAGTTATTCTCCTTCTAATAAAACTCAATAAAAGTGTCATAAATTTAGGAGAAACGGGAATAAAAACCAGGCTTTCTGAAAATTTAAAAATAATCTCTTAATCACACTTCCAAGTAGTGTCTCGGTAAGAAAACCTAAAATTTGTACATTACTTCTCTGTACTTCTATACATTTTTTTTTAAAGATTTTATTTATTTATCTTCAGAGGGGAAGGGAAGGAGAGAGGGAGAGAAATATCAATGTATGGTTGCTTCCTGTGCATTCCCTGCTGGGAACTGGCCTGCAACCCAGGCATGTGCCCTGACTGGGAATCGAACCATGATCTCTTGGTTCACAGGCCCGCGCTTAACCCACTAAGCTACACCAGCCAGGGCTGTACTTCTATACATTTTTGAGTGGACATTTTAACTGGTGTCACTGCCCTTCGCTTTAACATTATAACAATGTCAAATTCAATTACTCTTAACTGAAATCTAGTATCTACAAAAGTATTGAAGTGAAAAAGACACATGTTTCATTTTCACCAGTAACTTCACTGATTTGGATATTTTGAGTATTCGGCTATCTCCCACATGGCATAGCGCTGATTGTTTCAATCAATGTCTCAATTTGATTGCTATCAACTTTAACTGGTATACCCAATCATGGAGCTTTGTCCAGCAAGAAATCTCCAGCATGAAACTTTGCAAACCACTTTTGACACATTCAGTCTGTCACAGCACCTTCTCCATATACTGCACAAATCTGTTTTTGCATTTCAGTTGCATTTTTACCTTTCTTGAAACAAGAAAGCATAATATGCCAAAATGTTGCATATTTTTCCATCTTCAATATTAAAATGGCTGCATGAAAATTCACCAATTTTGGTAATTTTTTTTCCAATGCACATTGATGTAACAGCTGTTACAATACAATCTAACAAGATTGTTTCAAATGAAATTAAAGACAACTAAGTGCTACTAGAAGCCATCTTATGGAAAAAACCAAACCCAACAAATGCAAGTTGCAGGATAATGGGTATGGTCAGAAGTACCTGTTGGTATACAGGCCAGAAATTATGAAATCAACCCTGCAGTGACTATACATTTTTTAATCTATAAATGGATGACAATGTAATAAGGCAGTTGCCTGGATTTGAGAACCCCTATCTGAGACAAACAAACTCATTTAGTACATTCTGACATTTTAAATGAAGTATTCTAAACCCATTTTTTCCCACTTCTGAGTCTGAGTGGGAAAAAAAAGATTAATGAACAAATAGGATAAATTAACAAATAGGATAGTTGGCTCCACTAAAAATTATGATTTCTAATAACAAAAGATTTCCAATGTCACCAGCTAATCTTAGTCTGTTTCTTTTTCTTAGATCTAATATTTTAACCTCTTACCGCCTTCCTCAAGTACCCAATCATATTCCTACCCTATTTCTAAAATTCTTATTTTACCTCCCAACCAGCTGTTGATCCCCAACTCTTTATAAAAGAACAAGATCATATGTACCTATAACTCAGTTCATAATTTTTTCCATTAGAAACAATATCTTGTAAAACTTGGCTTCACTAAAAGTAAATGCTTACTTGAAATCGCTGGTTTTGAACTTGATATCTCTCCAACAAAGATTGGCTCATCATCATCATCATCCTCAACCTCTTTTACTTTCTTCTGCCACGGTTCCAACTCTTCTTCTTCACATTCCATAAAGAGTTCTGCCATTTTTGATTTTCTAATTCTCAAAAGGAAAGCAAACCTTATTTTCCAAAAAAAAAAACAAATCAATACATAGTATGATACTTAAGATCTACTTTAATAATCCTAATAGCAATTTCTTAATTTATATTTGTAGTTAGTACATGGTAGCAACAATGAGAAACTCAGAACTTACTCTCTTAGATGACAGACAACTATCAACATGTGGATAAATAGGTAAAGATTGAGAGAGACAGGTAATGGTTGACAGTAGTTAGAGTGGACAGGAAATTTGCAAAGTGAATTTCAGTTATATGCCTGGAATATGATTATATCTACAAAAGTGATTTCATTGAACAATTATCTGAAAAAAAAAACAGTATTAACAAAAAGGAGATAAACGAAGAATAAGAGGCAATAGATGTAGATATACTAGAAAAACTGAACTAAATTCAGGAATGCCAGGCACAGAGCAAAGCAGGAATGAGGTGCCACCAGGAGTGTCCAACATGTAGCTGGTGTGCCACACGCAGTCCAGAATGGCTGTGAATTTGGCCCAACACAAAATTTACTTAAAACATTATGAGATTTTTTGTGATTACATGTTGCAATGTATTTAATGTGTGGCCCAAGATACCTCTTCTTCCAATGTGGCCCAGAGATGCCCCTATACGAAAATAAGGGAACGGAATGAGGCTTATTCCATTCAGGGTAATTTCCCTTCTTTAAAACTATGTCACAAATCATTTCTCGACCTAACATTATTTAAATATTTAGTAGGCCACCTGCCAAAAAGCAAGGCATTCTCATTTCCCCAAATGTCAGTAACATAATGAACTGATCTCTTGCTTTTCTAAACTATACTATACTACTAGTTATATAAAGTTTTTCAAATCAAATGATTAAAAATATTGTATGTCAAAGGCCAAACTGAGCTCCTTGAGAGTATATTTCCCTCTATACTTTAGATAGGCAGTAGGTACACAGTATATAATAATCTATGGACTAAGAAACAAGGCAAAGACAAGCAACCCAATTAAAAAATGGGCAAAGGACTTGAACAGACACTTCTCCAAGGAGGACACACAGAGGATCCAGAGACACATGAAAAGATGCCCAATATCGCTAGCTATCAGAGAGATGCAAATTAAAACCACAATGAGATTACCACCTCACATCAGTCAGAATGGCCATCATAAACAAAACAACAAACAAATGTTGGAGAGGTTATGGAGAAAAAGGGACCCTAGTGCACTGTTGGTGGGACTGCAGACTGGTACAACCACTATGGAAAACAGTATGGAACTTCCTCAGAAAACTAAAAATGGATCTGCCTTTTGACCCAGCAATTCC
>CM052538.1:147933717-147977534 GCA_028533065.1 Trachops cirrhosus
GGAACAAATATAAAGGACACATGGACAAAAACTAGGGGGGTTGGAAATGGGAGGGAGGCGGGGAGGGATGGGTAGGTGGGCTGGAATGGGAGTAAAGGACAGAAAACTGTACTTGAACAATGATTAAAATAAAATTTAAATAAAATTTTAAAAAAGAGAATAAGAACAAAAAAAATGAGGCAAAGTTAGGCAATACCTAATTTTAAAAAAATAGGGGAAATACTAGTATACTGATAATAAAAGTATCATTTATTTCCAGTTAGTATATATTATGAGCTGAATTGTAATACTCCAAAATTTATGTATCAAAGTCCTCAACGCCAGTACCTCACAATGTGACTATATTTGGAGTCAGTCTTCAAAGAGGCAATTAAGTTAAAATTAGGTTACTAGGGTGAGAGCTAATCCAGTATGACTGGTGTCCTTCAAAAAAGAGATCAGGCCCTAGTTAGGTGTTTCAATTGGTTGGAGCACTGTCCTGTGCACCAAAAAGTTGTGGGTTCAATCCCTAGTCAGGGTACATACAGAAAGCAACCAATCGATGTCACTCTCATATCAATGTTTCTTTCTCTTTCTCTCCCCCCAACCCCCTTTCCTCTCTCTCCAAAATAAACATTTCCTAGGGTGAGGATTAAAAAAAAAGAACAGATCAAGACAGATACATATACAAAGGTAAGACCATCTGAAAACACAGGAAGCAGATGGCCATCTATAAGCCAAGGAGAGAGGCCTGAAACAGATCCTTTCCTCATGGCCCTCAAAAGAACCAACCTTGGCAGCACCTTGATCTTTTAGCCTCCAGAATTGTGAAAAAATAAATTTCTATTGTTTAAACTGTCCAGTCTATGGTGCTTTGTTATGGCAGCCCTAGCAAACTAATATAGAAGACAATGGATGAATTATTTCATTCTTTTTAACAGGGCAATGCCACTGTCAATACAATGCCCTTACCTTTGTATAATTCCCAGTGTAAGCCTGAAACCGAGGACAGTACCAAACCCTATATATACTAAGTTTTTTCCTATACATATATGATAAAGTTTAATTAATAGATTAGGCACAGTAAGTGATTAACCACAATAACTGATAAAATAGAACAATGATAACAATATACTATAATAGTTATGTAAATGTGGACATTCTCTCTCAAAATATGTAATATATTTACCCTTCTTGTGAAGTGAGATAAAACAATGCCTACTGATGAGATGAGTGAAGTGAATGACGTGGGCATTGTGACAGCATTAGGGTACTATAAGGGTTACTTGAACATAAGCATTATAATACCTCAACAGTTGATCTGATAACTGAGACAGCTACTTAAGCGACTAACAAGACAGGTAGCACCATGCAGCACAGATACAATGGTCAAAGGGATGATTCTCCAAGGGTGAGATGGAGCTGAAAGGTATGATTCTATCATACTATTCAAAAAGGCACTTAATTTAAGATTTAAGAATTGTTTATTTCTGGAATTTCCTATTTAATATTTTGGCTGCGGTTAACTACAGGTAACTGAAACCACAGAAAATGAAACTTCAAATATGGGATGAGTACTGTACATCGAGATATATTTTTAGAAAAAAATTTAAAGACATATAATAGCTGTATGATTTTTTAAGAATTTTTTTGTCTATGCATATGTGATTATGTATACCAAACTGATAATAGTTATCACTGAGTATAGGAGAAAACAGTTCATTTCTACTTTACTCACTTTTTAATTTCCATTATTTGTTTTTATGGTTTGTTACTTTAACGATCTAAGAGTTTTTAAGGAAATGTGCCTACCTCTCATCCTTTCTCCTGAAGCAAAGTTATCAATATATAAACCACATATAATAGTGTCAGTCATGGCAGCAACAATTACTTTTTGGCTAAAAAGGGTTGGTAGCCATCAAGATGCAGAGCTGACCTTCTGTAAACTGTCATCTAAGTAATGACACATGATATCAGCCAATTTTATGAGTCATTTTATGTAATGCCAAATATTGGAACATGAAACTTGGGAATTCAGAAATTCTTGGATCTAATTTTGATCTCCAAACTCACCAAGTGACTTCAGACAATGCAACAAGTAATATCTTAGTTTTCCTTCCTATAAAATATAAACACCTAATATAAGAATGTTTTTACTAAATTTAATGCACATGCATTTCATCTTTTTTTCCTACAAAAAGCTCATTTTTAAGTTTGATTATGTTTGACATATACATATAACTCATTTACATAACTGGTTCATTCCTGAATGAACCCAAATTTAGTAAGTAAAATGGTGATTCTATTAAGCAATTACTACTTAAATAAGGTCTGAACTATTAAATTATAAAATTTTAAATACATCCCTTTGTAAAAATGAGGAATCACCTCCATCATGTATTTAAGTAAGTCTGAATTTTCAAATACTAAGTAATACTAATCTTTTACTGTTGCTTATTCTTGTTTAAGATATAAATGAAATTATTTCCATAAGAACACAACTTTAAATAAATTTTAGTTCATATTTCTCTGGTTTTTATTAATAAATTTTAAAAGAAAACTAATTGGATATATTTTATCATAGATTAATTCATTCAAAAATAACTATTCATTGCCATCTGTATGCAAGGTTATGTGCTAAGTTCTAGAAAAAAAACAGATTAATGTCATAGACTTGGGCTTCAGAAATTTAGTCTACTATGTCTATAATTCTCTGGGCTTGAAAAACAAATGTTGTTAGAAGAATCATTTGAAAACACATTTGAATTGCTTTACTTAAAATAAGAATTTTAAAAGGACCTACTAATACCAAGAATACAGAATATTTTTTAAGAGCCACAATTACACAGCCTAAGAGACTCATCATAATCTTTTTGTTAAATTATCATATAAATACCATTTAGCAAAACTCTAAAATTAATACTCAATTTACAAATATTCAACTAATAAAGACCTATCCATATGAACAAGATATCGCTGTCTACAACTATAGAGATAACTTTTAAGATAACCAACGTCAACAGCTTTAGGACCACAGCAGCTACTTAGAGACCAAAACTGACAACAAACACCCTAAAAAGTTGGAAATCCTCATTTGCAATTTGAACCATAATTTCAGCCTAAAGCTGTACTATGTAATACAGTAGTCATTATCCATATGTGACTACTTGAATTTAAATTTATTAAAATTAAATAAAATTTTAAATTTAGTTTCACTAGCCACATTTCAAATGCTCAAAGGCATATGCATGGCTGGTGACTACTGTACTGGACAGTGCAAGTACAGAATATTTGTACTGGACAATGCTGGTCTAAAGAGTCACTGCCATATTTCATCCTAGTTAATAAAGAAACAAACAGTTTCATGAATTCCTTTGGCATCTCAGCCACTGGGGCATGCCAAAACCATCACCATAAAAACTTCTCTGAAGTCACTACTTCAGAATTTTGGTGGTAAGGCATGGAATTCTATGAAGGATTAAATCAGCTGCCATTTGAAGTGGACTATCCAGCAAATATATGGAGTGGGGATCTCAAAGTTCCCAAAGATCTTTGCAGCTCCTGCAGCACAGAGTCGACTCCAAAACAGACAGAAAAAGAGAACACTCTACCTAAACTACTGACTCAGGTAGAAATATCAATGCCCATGTTTAAAACACCTGTTTCTATGGAGAAGAAAAAATTAATTCCAAGTAACTGACTTATCAAACATTTTTTAATTCATTCACTTTGAGACTGCGAAAACATATAATTATAGTTAGTTTTATTTTTTGTTTCAGCTTTTGCATATCTAATAATAAATTATATCTTATATAATTTTTCTATTAAAAAGTTTTTAAAAGTCAATGGAAATTTGGCTCTAAATTTTAACTGCTTGTCAAATTTACTTTTATCCATTGATAGATATAACCAGATGCAATGTCACTGCGTAAAATAATAAAAGTAATGCATTTGATCTAGTACATGACAAACACTACAGCATAGTGCGCTATGGACTAGATGTAGTCCCATTTAATTCTCTGATTAAAGAAAAGATTAAGCAGTTCCACAAACCACAACTAAAACATCTGAACATAAAAAAGAGCAGTAGGGTAGTAGTCAGAAGAACCAAGTGATAGCACCAGCACTGCCACGACTTTCAGTTAAGTCACGTTATAATTCCAGGTCTAAGCTCTTAGTTCAAATGAATGAGCTCTAAGGTTCAATTCAGCTCTATACTTTATACTTCAATGTAAATTGTACACTTTATTTTTTAAAATAGTATACTACTGTATTAATTTTTTTTACAAAACACCAAACAGATCTAACTGTGCACAGCTTAACATGGTAATCACAAGAGAAAAACAATTTCAACCAATTTTCCACATTTCCAGAACACAGTGGCCTCTACTTGTATTCTAGAAACTGTATACTTTAAATATTTATTAACAATAAATAGCAAAACTTGCTGAAGAATAAATGCCAGATTCAAGTTCTAACTCAACCACTTATTAGCTGTATGATCTTGGGAAAGTTAGTTAATCTCTGTGCCTTGCTTTACTAAATATATCTTAGGTCATAGATTTACAATGAAAATTAAATGAGATAATATGCATAACACACAAGCTCAGAGCCTGGCACACAGAAATCACTCAATAAATCTTCACCATTTTTAACTCTGGACTAAATGCTATTTTAAAAAACTCTAAGGGCAGATCACAACTGTGTTATAATGGAATTTATAAGCTATCAGCTGAGTATTTAGAAATTATTTTGTTATATAAGATCTTCATTACAGCCATATTTCTCATGATGAAATTTTAGCTTTATATGCCTTCTGGAATGTGGCTGTCAAATCTATCTCGCCATATTTTCATCTTTTTAAAAAAACACTTATAAACTAGTTAAAACACATATGACAAATTTGTAAAGCATCATATAAACACACACACAATTTATCAACATGGTTAAATTATATACTACTAGTCTCATAAAATAAAACAAGTATCTAATTCAAAAATACCAACACATAAATGCATAAAAACAGCCCTGGCTGAGTGGCTCAGTTGATTAGAGCATCATCCCAATATGCCAAGGTTACAGGTTCAATCCTCAGTCAGGGAACACACAAGACTCAATCAATGAATTCATAAATAAGTGGAACAACAAATCGATGTCTCTCTCCTTCCCTCGTTCTAAAATCAATAAATAAAAAATGCATAAAAATTAGCATTGGATAAAGTATTTATAACTTTTCATCAAAAAACCCGCCTTCACTCTATATACATTCCTGTACTTTAATTTCTAAAAAAAAAAAAATCCTTTTTTAAAATTTTGTTAAGTAGAATACAGAAGTGAATGTGAGGAATATGGTGAATGCCTAAGTTCTCTATCTCCTCAACCTCTAAAAGTTAGAGTTATTCAATGAAACAATCTAAGAAACCACATTTACACAATGGAATGCTATGTAGCAGAAAGAAAGGAGGACGGCATGAATGGAACTGGAGAGTATCATGCTAAGTGAAATAAGCCAGGTGGTGAAAGAGAAATACCATTTGATCTCACCTATAAGTGGAACCTAATCAACAAAACAAGCAAGTGAGCAAAATAGAACCAGAGACGTGGAAATAAAGAACAAACTGACAGTGACCAGAGCAGAGAGGGGAGAAGGGGAAGGGTCAAGTCAAGGAACATTTACTCAAGGACCCATGGACAAAGATAATGGGGGAGGACTGATTGTGGGAGAGGCAGGGGGTAGGGCAGGGGAGAGTAATGGGTATAAAATGGGGACAACTGTAACTGAACAATTTAAAAAATGACAAAAAAAGAAACCACATTAAAAAGTCAATCTTTGTTGGGGTTTTTTTCTCATCATAAATATAACATTTAATTGGGGGCTGCATTCCTAACCAAGAAGCTGGCAACACCAAAACCAGATATGATTAACAATGTAAAAGAGAAAATACAAGACAAGAAATTAATACAATCATTTCAAATAGTGAAATTTTCTATTCAAAATAAATATAGCATATACAAATAAAGTACAACTAACTCAAACTTAGTCTAAATTAGCATGCTAGCAGTAACAACTATTAAACCTTTAACAATTATACTTCAAATGACACAGAGTAAAGAGAAGAAAATAATACATGTTGTATATTTGTTACCAATTAAGTCTGTATTGTGAAAGAAGTAATAATTACTGTTGTTTTCTTGTAACATGATATGGAATAAAGCTAGCAAAATAATCTTTCTAAAAAAGGAAGCCTGTGCTTCAGCAAACTGTTTAAATCTACAAATCAATCTAAATCAGTACAGAATCATTAAAAACATCTAACTAAAAGGAACCGTTCTTCACAACAGGGTATGGGGTACCTCTCTTTGCACTACATCCAGGTAAAACTCCCTGCTGATCCTGATTCAGGCTACAGACCTTTAACTCTGGTTACCACTGTCAGTCAAAACTGAGCTGAGTGCAGCAGGGCAGTCACTATTATTTTCTTCTGCATAGTATTCTGCTGAAGGTATACATTAATATCCCAACAATTTCTATTGATGTTTACATACATGAAAGTTCACTGAAAAGAAGTAAAACTCAAAGAAGTAGTTAGACTCAGTTGCTTATATATTATTTTAACAAAGGCAAGGGGATTTGGGCTTTGATAGACGAATCATAGGTAAGTAGTAACTAGGAAATACATGAGGGAACTAATGAAAGATAAGCGTTATTTTAGTTAGGTCTGTTTATGCAAACTCATCTCATTATCAACTCTCCATCTCAGGTGATACAGACTCTCTCTTCCTGCCCTGGTTGGTGTGGCTCAGTGGACTGAGTGGCAGCTGGTTAGATTCCCAGTCAGGGCACATGCCTGGGTTGCAGGCCAGGTCCCCCAGTAGGGGGCCCTAGAGAGGCAACCACACATTGATGTTTCCCTCTCTTTTTTCCTCTCTCTCTGAAAATGAATAAATAAGATCTTTAAAAACAAAATAAAGTAAAAGAGACAGAATAATATTAAAATTCCGTCAGAAATACAACTTGTGACAAATTTTTTTAAGTTTAGAACTGGCTTACTGTTATCCAGGAAGAAATATTACTTTGTTGGCAATAACAGGTAGAACAGGATAGAACTGTTAAATTTCACAAGTGGAAAGCAAAATAAGTCAATTGCACATAATATCATTTCAAAAATATTTGATGATTCTTACTGTTCTAAGAAAAACTAGTTATTTTTCTCAATGCATTCTCAAGCATCAGTGAATTTTAAAAACCCTGAATAAATTAACTGTAAGAGAGTTGTAATATAAAAAGACTAAAGGAAGTAGATATACTCGGTAAAAGGGTAATAACCTATACTTGCAAAAAAATGACTTGAAGATGATGGCCTATGAATGATATTAGTGCAGAGAATGCTTTTCATTGTATGGGGAAAGCTTCAATTACAAAACTGTTAGTTACCAAGTAGACTATTCTTCTTACTATTAATTAAAGAACTTACAGGAACTAATTAGAGAATTTTGTCTTACCTTCTAAATATAATGTTCTTTTGCACAGGTCGAAAAGTAGGAAGGATAAAGGAAGATGTTCTTTGTGTGGATACAAAGGTTTTGTTTTTTTTTAAAGTACTACATTGTAATAAGAATGCTGGCCAAGAGCATTAAAATGTGACACATATTCATTGTAAGGGTGGTATGTAATTAGATGATGCTTTTTTTTTTTATTTTTCTAAGCAAATTCTTATTAAAATTTCTAATAAGTTGCTGACAGTATCCCTTTATATTTCTGTATATCATATAAAATTATACAAAATAATTTAAAATGTTAAAAAAAATAAAATAGTTCCTTTCAATCTAGATGATAAAAAGCAATAACTATTTTTCATGGCATTCTGAATGTTAAAAGAATCCTTAAAAGAAAATTGCTTTGTAGAAATAAATAAAAATTCTAAACAAACATTTTTGGTAGCTACTGAGTAAATTGTCATTTGTATCTTTAAAAAACACTTGACTGAAAAATCAAATATTTTTGAGTCCTCTGAAGCAGGAAAAGTTAAATTGTTTGGGATTACATATTCAATTAAATGTTTATTTAATTTAATACATGTTAATTTATTTAATATTTATTTAAAAATATGTTAAATATTTTTCATCTTTCCAAAGTTATTTTTGAAATAACAAATTATGCCATCAATAATCTCTAATTTCCTGTCACCTAGAACTCTGGTTTACCTTCTACTTACAAAAATTGCTTTTCCATTTAGGTACATCCCCTGCCCAATTCATACAGAAAAAACAGTAACAAAAAATCTTGATATGATTCTAAACATTCTTTTGAATAAAGAAAACCAGTAAATGTGGGAGAGGAAGGCACAAAATTATTTATTCCTTTCCTTTGCCATCCTCTCCCCTAGTAGCACTGCCAATGCTGAGCAGTAAAACACTGGGCCAAAGAAGCAGGACTGGATTAGATAGCATAACTGGAAAAGAATGGATTGAAGTGGGGATGTTGAGATCTGTAGCCCTCCAACATCAAACTACCTCAGAACTTTTCTATTTACCCCAGCTCACCACTGGTATAAGGACCCTAAGCAGATTTTCAAAGAAGACCATCTTTCTGACATCTACTTTCTGCTTCTTCTCCCCTAACCATCCCTGGCTCTGATGCAACATTCCAAGATCCCTCAACTTCATGTTACTCCTATCCAAATTTGCTCCCCTCCTTTACCCCCGAAACACCCATTTCAAAAGGACTGCTCCAAATATGTCATATCAGATTACTGCAGATACATTCATACCAAATAGAAAGGATAAAATGTCAGCCCATAGATTACAATGCTCCTCGACTTACAATGAGGTTACATCCCAAATTGAAAATACCCTAATCAGAGGTGTCCAACCTTTTGGCATCTCTGTGCCACACTGAAAAGAAGAGTTGTCTTGGGCCACACATTAAATACACTGCAACACATAATCACAAAAAAAAATCTCATAATGTTTTAAGTAAATTTATGATTTTTATGTTGGACCAAATTCACAGTCATCTGGGCTGCATGTGGCCTGCCAGTCACAGGATGGACATCCCTGAGCCCAAGTCAAAAATGAATTTAGTACTCCTAATCTACCAAACATACTAGTTTAGCCTAGCCTACCTTAAATGTGGCTCGGAACACTTATGCCACTAGGCTATCTTCCAAAAGGCCCTAACATCACTCAATACATCACAAGTTACGAGATGTAACTACATCACAAGTTATACTTGCTTCCACAAACTAAAAAGGATTGCTAACCACAAAATTAAGAGGGCTGAGAACAAAGACCAAAATGGTGACAGGACATTGTATGCAAAAGGACCGAAGTGCAACACAATAACTATGTGTGTCTAAAAGAATTTAATCACTCCACACCACAGCCTCTAAATATAGAAGGCTCTCTCTACTCCGGTGGGAGGCGGGAGATGTCATTAGAACATAAGCTCACCCTTCTCAATTCCATGATCACATCAAGTTTCTGCTCTGCTTTGTGAAACTCCGTCTCCTATTGGTGTGAACTAAACCTTGGTTTGGGTACCTGACTCGGAAGGGTTTGCAACACAATCACCTACAGCTGGGCAAAATCATTTGGCTGCTGCAATCCAGCATCATGAGAAAATATCAAACCACCTATCACTAACCCAAGAAAAGATCAAAATTTAAAATTCGAAGTATAGTTTCTACTGAACATATATTGCTTTTGAATCATAGTAAAGTTGAAAAATCATTCAGTTGAACCACCCTAGGTCAGGGACCATCTGCACTTGCTAACTGCAAAAGGGAAATCCTTACAATGTAGAGCCTATCGTCACCACCTTATCCAACAGATCAAATTTAATATTACTAATAGGATAACCCCACTTTATGCACCTTCTGATGTATAATGCGAAATACACTGTATGATACAGATAAACCCAAAGAGTTGGAAACTGTCAAAAAAAATACAGAATGTAGATTATTCTTTTTCTTAATCCTCACCCAGGACTTTTTTAATTGATTATGGGGAGAGGAGGGGGAACGGAAAAAGAAACATCGATGTTAGAGACAGACATCATTCAGCTGTCTCCTGTATGTGCCCCAACCGGGAATGGAATTGGCAACCTGGATATGTGCCCTGATGGGGAATCAAACCCACAAACTTTTTGATGCTCCAACCAACTGACCCACCAGACCAGGGACAGAATGTGGGTTATTCTACAAGATCACTGGCCTAGTCTCTTCAAAAGGTCAATGTTGTCACACACAAAAAAAGGTGGGAACAACACTAAATTAAAAAATTAAAAGAAACTAACAGAAACAAATGTAATGTATGATTGGATACTGGTTCCAAAATAAACGATTAAAAAGGACATCTGCGGGACCACGTAAAAATGTGAATACAGATTGTAGGAATTCTTCTTAACTTTAAGTATGATTGTGGTATTGTAGTTATATAGAAAATTGGCCTTAATATTATGATATACATATTGACACACACAGTATACTTTGGTATGAACTGTCATGATATCTTCAGTGGACTCTGAGAATGTTCACTTAAGAGAATGTGAAACAGGTAGATAAAGCAAATGTGGCAAAATGGTAACAACCATTAAAACTGCGCGCTATTCAACTTTTTGACGTTTGGGAAAAAACTAACATGAAAAATAAAAATAGGTTGAAAGGTTCAGAAATGAATTCTTAAAAATAACAATGTAAAAGAAGTAAGAGGCAATTGGGTGGTGTATCTTAAATTTTGTAGGGAAGCCTCCTTGCTTCTTCCACCACTCACCACACTCTTAAAAAATACAACATAATATAGCGAATTGGGCACAGAATGAGAACTCTGAAGACCTAAGGCTCCAGAAATGGCTCTATCACGGCGGGCCATGACCTCAGTAAAGAACTTTCCCCAGGCTCTTTCCTCACTTTCACAACAGTTCTATTAGAGACCTATGCAAAAGCGGTTTTGAGTACAAATCCACGGGATACGACAGATACGGAAGCAAAATACAATTATAAGAGGATTTGCACTGATGTTTTAAAACATCCAAAGCACACAGCCCTTAGTTCTGCAAACCAGGGCCTTCCACAGGCAGTTTCTGAGCACAGAGATGCCCTGATGCAGGACACCTTACAAATGCCCAGAAGCGGCTCAGGTACTTCAAAACTCTCCTCCTCCGCTTCGGTGTTCTGTTTAATGGCACTAAAAGACATCACATTCTTAAGACACAGTCCAAGCCTGAAAACCATAAATAAATAAATATATAAATCGTAAGTGCGCAGAATTTTTTAAGAACTCTTCGCCAAGAGAACCCCGTGAATGAAGGTTCCCCGGGCTTGCAGAAGCGGGCTCACTTTGACGTTTCTCCTCTCAAGCAGATTTTTCTTTAAAGCGTTAAAACTTGAGGCAAGTAGAGCTGGATAAAACCTCAAAGTGAGATCACTCTTTCCGCCTCACTAAATGAAGCCTGAAAGCTCAGTTCGAAAGCTGTGGCTCCCTGTCCACGTTTCCCCTCAGGGCCGTTCCTCTGCAGACAATAAAACGGAACGTCTGCAGCAGAGCGGGGAAGTCCCTTTGACAAGAACGAGGGTGTGAGCGTGCCCTGACTGGTCACCTGGGCCGGGGAACCTGGGCTCTGCAGTCTCCGACGCCTGAAAGTTCGGAACCGCCAGTGGTCTTTGCCTACCACCGAAAAGTCTCCGGGGAGAGCTGTTGTGAGAGGAGCACGGGTCTCCGCCAAACATCAGCACAAAATGTAAGGGAAGACCAAAGAGAGATGGCTCCAGAGACAAAAGCCAAACCAGGCTGAGGGTAACAGGCGCAGAGGCCTCGGGCAGTGAGGAGGAGGAGGCGGTGGAAGAGACGCAGGAGCAGGTGACACCGGCAGTAGCCTGCGCTGCCCCGGCCTGCTGTCCGGAGCCCGCTGCCGAGGCGCGATCCCTCCCACGCCAAGGCCGGAGCAAGATGGCGGGCCGATCGCCGCCGCACAGCCGGTTCCCTCCCCGCTCCCTGGGCGCTCTCGGAGACCCGCGCCAGCCTCGACAGCCCCAGCCCAGCGCCCCCGGAATGAGGCGGCGCAGGCCGCGCGGGAGGGCCTCTGTCTGCTGCAGCGCGGGGCGGGCGGGGGCGGGGGGCGCTTACCGTGAACGGAGCGGATCGGCCTGACTGGGGCCCTGAGGAGGAGGAGAAAGAGGAGGAGGAAAAGGAGGAGCACGAAAACCTACACCGCGGCAACGGCGGAGGCTCCCATTGCAGAGCTGGCAGCAGAGCTGAGGGAAGGGGGGTGGGGGTGGGGGGTTCTCGTGGAGCCAGCGCACTGCTTCATGGGTAGAATCCAGGTCAGTCTCGGGGCCTCCGGGCTCCCTTTCTTCCCACCGACCGTGGGAGTTGGGTTGGGCATGTGCACGGAGTCGCAGACCCTCGAAGGCTGCGGAGCCCAGCCGCGCACAGGCCAGGTCCCGTGCGGCTGTGCGTGCCTGCCTGGATGCTTGGCAGCCAGCCCAGGGTAGCAATCCCAAAATCGGAGCTGCATGGAATCTGAAGGCTTGAACCTGAGTTGCAGGGCCTCACTATGTGTAATAGCTAGTTCTCCGCAGATTTGGAAGGTAAGGAGGTCTAGGAAGAGAGACACCACTAAAATGGAACACTGTACCTTAGGCGCGAAGACATAAACTAGGTAAGAAAAAGTAGTCAGGTTCTTTTAATAATTTGCTAGTTTATCCAAATTTGTTTCAAACGGACGATTTTGCCCGTGTTTCCTTTAATTCTTGACTGCCATAGGGTGCCTGTAATAACGACAATAAATAAAAAGTTGAGATAAATGCGTGTACAAGGACACTTGCCCAGATACGGCTTGCATAAATGCTTATATAAATACTGTATTCTGACCTGTAAGGAAAGGTTCCTCTCCCAGTTGTCCTCACAAGATCAATGGCAATAATGGTCCAGCTCTTAAGAGTGATCTGGATTTGAAATCTTGCCTCTTGATAGATTCTTAGCACATGTACCATCACTGCACACAACAGTCACTGAATCATGCCATTATTCCTGCCTATTTGAATTAGTTTCTTATTCCCCATTCTGACTGCTCCAAGCTCCTCTCTATTGTTCATCATTATAGTTGCTTCCTTACTGATTACCACTCCCAGATCAATCTTCCCCAAAGGCCACTTTCATCACCCCTAGAGGCCTGGCATGGCTACAGATAACCATGACCTCTTTTCCCAGCTCTGCCAAGGATAGTCTACCCAGCTTTCCTTTTCTGGCTTGCCTTGAAAATAAGCTTTATAGCAAAAGACACAGAAAAATCAAAATAACAAACATGGAAAGCTAAACATTCAAAAATCTTGGTGCATTCTTAAGTCATTATATTTAGATGTAGCTCCTAATGGTTAGCAAAGCATATAAGTATGAAAGTGAACTTAAGATTTCACTCTGTGTTTTGGAGCCTGGTCCTCAGTTTGCAGAGACAGAAACTTGAAGTAGTTAGCCCCCAGAGCTAGTTTAAATCCAGGGGCATGATTCATTCATGCTGCCAAACTTACTAGAGATCAACAAATAAACCCAAATTCCAATTTATTCCTTTTTTTTTTTCCCATGAAAACCATAACTGTCGTGAAAACCAGAAAACTCTGGTCAACACATTTACACTCAAAAGGACCATTTGTATGAGAAGCCCAATTATAGAGGATGTCTGCTGAGTATGAAATCAACACACAGGAAATAATTTGGATGATTTATTTGACTACCCTATCCTTAAGCTTCCTCCCTTGTCTTCTAGAACGCAACTGTCTTGGTTCTCTTGACTTACCATTCACACCTTCCCATCATTTTTCAGAGCTTCTTGCCTCTGACTTGTATTGCCTGGCCCTTTCCATCCTTTCCTCACTGTCTGAGTCTCACAGTATTCATTCTCTTTGAGATCATGTTCCACTGTTCCCTGACTGTAATTGATATGTTATTTCCCAGCTTTCATACCACAACTTCTGTTTTGTTCACTCATGCGATTTGGGTGGAATAACCACCCTGAACACCCAAGAATGATCCCACTTAAAACAATAGAAAATCACTCTTTCTTCTCTTTGAACCAGTTTTTGTTTCAGAAATCAGAGTGAAGCACAGGATTTTTGTTTGTGGGCAAAAGTGAAGTTCTTTCTTTGTCTGGATGATATGCTGTTCAAATGTAAATACTGGAAGAGCTACATCTTTTTTTCTTTTCTACTAAGGAGGGCCAGCTGAGAATAAGACTAACATGTGGCAGAGGAAGAGCTGAGCAAATCAATCATAGGGAAAGGAAGTCAATCCCTGAGAACACCATAAACTTTCCAATCAAACCAAACCTGAACCCATGCTACCTTTAGACCTCCGTTATATGAGCCAATAAATTCCCTTTCTGTTTAAGCTGAAGGAGTGCAGAATAAGCCACTCTAGCATAAAAATTATTTTTAGCTGAAGGCATTTGAATTTCTGAAATCTCTCATCTGCCTTAAAGGCAGAGCCTCCCCACAAAAAAAACAACAACCCTCAATTATCATAAATCTCCTTCCAGGGAACACCAGGAAAGATTGATTCTTATCACTAGAGCTAAGGAGAATTGTCACCACACCTAAGCAGACATAGTCACAAAACTTATCATATCTCCAATATATTCTCAGGGTATATTTATCTTTCCTAAAAGTTACTTGTTTTCCCATAAGTGCCCTCTTTCCCCCTAATGCTTTTTTTCAGTGTCCTTTTATTTCCCTTCCCCCTTCACCTATGGGAAGGATACATACGATGCAAATTCTAATCACCCCTGTGAGTCACATTTCTTTATGAACTCCCCTATATAGTATGTGATTCAAATGTCTTTTCTATTGCTAGTCTGTCTTTTGTCAGTTTAATTCACAGGTCCCCTGAAAACTAAATCTAAGAAGGTAGAGGAAAAGATTTTCCTTCCCAACAAAGGCAGTTTGAGTTGGGTTTTCTGTCACCTGCAACTGAAAGCAACTGTGGAGACAAGGATAAATATTCACCATCTTATTTTCTTCTTATGTACCCAGGAAACCCACATTTCCTTAGCTTCCTTACTTTTACATCAGGCCCTGTGACCATTTCAGGCCAGTGGAATTCAGAGAGAAGCAGTGATTGCCCAATCTAAGCCTGACCCTTAAAATTTCCAGTGATTTATAGTTCCTTTTTGGTGTTTACTATTAGTCTGCCAAACACAGAAAACTCTCAGGAGCTAAAGGATGGCAGCACCATGAGACATGAGACTGGGGGCTTTGGGAGGAAGTAGAGAGGGGTAAATGCAGACAACTGCACTTGAACAACAATAAAACAATTTTTAAAAAAGGATGCTGGGGTTCTTAATAATGGTATGAACACATCCTCCACACTCATTGGACTGGTAAGAGCGAAACATAAACCTTTATTGGGTTATGACACTGAGATTTGAGGGTTGTCATGTCAATGTAAGAAACGTCCAAACCTGTAGAGAATTTTTATAAGCTTATTTGAGCCAACCTGACCAATGCTGGGGAACAAGATCTCAAAGGCTCCAGAGAAAAACAGTTTTGTAGTTTCTTTTATGCATTTGAAATTTAGAAGGGAACCATGGAGGATTACATGGAGGTGGGAAAACTCAAGGCAAGGCTAAGATTACAGGATAGTTAACATGATTATGTGCTTTCTTTAGGGTGGTTATTTCAAAGGTGTGTTAACCTATCTGCACAGAAACAATGCAGAGGGCTTGCTTAAGGCAAAGATGAACCTTTTACTAAAGAAGTTACATGCCTGGAGCATGACCACCCACCATGACCTGCCCAGTTAGGAATTTATGATCAGATTGTGCTGTGAGGTTATTTTCCTTTTTTCATCCACAGTTACAATAGCTACAATCACTAACCCTGATTAATAATAGAAGTAGTGGCCTGTTAAAACAAAAAATCTAAAATATATGGCATTGGTTTAGCACAGCAGTCGTGTAGAAATTAAGGAAACATAGTGGGTGGGATAATTGAAGATTCATAATCAAATCAAATTGAAGATTTGACTATACTGTTGCCTATAATACATTAGAAGGCAGATCAGTGCAAGTACATAATTTGTACTTTTAAGGGAAGGGAAGAATTCAGAGAGCAATATTAATAGTGGGTTTTGGTGATTTTTTTTATGTGATTAGCAAGGTATTACCAGAAAGAGATTAGCATAGAATATAATGAACGGGTTTACAAAACGAATGAAAAGGAAATAGAGAAAGTTCCACATTTGGTGGCTTTGCAGTGTTGGAAAATACATTACTTCCAAAAAGAAAGAAAAAAGACTTTGAGAAAAAAAAAAAAAAGGCCCAAGGAGGACCCTGGCCAGGTAGCGCAGTTGGTTGAAGTGTCATCCTGTACAGCAAAAGGTTGCAGGTTCGATCCCTAGTCAGAGTGCGCACAGGAGGCAACCGATCAATGTTCCTCTCTCAGATCAATGTTTCTCTCTCTCTCCCTTCTTTTTCTCTAAAAATCAATTTAAAAACCATATCCTCAGGTGAGGATTTTTTTTTTTTTTTTAAAAAGCCTTAGTAGGACTTGAACAAAATGACTCCTCCCTTAGGAAAAGATCAGATTACAAATGTTGTATCAGGTAGCCTCAAAGTAGCAGCTGTTATTCGCCCCCCCCCGCCACTTTATTGAGCTATAACTGACCAATAAATTTGTATACACTTAAAGTGTGCACCTTGATGATTTGATGTACATATCCACTGTGAAATGACTACCACAATCAGGTTAATCATTTCACATACGGTAGTTACTGTGTGAGTCCTTGTCTGTCTCTGTGTGCTGAGAAAGCTTAAAATCTACTCTTAGCCAATTTCAAGTATACAGTACAGTATTATGCCTCAGATCCTCAGAACTTAGCCATCTTACAATTGAAATCTTGTACTTTTTGACCAGCATCTCTCCAAAGTAGCAGCTGTTAAATTAAGAGAGAGATTTGGTAGAGAAAGTAGAGAAATAAGGTAGCTTTTAGCACTATATCTGCAGAGGGAATATTGTTGGTGCTTCAACCATTACTCTTGGCTATTCTTACAACTTTTTTTCTTTTTTTGATGCTCCCGTTGCACCAAATTTCACTCTGTTTTTACATCCAAGAACCAGGATATGCAGCTCTTTTTCAGAGGACTATACACTTAGGCTAGTGGTGTCACTTTGCCAGCCTTCACAGATACTGGAAGTATCTGGGAATTTATTATACGTGCCCTTAGGGCCAGCTTTTAATCAAGGACTGATAAATGCAGGAGTATGATCGTCCTAATTCCCCTGACTTAGGTGAGAACAACTATGAGGCAAAATTTACACTGCAGAATTCCTCTACAGGGTCAGGCTGAAGCTACCCTCTGGGTTCTGTCTAAAGTTGTATGTGTGCTTATGTGAATATTAAGCTATTGCCCCAGCTCCAAAGCCACCCTTCATAACTCAGCTTTGTGATGCTTGGTGTCTGGGAATCTTCAGACCAATTTTTTGTTTTGCCAGCTGCTCCCTGTTATGTTCCACTAATAGAGAATACTAAAGGGAGACCGCAAGGCTGAAAGAGGGAAAAAGGATGGCTCCTTCCTGTTTACTTCTAATTGTTTTATGTTCTTAATGAGGAATGGTGAAGACATAAAATGAAGTCACTATAATAAATCTGCTGAATTACTAAAATCAAGTAAGTAGAGGCATGAGGAAACAATTCTACTCTTGTTTTAACTGGCCTGGAAACTTAAAACTTTTGAACTTTCCAGTCCTGTGTCAATGCCTGTGTATACATCAAACCTCCCCTAAAAGACCAAGGAAAGAAGGGTCATATATCCAGACTGCTGGTCATGTAGAGGATTGCCATCTTGGACCAATCCAGAGCCTCAATATGCAGAACTGATTTATCTAAAGAATGTACTTTTTACTAAAAGAACTCAGCTTTTCTTTCTTCTTCAGAACACTCTGGGTATTGCCTCGTTATGTTTACAGTTTGCAAAATCTAAAGCTACTTGCTTTCCCACCTCCATTGTCGTTATGAACGTGCATGTGATCTAAGATCTACCAATAAGACACATCTATACCACATTATGAATTAGAAGCTAATGGCATGAAAAACCCCAGGTTGATTGGTTGGTTTGTTGCATAATTTTGAGAATACATGGCAGTAGAGAAGGCATCTTAACCAGTTTCTAGAGTCAGCAGTGCCAGTAGTTGTAGCAATGTTAACCGAACAGCACTTGGAAGGGGGGTACTGCTGCCCCCCGCTGCCCTGTAGGCAAAAATTCCAGAGGCAACGGTTTGATGATAAAGGAAAGGGGTCTTTATTCAAAAGCAGTTACTTAAGTCTATCAAGTCACAGTTTTAATTACTTAAGGCCATCAATGAAGGCTACACTCTAACGCCTATCTTTTCCTATCTTTTCCCTGTTTTCAGTTATCTTGTTTCTATAGGGTTAGTTTACACACTAAAAACAACATGATATACAAAAACTACACAATTTTGGAAGGGTGGCAGGCTTCTGTCTCAAAGCCTGTTCCCTCAAGAACACCAAAGAGTAAACCTGCCACCTTCTGCCAGACCAGACCAATCCTAGGTTGTGCCCAGAGTTCCTTTCTATCCAAAATACCGTCTGTTGGGAATGCAGGCAGCTGCAGCATGATCATCCAGGCGTCCTCGAGGAAGAAGAGCCTAAGAGCCTAAGAGCCTAAGAGCCTGAGAACCTGAGAGCCTGAGAGCCTGAGAGCCTGAGAGCCTGAGAGCCTGAGAGCCTGAGAGCCAGAGAGCCAGAGCCAGAGCCAGAGCCAGAGCCAGAGCCAGAGCCAGAGCCAGGGCCAGAGCCAGGGCCAGAGAGCTGTTCCTGAGCAAGACAGCCCGCCCTCTTTTTACTTCTATTTGCTCTGGAGGCATTCAGCTTCTCAGCCAATCCTGTCCTAAACTGCCCACTATTGCCTCAGCAAACCCCTCTTGTGGCCCCTCCCTACTTCACCCACTAGTGATCTGAGTTATCTTAATCAGATCTCTTACATCAGCAACCAGTAGTGAGAGCAATTTGAGCTTGGGGTGACTACTGGCAGTAACAACAGTGTCCTCTCTAGTCTAGTTCTGTGTGATCTTGGAATTTATTCCTGGCTGCATGTTCTCTAAGATTGGTTTTTAAGACTTCCAAGAAACTTCATGGGCTAACCAGGAGGCGCTCCTAAATAAATTTATTTTCTGCTTGAATAAACCAGAGTCTGTTTCTATTGCTCACAACCAAGAATTTTGATTTACGCAAGTATAATACTCTCCTCTCTCCCATTTCGCTTCACATGTGTGAGTTTGGGTTATTTTTCAGCAAATATTTCCTCCTATATATTCCAAGTATACTTTCCTGCCCTATTCATGTTGGGCTTGACAAGTTTTGCTTTAGCCAATGAGATGTGAGCATTTGTAATTCAAATAGAGGCTTAAAAAATGCTTGGCAGTTTGAGCTTTCTTTCCTGTACTCCAATGATGAGTAGAGCATACCCCAGGTGGCTGGTGATTATTCCGCCTGGGCCCCAGAGTGAGATATAAGAAGCAAACCACATACTTCAAGCAGCCACTGATTCAAAGACAAGGGACACCTGGAACCACCCTGAACCTGATCTTCATTGTCAAGCTTAGAACCTGGAGCCTAGAGTCTCCCACAGAGCTATGAACAAGGGAATAAGCTTGCTATTTTAAGTCATTGCATTCATTTTCATTTTTTTAAAAATTGAGGTGGAATTGACACAAAACATTATCTTAGTTACAGATGTATAATATAATGATTCAACACTTGCATATATTACAAAACGACCACCACAATAGGTCTAGTTAACATCTGTCATTATAAATATTTACAAGAATTGTTTGCTTGTGATGAGAACTTTTAAGATTTATTCTCTTAGCAACGTTCATATATGTAATACAGTATTATTCACTATAGTCACTATCTGTACATTTTACCCTCATAACTTATTTATTTTATTACTGGAAGTTTGTACCTTTTGACCCCCTATACCCATCATGCCCCACCTCCTGCCTCTGCCAACCACCAATCTGTTCTGTATGAGTTTGGTTTATTTTAGATTTCACATATCAGTGAGATAGTACAGTATTCATTTCTCTCCTTCTGATTTATTTCACTTGTCTTATGCCCTCAAGTGTCATCCCTGTTATCACAGTCTTATTCCTTTTTATGTCTAAATAATATTCTATTCTATATAATATACGTATAGTTAAACATATAAATAAAATGTCTTTTTTCTGACAATGGATACTTGACAATTTATCTGACAATGGACACTTAGGTTGTTTCCATTTCTTGGCTTGTGTCAGTAATGCTGTAATAAACATGGGGATGCATATATCTTCTTTGAGTTAGTGTTTTTGTTATCTTTGAATAGATGCCCAGAAGTAGAATTTCTGGGTCATATGGCAGTTCTATTTCTAATTTTTTTGAGGAGCTTCTATACTGTTTTCCACAGTGGCTGCACCAATTTACATTCCCACCTACAGTGCATAAGGGTTCCCTTTTCTCCACATCCTCAACAACGCTTATTTCTTATCTTTTTGACACTAGCCATTCTGACAGGTGTGAGGTGATACCTCATTGTGGTTTTGATTTACATTTCCCTAATGAGTAGTGATGTGTAAAATCTTTTCATGTAGCTAGTGACCTTCTGTATGTCCTCTTCGGAAAAAAAGTGTCTATTCAGATCCTTTGCCCATTTCTTAACTGGATTGTTGGGGGTTTTTGCTATTAAGTTGTATGAATTCTTTATATATTTTGGATATTACCTTTATCAGATATATGATTTACACACATTTTCTCTCATTCTAAGTCACTGCAGTCTTATGCAGCATTCCATATATTGCTGACTAATCCAGTATGTAATCACTGTTATAGCAAAAGTCAACCTACATTGCAATTATCACTTTGTCTGTTGCCCTCTCTTAGACTGTAAGCTTGTTGAAGATGGAGACTGTCTTATTGGTCTTTACATTTTCAGTGCTTATCACAAAACCTATACTAAATCTCAATGAATGTTTAATGAGTGATGGAAAGCATTCTAAGAAAACTGCACGTTTTGGTCTACTGCATCACTATAGAAGCCTTGCAGAATATTTCTTTATTAAAGGATATCCTTCTTCAGTTGAACAATAGTGAAATTCATTAGGTTAAGCTGGATTGAATAACTGCATGGCAATATGAACCTCTTTTCCCAAGACCGCTCCCTTTTTATCATACCTGGAGTTTTGTGTGCTCCTCAATGAGGTTAATACCAGGAGCAGCTCATAATAAATATACTCAATGAATTTCATTTCAATTTTCTTTCGAAAACTCCTTAGTTACTGATTTACAAAGACTCTTCCTCTACTTCTATAGGAAGTTATTACTTCCATTATGTATGGATTTTACTAGTTTCATTTTCAAATATTAAGCTAATATTTTTGTTTTCAAATTAGGGCTTATTTGGTGGTATCTCACTCTCACTCCCATTCACTAAATACCTAACCCATAGCTAAGACAATAAAAATTCATTAAATGAATTTGACACTTGTTATAGTTTCCTGAGTATGTGAAATTTTGATGCAATCATTTTAACTAGAGGCATTTCAGTAGAGACTTAAGTAGAAACTCATACCTCTTTTTATTTTGAGAAAATATACAACATAATTGTTCTCAACATGCTCCTAAGTCTCAGACTGCTGATGTCTTCAGTTGGAGTAATGATCAGGAATTTGTGATGAGGCTCAAAGATGATTTGAGTATAAGGAATGAGTATAAACAACAAAAGAATTTATATTTTCTCATGACCATGACCATTTTGATGATCCCGTAACAACTGCGGCAAAATACCTATCTCAAAAAAAGAGAATTAAAAAATTCATACATATTTCCTGTCTTTATGTCTCAGTTAAAGCCCTAAACCAGTGGTAGGGTACTAGATCATATAGACAGATGTAGTTCTCTAATTATTATGTGATAACACTTGTAAGTAATAAGTATGTGGAACTATATAACGTAATACATAAATATGCTAATTGGTACACATGAGCAGCATTTACTCATCAAGTAACACATTTTATTTAAGACATATAATAATATACATAGTCCAGAGCTTCCAGGTAGTGAACACATGGAGATTTCCGGAGAGTGGCTCAGAGAGGGCATGGAAGCTCTGTGCCTTTTGCATCTCTTCCATCTGATTGTTCCTGAGTTACATCTTTTATTTTAAAAATGGTAGCCTGGTGCACTCTCCCTCCCAGGTGCACTCTCATGCTTTTCCCTTTCCCCTCTTTTTCCCCACACAGGCGTGCATCTTCTAAACTCTAAGGGGACCCATGAGACTTGCAACCAGGGTAGCAATGGACAGCAGCAGCTCAATGCTGGCAAATCCCCCAAACCTGTCCCTAAAGCCCCCTTTTCATTGACTATGCAGTCAGCTGATAGCAATCCCACTTGGCTCACTTCTTTCCTATAACATTTCTAGAGAGCCAAAATAGCCCCATCTAGTCTCTTTCCTGTTTCTTCTATCTAAGCCTTTCCTTATTTCACTGTCCCCAGCTTTAATAAATGTACTCTCAAAATAAAAAAATAAAATTGGACCCTAGCTGGTGTTGCTTAGTGGATTGAGCGCTGGACTGCGAACTGAAGGGTCACTGGTTCAATTCCTAGTCAGGGCACATGCCTGGGTTGCAGGACAGGTTCCCAGTGGGGGTGTGCAAGAGGTAACCACACACTGACGTTTCTTTCTCTCTCTTTCTCCCTCCCTTCTCTTCCATCTAGAAATGGATAAATAAAATCTTTTTTAAAAAATGGTAATCTAGTTTTTTGTGGATTCTTTATAGTTTTCTACATACATGATGATGGCACCTAAAATCAGATAATTTTACTTCTTCCTTTCCAATTTGGATACTTTTTATTTATTTTTATTTTTTTGCCTAATGACTTTGGCTAGAACTTCAAGTACAGTATTAATAGAAGTGATGAAAGTGGGCATCACTGCTTTGTTCCTGATCTTAAAGGAAAATCTTCAAATTTTTCACCATTGAATATCATGTTAGCTGTGGGTTTGCCATATATGGCCTTTATTATAATTTATTGAGACAAATGGAAAGGAAAAACAATATATCAAAACTTACAGATAGAGCAAAACTAGTAATAATGTGGAAGTTTTTCACAATGAATTCCTACATAAAGAAAGATCTTAAAGTCCTGACTGGTGTGGCTCAGTTGGTTGGACATTGTCTTGCAAAGTGAAAGGTTGCTGATTCAATTCCCAGTTAGGGCACATGCCCAGGTTGCCAACTCGGTCCCTGGCTGGGGAGCATACAAGAGGCAAGTGATCAACTAATTGGTGTTTCTCTCTCACATTACGGTTTCTCTCCTTTTATTGCTTCCTACCTTCTCCCTCTCTAAAAATAAATAAAATCTTAAAAAAAAGAAAGATCTTAAATAAGGAAATCAAGGAACCAGAAAAAGAATAAACTAATCCCAAAGTTAGCAAAAGCAAGGAAATAAAGATTAGAGCAGGTACAAATAAATACAGAATAGAAATACAATAGAAAAAAACTCAGTGCTTTTGAAATGATAAACAAATTAACAAACTCTTTGCTAGTCTAAATAAGAAAAAGAGAAAGCCATGTAAACAAAATAAGAACTGAAAGAAGAGGCAATTACAACTGATGCCACAGAAATATAAAGGATTATAAGCAACTATTATGAATAGTTACATGCCAAAAAATTGGATACCTAGAAGAAATCAGTAAATTTCTAGAAACATACAACCTGCCAAACTGAATTGTGGAGAAATAAAATATCTGAACAAACCAGTGATGATTAAGGAGATTGAGTCAGTAATCAAATAAAAACAAAAACCCAGGACGAGATGGCTTCACTCGTGACTTCTTCTGAACATTTAAAGAATTAACACCAATCCATAAACTCTTCAAAAACACTGAAGAAGAAGGAACATTTCCAACACATGATATGAGCCCAGTGTTATCCTGAGACCAACTCTAGATAAAGACAATATAAGAAAAGAAAACTACAGGTCAATATCCCTGATGAACATAAATGCAAAATCCTCAACAAAATACTAACAAACTATTCAACAGCACTGAAAAAGTACCATGCACTTTTACCAAGTAGGATTTATCCCTAGAATGAAAAGATGGCTCAACACATAACAAATTAATTAACGCGATACACCACACACTAATAGAATGATGGATAAAAATCACATGATCATCTCAATAGGTGCAGAAAAAGCATTTTACAAATTTCAACACCCTTTCATAATAAAAACTCTCAACCAATGAGAGTTATAAAAGGAATTTGCCTCAACATAATAAAGAACATGTATGTTACTGTTAAAAATATACATAATCACATTTATGCATCATAATAAAACATAAATGACAAAGACTTCACAAAATGATAATCAGTGTTATTCCCACTTTACTGAGATATAACTGACACATAACATTGTATAAGTTTAAGATTTATACATAAAGATTTCATATATGTATATATTATAAAATGATTACCACAATTATTCTACTTAACATTCATTACTTCAATAGTTACTTCTTTTCTTGTGATGACAACTTTTAAGATAGACTCTCTTAGCAATTTTCAAGTATATAATACAGTCTTGTTAATTATAGTCATGGTGTACATCACTGTACATTACATCCCCAGAACTTATAACTGGGAGTTTGTACTCTCACACATTTTCTTCACTACCCCTTCCCATATCTGGCAATCTGTTCTGTTTCTGATTTTGTTTTCTGTTCTGTTTCTGTTTTGATTTTTTATAGATTCCATATAGAAATGAGATCATGTAGTTTCGTCTTTCTTTGTCCTACTTATTTTGCTTGGCATAACACCCTCAAGTTTCATCCATGGTGCACAAATGGCAGGATTTCCTTAATTTTATGGCTGAATAATATTCTCTGTGTGTGTGCGACATTTCCTGTATTCATCCATCCAATGATGATGAACACTTAGGTTGTTTCCGTGTCTTGGCTATTGTAAATAATGCTGCAGTGACCACAGGGGGTGCAGATATCTCTTTGAGACAATGATATAATTTTCTTCAGCCAAATACCCAGAAGTAAAATTCCTGGATCATCTAGTAGTTGTATTTTTAATTTTTTGAAGAACCTCCATACTGCTTTCCATAGTGGCTGCACCAGTCTGCATTCCCATCAACAGTGCACTAAAGTTCCATTTTCTCCACATGTTACTACTTGTCTTCTTTTTTTATTATTATATTTTATTGATTATGCCATTACAGTTGTCCCAGTATTTCCTTCTTTGACCTGCTCTACACAGTACCCCACTTTCCTCCAGCAATCACCTCCTTTTTAGTTCATGTCCATGGGTCATGCATATAAGTTCTTTGGCTTCTCCATTTCCCATGCTATTCTTAACACTCCCTCCATCTATGTTGTACCTACCAATTATGCCTCTTAACCCCTACACCTTTTTTCCCATTCTCCTCCTGCCCCCTCCAGCTGATAGCCCTCCAAATGATCTCCATATCTATGATTCTGTTCTTGTTCTGGTTGTTTGCTTGATTTGTTTTTGGTTTTGTTTTTTAGATTCAGTTGTTGACAGTTGTGAGTTTGTTGTCATTTTACTGTTCATATTTTTGACCGTCTTCTTCTTCTTAGTAAGTCCCTTTGACATTTCATATAATAAGGGCTTGGTGATGATGAACTCCTTTAACTTGACCTTGTCTGGGAAGCACTTTATCTGCCCTTCAATTCTAAATGATAGCACTGGATAGAGTAATCTTGGCTATAGGTCCTTGCTTTTCATCACTTTGAATACTTCTTGCCAGTTCCTTCTTGCCTGCAAAGTTTCTTTTGAGAAATCAGCTGATAACTTTATGGGAACTTCTTTGTAGGTTAACTCTCTACTTTTCTCTTGCTGCTTTTAAGATTCTTTCTTTATTTTAACCTTTGTCATTTTAATTATGATGTGTCTTGATGTGGTCCTCTTTGGGTCCCACTTGTTTGGGATTCTCTGTGTTTCCTGGATTTGTATGTCTGTTTTCTTTGCCAAATTAGAGAAGTTTTCTTTCATTATTTTTTCAAGTAAGTTTTCAATTTCTTGTTCTTCCTCTTCTCCTTCTGGAGCCCCTATGATTTGTATATTGGTATGTTTAAAGTTGTTACATAAGTTCCTAAGTCTCTCCTCGGTTTTTTTGCTTTTTAAAAAAATTCCTATTTCTTCTTTCTGTTCTGGTTGAATGTTTATTTCTTCTTTATGTTCAAAATTGTGGATCTGAAACCTGGTTTCCTTTCCTCCACAATTGCTTCCCTGTATATTTTCCTTTATTTTACTTTGTGTATCCTTTATTCCTTCCTTTATTTTGTGACCTTACTCAAAGAGTTCCCTGAGCATCCTGATCACCAGTGTTTTGAACTCTGCATCTAATAGGTTGGCTATCTCCATTTTGTTTACTTCTTTTTCTGCTGTATGGTTCTGTTCTTTCATTTTGGCCATATTTCTTCTCTTTGCCTCCTCAATTTAGTGGACTCCCTGTGTTTGTTTCTGTGTATTAGGTAAAGCTGCTTTTACTCCCCATCTTAGCAGCATGGCCTATGTAGAGAAGGCCTATGTAGGGCGGAGCCTTAGGTAATTGCCAGGGTAGGGCAACCCACTTCACTGCTTTGTGGCTCTGTATGTGTATGAGGGGGAGCTTGGAAAAGGACTAATGTCACTACCTGGCTTCTGGAGGCCTGCCAGGCACTTGTCCTGCTTCTAGTCACCTCACCTACCTCCTGTACACGATTGGCATCCTTCCAGCTGCTGCCATGGGTTTGCATACATTATAAGCCCTTGCAGGCCCTTTAAATGGTGAAAATCTGGTAGTTTCTTCACCCCAAGCCCTACTGGTTTTTACGGCCAGAGGTAATGGGAGTTTATCCTCCCAGTGCTGGAACCCCGGGTTGTATGGTCTGGCCTGGGGCCAGGATCACTTGCTCCCTCCCGGGTTATCCTCCCTGATTTTTATCCACCACATCTGAAAGTGGAACCATCCATGCCCTTGCTGCCGCCGCCACCTCTGTGCTGCATCACATCCTCTCCACCCTGGCTCTGTGACTCCACCCTTCCTACCAGTTCGGATGGATGTAGCTTCTTTAAATGCTTTGTTGTTGGTCTTCCATACAAATTTCCTACCATTTTCTGATGGTTCTGGGTGTTATTTGTTTTTGAAATCTGGTTGTAATTCTTTCCATGGTTGTATGAGGAGGTAAATAGTAAATAGCTCTGAATTTGAGATTAATCCCCCTGAGAAATACCTGGAATACAGCTATTCATTGTCACTAATAAAGTACAGAGCCTTATGTTTTAATAATCAACAGAGCTGGGGTTAGCATCAACATTTTCTAGTGAATATTAAAACATGCAAAAAGCTGCCTGTATAGAAAGTCACTCCACCTGATACCTGGAGTTGTGCCAAAGAAATAAAATACTATGAATAAGCATAAGCTTGTTTTCAGAAATTTGTGTTCACTCTAAATCACAAAAAAATGGGTAACTGATGTTGTAGAGTTCTACACATAAAGTATGGCTGCCATAATTTTGGTCTGGAAAATGTTAAATACCACTACCACACTTTCCCATTAAATTTTTTTACACTAACGTATCCACAGATCATCAAGATGTAAGTACTGTTAATTACTCATTATGGAATAGCCCACCTGAAACTTGTATGCTTTTTAAATATTAGTCCAAAATGACCAGAGTTGCAATTTATCAAGTATGAAAGTAGTATTTTAAATGACATATCTGGTAAAAAACACTTCTGGTAAGTGAAACTTCTAATTGTCATAGCGCAAAGGAAGTAGTATTAAAGAAAATGGAATAGCTCATGTTGCAAATATTTGAGAGCTATAGTGAGATAGCCAAGTCATTTAAAGTGAGGCTCTTCATCAGTTCTGGAACATCATTGGGCATTATTTCTTCAAGTATTGCTCCTCTTCATCTCCTTTTGGAACTCTGACTAAATGAATATTAGGTTTTCCAGTCTCCTCCAAGTTTCCTCACTTTTCTTCTATATTTTTCATATTTTTTGTCTATCTGTGCTGTGTTCTGTATACTTTCTTCTAAAATATCTTCTAGTTTGCTGTTATATTTACCCACATATCCTTAATATTTATATATTGTATTACTTTCTCTATAATATCATCAGATTTTTTCAAATCTGATCACTCCCTTTTTGGAGTATTCTGATGTTTTAAATTTGTTTTTTAAATTTATCTAAATATAGTAAGCCAGGTTTTAAAAATAATCTCTATCTGATCATTTGAATGCTTGTTATGTCTTTTGTGTCTGCAGTTTTCTCATGGGATCTTTTCTGTGTGTGTGCACATGTGTATGTTTTACTGTGCGCTATTTACTGTCACTAAAATATTATGTAGAAGGGTTCTTTGAGGTCTAGGATGGATGTACCTTCTTTCAGAGAGGATTTTCATCCACCAGTTTAGGACCAAATTGTCCACGTTCATGGCTTTATGTTCCCTGGAACATCCCCATCCAGGTTTGTAATTCTTGGGGAGGGCAAGCCCACGGTCACAACCTCTCAGGAGGAGCATTTCTCCTTTCTTTTCTTAGTACCAAAGCAACATTCCCTTCGTTCCCCTGGTTATGAGAGGGTAAGCATATTTAAATGGGTAAGGTTTCTTTTTACTTCAGTGGAGAAGGGGTCATCTGTTAAGTTTCCACCTTGGGTAGGCCCTGGGTGTCAACTTGATTCCTCCATGGATGAAACTGCTAAAAACCAAAGCCCTCATGTGCCAAGATCAACAGGCTCCCTCAGAGTAAAAGTATTGTCAGTGCATCAGTGCTCTGCTTATCTCTCCAAATTCTAGTGTTTTCTTACATGTTGGCTCATAATTTCCTTGCTACCTTACAGCTCTACAATACTTTTAAAGGAAAAATAAGTTTTCCAAGATTTTTAAGGAGGTTATTTTGTGGGACAGAGAATACAAATAGAAAACATAGCTTTAAAAGGATGAGAAGTTTTCTTTTCTTCTAATATCTGGGTCTGGGTTTTGTGACAGACTAATGCTAGAGTTGGGAAGTATTTCCTTCTCTTCAACTTTTTGGAAGAGTTTTTGTAAAATTGATATTGATTTTCTTTCTTAAATGTTTTGTAGAACTCACCAGGGAAGGCTTCCAGGTCTGGATTTTTCTTTGTGTGATAGCTTTTAATTATAAATTCAATATCTGTAATAGATGTATATATATTTATGTTATCTATTTCTTCTAGGATGAGCTTTGGTAGTCTCAGTCTTTCAAGGAATCTATTCCATGTAAGTTGTCAGACTTTACTGGCACAAAGTTGTTCATAGTATTCTTTTTATGATTTTACTGTCTTAAGGATCTGTACTGATGTCTCTTCTCTCTTTTCAGATATTGTTAACTTGTGTCTTCTCTATTTTTTTCTTTTTCTAATTAGTCTGGCTAGAGGTTTATTAATTCTTTTTTTAATTTCCCCCCCAAAAAATAGTTTTCATGGATTTCTACTATTGTTTTCTCATTTTCTATTTCACTGGTTTCTGCTATTATTTCTGTATTATTTCCTTTCTTCTGCTTATTTTGGGTTCGTCTTTCTCTTTTTCCAGTTTCTTATGGTAAAAGCTGAGGTCACTGAATTGAGACCTTCCTTATTTTCTAACATACGGATTTTGTGCTGTAAATTTCTACATATAGAGTTAGCTGCACCTACTAACTTTGATTTGTTGTGTTTTCATTTTCATTCAGTTCAAAATACTCTCCCTCAGATCAATCCCTCTTAATTTTTTCTTTGACATATAGGTTATTTAAAAGTGTTGTATTTAATTTCCAAGTATTTGATGGTTACCCAGATATCATTGGTTTGTAATTTTTTGCTTAGTTTTTTTAAATTAATAGACTTTATTTTTTAAAAGAGTTTTAGGTTTTCAGAAAAACTGGGCAGGAAGTACAGAGTTCCTCCTATATACCCCTTCTCTCTCTCACCCAATCCCAGTTTACCCAATTTTAAACATCTTGCATTTACTATGATGCATTTGTGGCATTGTCTTCAGTTTACTTTTGGGTTCATTCTACGTTGTACAGTTTTAGGAGTTTTGACAAATGTATAATGTTATGTATCCATTATTATGGTATCACACAGAACAGTTTAACTGCCCTAAAAATTCCCTGTGCTGCACCTATTGAGTTCTTCCCCCTCTCGTTGCAAACCCTTGGAAACCATGGATCTTTTTACTGTCTCTGTCATTTTCCCTTTTTTGAAATATCATATAGTTGAAATCCTAGAGTGTGTAATTTTTTCACACTAGTTTGTTTTCCTCAGCAATATTCGGTTAAGGTTCCTCCATGTCATGGCTTGATAGATCATTTCCTATCATTGAAAAATATTCTATTTTATGAATGTATGACAATTTGTTTATTTATTCACCATTCATTTGGTTGCCCCTAGTTTTGGGCAACTATGATGAAAGCTACTATAAATATTCATGTTCAGGCATTTGTGTGGACAAGTTTTTAAATCATTTGGATAAATACATGGATGCTAAGAATTTGATTTACTTATCCAGGGTCATATAGGTAGAGAGTAACACAACTAGAATTTTAACTCAATCTGATCCGGAATCTGTACCCTTAACCACTATGCTAAACTGCCTTTCAACATGTGATACAAGACAGGTACACATAGTAAGGGAAGATTTCACAGATGATGGGGTTTGAATCTAATCTTAGAAGAATAAGGGTTGGATAAGTAGAAGTGGAAAGAAACTTGCAGTGTGGGGTATAGTGATATGCTTCTTGGAAAAGTATAGTGTGGGATAGTGGTGATGGCTGCATAGCAATGTGAATTGCTTAATGAATGCCACCGAATTGTAAACTTAAAAATAGTCAAAGTAGTGAATTTTATATTATGCATATTTTACTGAAAAAAATTTTAAAGTGTAGTGTACATGTTGGTTCATGATTGTATGAGTTAATTAATCTGACTGAAGTTAATGTTTTGTTGAGGGAATAAAAGGTGATAAAATTGGATATGTTGACTCAGAACATAATCAGTATGAACTTTTAATTGTAGTATAAGGATTGGGGAATCATTGAAAATTTTGGAAGATGTAATAGACCTGAAATCTAAAACTTAGTGTTAAGCTGTGTTGTATGAGAAATTTATTGAAGTGAGGGCAAGGCTAAAGATAAAAGAGTCAGCTCAGCTCAGCTCAGGTATGCTTATGTGTGTGTTTTCTTATTTCCTCCAAAAGCAGCTTTATGAGATGGGTATTATCAACCCCATTCTATAGTTAGCAAAATTAAGGACTATTCACATTCACAGTAGCACTGTATAGTAAAAGTACAGTAATTTGAAACCAGATCTCTTAACCTCAAATCCAGTGGGATTCATGGATAGCACAAGTAACATGGACTTAGGAATCACTAGACTTTTGTTTGAATCCTGGCTTTGTCTTTCTCACTAAAATGTGGTACCAATTTTATCACAGTAAAAATTTAAATAAAAACTCAAAAACCTAATCAAATGCAGATAATAGCAAGTGTTGGTAAGGGTGCAGTTACATTGGACCCCTTACACACTGTTGGTTGGAATGCAAAATGGTGTACTTTTTTTAAAAGAAAACAATCTGATCATTCTTCAAAAGTTTAAACGTAGAGTTACCATATGACTATAAGCCCCATTGATTCCACTACTGAATATATACCCAAGAAAAAAATGAAAACATGACCACACAAATACTTGTACATTAATGTTCACAGGAACATTATTGATTAGGAGCAACCTAATACCCATCAACTAATAGAATGGATATATAAATTGTGGTTTATCTATACATGGAATATTATTTGTCAGTGAAAAGAAATGAAGTAGTGATCCATGCTAAACCACTGGATAAACCTTGAAAATACGCTATGTGAAAGAAGCCAGTCACAAAAGACCACATATTTTATGATTCCATTTATATGAAGTGTCTAAAATAGGCAAACTCATAGAAACAGAAGGTAGAGTGGTTGTTGAGAGCTGGGATGGTTGAGAAAAAACGGGAGAGGGGGTTACCGCTAAGGGACATAGGGCTTCCTTTGAAGGTGATGAGAATATTCAAAAATTGATTGAATTGCTGGATGCATAATTCTGTGAAAATACTAAAGAAAACTGAATTGTATACTTTCTAAGTGGGTGAATTGTGTGGTGTGTGAGTTATAGCTCAGTAAGGCTGTTCCCCTCCCCCCCAACAAAAGAAAGGACCAGAAGCAACTAATAAATAGAAATACTGGGTGATTTTTTACTCTTAAAATATTTTTAGATAACTTACTCTGAAACTATTATATGAATGTGTGTTGAATTTCAGGTTACAGGGTTGATAAAAAGAAGGTAGATGACCTCTAAAGTTCTGACTCTAATCATCTTTTCTCTTTTTTGTATTTCCTTCTGTATTTCCCAGTGTGCTAGTTAGACTATAAAACTAATTTTAACATTAATTATATGATATGTTAATTCATCTGGCATATATCTCCTTTTACTTATATGCCAGACACTCTTTTTTGGTGGTACAGATGCAGAGTGAACAGGACAACTTCCCTGCTGTCAGCTTATATTCTCATGAAGGGAATAGAGTGTGGTTGGCAGGAGGGAAGACCTCCTCAAGGAAGTGCTATTTGACCAGAGACCTAGATAACATACAAATCTGCAGGAAGAGAATATTAGGTCGACTAGAGGATGCAGAAATAAAGGCCCTGATTTGGGAGGAAGCTTAGTATATTAGCACAGTGGTTCTCTGACCTGAACATGCATTGGAATCAACTGGAGAGCTTGTTCAAATTGCTGGGTCCTTATACAGAGTGTCTAATTCAGGAAGCCTGGGATGGGGCCCAAGAATTGCATTTTTAGGAAGTTCCCATGTGATACTGATGATATTGGTCTGATGTGCCCACTTTGAGAACCACTGTGGTAAAAGAACAACGAAGAAACTGATATGGCTGGAGAAATTTACATAATTGAGAGAATGGTAGGCAACAGTGTCCCGAAGTCAGCTTATACGGAATTGTGCATCTCTTCCCAACTTTGTGTTCAGTGACTTTTCCATTATTAGACTGATATCAGTCGTGGTAGCAGTATTTACCCCCTGGAAATTGGCAAATGCAACAAATCAAGAATCCCACTACTGGTGATAGGAATGAGGTCAGAGAGATAGCCAGGTGTCAGAACTTGAAGAGTTTTGTATTCCATGACAAGGAATTTGGGTTTAAGTGTAACTGCAATAGAAAACCTTTGAAGTACTGTGAGCAAAGGAGAGACATGTTTTAAACAGAATATCCTGGCTGCTGACTGGAGTGTAGATTATAGAAAGGTTGGATCCTCCAAATTCAATCTCTCTTTCTTCTTGGATGCAATTAGCTACTCAGCTAAAGACTACACTTCTTAGCCTTCTTTGCAGCTGTGTGTGGGTAGATGCCTAATATATGTCAATGGAATGTGCATAAAGTGATATGTGAAATTTTTGAATCACCAGGTAAAAAAGATATCCTTGCCCTGCATGTCCACTCTTTTCCTTCCTGAAAACCAGCACCCAGGTATAGCAATGACCGCTAACAGCTGACTCTACAAATGATGACAATAATGATGGAGAAGCAATGACTTAGAAGTGACCTTGGCCTCTGCATCACTGTAATAGCAGAGCTCCCCATCAACCCGTGAGAGGGAAAGAAAAGTTTTTTTTCTTTACACAGTAAGCCACAGTATTGTTGGGCCTCTTTGATACAGTAACCTACTCTTACCCTAACAGCAAGAGACACTACAGTGGAAGGAGGTGGAAGATTGAGAAGGCTATCATAACAGCCCAGTCAAAAGATCATAGTGTCTTGGATTAGGCAGTGTGCCTGCTGGGCCTATTTGCTCTCAGACCCACTCCTCTCCCTTCCATTCCTCTGCTGGCTGATCTATACATTCTGCCTTTTCCAGGTTCCTTGTCAGCTGACTTTCTGGGTGGCTATCGGCACTGTTTGGAGAAGGGAGAGCAGGAATAAGGGAAGCCAGGTCATTTCTCTCTTTCTCTCTCTGTCATTCTCCATCTTTGTCTCTGTCTCTGTCTCTGAATTTCTCAATCTCTGCCTCCAGCAGCATCTCTGGCAGGAATGGAATGGCTCCAGCTCCTGCCATATGGTATCGCCATGGATCCAGCTTCTATCTATCCCTCTTCCTTTGTGCTTTCAGCCTGGGCATGGCAGCAGCTTCCTAAGGTTCATCTCTCAGTTACCTCACTAGACTATTTGGCTTCTCACTTTTTACACCACTTGTGCAACCAATTCCCTGCATTAAATCCTCCCTGTTTTAAATGATTTCAGTTCTTCTGGGTGAACCTGAACTAATATAGAGGGCAGTGATGGACTGGTTGAAAGTGTTGGAATCAGGGCATGTTTTGAGGTAGAAATGACAAGGGTGAGGAGAGATTGCATATGGGGTATGAGGGAAAATTTAAAGTTCAAAATGGAACATTTCTCTGCAATCTCCTCACTAAACTGCTTCTTAGTAGTCGCTGACTCAGAAAATCACACCATCATTTACTCAGTCTCAAAACAAAAATGTAGGCCTCATCTTTTATTCATTGGATTCTTCATCCAGTCCATCACAATGTTTTATCCCAGCTTTGTGATGTATGGGGACTTGTCTGGAATTGTAAGAATCTATGTACAGCTTATCACAACTAATGAAAAAACTTTGACTGGAAATAGAGCCAAATTTAGATATTACTGCTAAAAATTCCAGTAAATTTTACAAAGATTGAATTTTGAGAAAGAAACCAGATTCGGTATCTAGACAGCCTGGCCCCTGGACCATTGCCAAAACACCTTCAAGTTGCGTAGGGAAGCACAACAGCCAAGGTTTTGCTATGCCTGTCAGGAACAGGAGCATTGTAGGTGGGCTGAAATACAGGAGCTAACGCATGTTTGGGAGATTCTAGGAAAGTGGAAAGTGATCATCACTTCCAAGGGCTGAGGCTCAGAAAAATGTCTTTTTTTCCTTTGATCAAAGACTACTGTGGATAAAGACAACCTCTGGGATGAAGAAAGATTTACCTTTATTAGCTGTGTGACCTCGGACAATGTTGTTAAACTCTCCAGGTTCAGTTTGCTAATCTATCAAAAACAGGGAAAGCATAACCTTGCAGGATTATTTTGGGTATTAAATCATGTGGTAGGCCTTAGAACACAGCACGTATCATGTGTTCATATTCAGTTTTCTTCTCTCCCCTTCCACTACTCCCATGCCAGTAACATTGTAGAGTAGATTGACTAACTCTCTGTAACTTAGTGTATTTGCAGTTAATAAATGTTGATTTTGCACACATGTGGTTCCCAGATTAAACGTAAGCTGTGGTTTGAGTCATAATTAAGATAAAAATGTTTTCATTGCAAAAATTCACTGCCAAGTGGTTTAAGTTTGTGGAGAAAATATTTGTGGGTAATGGAGTAGGTTACAAACCTTTTGGAAAGAAATGCAAAACATTGTTATTATTTATGTTAAGTGCCAGACCAGCAGTTGCAAATATAAGGACCATGATGTCATAAGAAGTGCCTCATGAGCATCATTGTTTTGTTTCCCTTGACTTCCTGGACTGGATAAAAAGTGGCAATATGGCCTGTAGATGACATATTCACTTGCATCATAGTAAAATAATCTTTCTTAAAACACTTCATAAATTTGATTTTTAAGTATTTCTTACATAAAACTTTAATTCTCCAATTCATGAAACCATTCTAGACAAAGTCTATTTGAAGAAAACTCCTCAAAATGATGAAGGCAGTAGTTTTATTTATTCTATTTTCTGACTTTTTTCAAATTTATAGTAGTAAGCATGCATTAATTTATGGTCTGCAAAGAAATCAAGTTCCAAAATAGCAAACATGGTGATTGTATGATTACTAGATTCTTTCTCCTCAAGAGTTGGCCTATTCTGTTTATAGCCAAAATGAAATGAAAAAATTAAAATCAGTTACTTTCTCACATAAGTGTCTCTAATGGTTAATTTTATGTATCACCTTGGCTAGGCCATAGTAGTCAGATGTTTGGTCAAACACCAGTCTAGAAGTTGCTTTGCAGGTATGTTTTAGATGAGATTAAATTTTAAATCAGTAGATTTTGAGTAAGGCAGATTAATCTTAATAATGTGGGTGAGCCTTAGCCAGTCAATTGAAGGCCTTAGGAGAAAAACACTGAGGTTCCCCAAGGGAAGCACTAAACCAAGCATCATAGTAGTGAAAACATTTCGCAAGATAAAACATTTGTAAAACTTGTAACAATTTCTATTTTATCATTGATTTTCCATTAACATTCTATATCAAAATACAACATTTTTTTCTTACAAGGCCTGTTTTGCAAAAATTTCACCAATATGAAAATTTTCTAATTTTCCTTTTATATTTTTAATGGGTTGAGATGTAATACATATAAGTCAACCATGTAATGGGTACAATTCAGTGACTTTTAGTGTAGTCACAGGGTTCTGCAGCTGTCACTAGAATCAATTAGAACGTTTTCATTGCCCCCAAAAGAAAGGCTGTATCCTTTAGCGGTCACACCCAACCTGTTTCCCACTGTTCAGCCTTAGATAAACATTAATCTACCTTTGTCCCTATGGATTTGCCTATTCTGACATTATAAATATATGAAAGCATACAATACATAGTCATGTGTGACTGGCTTCTTTCACTTAGCACAGTGCTTTCAAGGCTCACCCATGTGTTAGCATGTGTCAGTACTTCATTTCTTCTCACTGCAAAATGGCATTCCATCGTGTGGCGATATCACATTTTATTTATTCATTCCATTAGTTAGTGGAAATTTGGATTGTTTCCACTCTTTGGCTATTATCATTTCTCTTTTTCATGTTTTTTAGTGCTAAAACATGAAATGACTAAAAGACAAACAAGAAGAAAAAAGTATTGATTTCTGGAAACATTCTCAGGTGAACAATCACTGAATAAATGAGTTCTCAGAAAACAGTATTCAGTATGGGCATGATTTCTATTAACAATCATCTCCAAAGTCATGACTATTAATTAAATTCATTTCAAGATATCTTCTTATTCCAAGTATTTGTGCCTAAGCACTTCTGTTTATGGGACAAGAAATTGAAATGACTGCCTTGGCAGCATAACCCCAGCTGTATAAACCAGGGGATTAAGAGTACTTTTGAGAAGGAGAACCAATATGTTCTCTGTGGCTTTGGTAATGATGGTAAATTTACACATAATGTATGCATGATTAATTACAGCATTTCTAATTCACAAAATGTACTTTTTTCATTGCTTTCAGAGAGAGAGGAAGGGAGAGAGATAGAAAGAAAGAGAGAGAAAAACCATCAATGTGCAGCAGAAACACTGATTGGTTGCCTCCTGCACCTACCCTGACTGCAGATCAAACTGGGAATTGAACCCACAACCTTTCAGTTCAGAGGAGGATACTCTAACCAACCAAGCCACACTGGCCAGCGTACAAAATGTACTTTTTATGTTAATTCTTACTGGGCTTAGATTATACTGAATGTCCATATTTCCCTGTTAACTTATTTTTATAAATCCATTTCTAAAAATGAAGTGACTAGGTAATCTGAACCTGAGCAACAACTATCCATGCCAGCCTAGCACTGGAAAGCTTACATCTAATCCTAACACCACACTTCACATAATTTAAGTGCAGTTGATATTGCAAAATCCCAAGGTGGTGCTCTTTTTAGTTACCCTTTAACCAGCTGGCATGGCCAGTACTGCTTCACAGAATATTAAAAAAATAAACAAACCACCCCGCCCCGCCCCCCCAAAAAAAGGCGCAGCTTATGGAGAGCAGAGGTATGCTCTAGAAAAAAAAACAATAAGACAACTGGACTTAGTATGGACTATAAGACTTAAAAATTCCAAAAAATAAGGAAGGAACGTGAGAATTTACTTACAAGCATTTAAAAAGATTTCGCCTTCTCACCAAGAAGTGCTTACATATTAAACTTTTGGTTTGGTTTGCCTACAGGTATGTTTGCAGTAGTCCTTCCTTGTCTGCTGCAGATACATTCTGAGACCTCCAGTGGATGCCTGCAACCACGGATAGTACTAAACTGTATACTATGTTTTCTCCTGTATATACCTACCTATAATAAACTTTAAACTATTCTTGCAACTTGGGGCCATTATTAAGTAAAATAAGAGTTGCTTGAATACAAGCACTGCAATACCACAGTGGTCGATTTGATACCAAGACAGCCTCTAAATGACTAACGGGCAGGTAGCGTTATACAGCACGGAGACACTGGACAAAGACATGATTCACATTATGGGTGGACAGAGCAGGACAGCATGAGATTTCATCACAGTGCTGAGAATGTCATGCAATATAAAACTTATGAATTGCTTATTTCTGGAATTTTCCATTTACTATGTTCACACTGCCATTGACTGAGGTAATAAAAACTGTGGAAAGTGAAACTTCAGATAAGGGGGACTACTGTATATAATTTTAACTATTAATAAAATGTAACAACTTGCATTCTTTTTATACAAGTCAGGCTAGATCAAATTATTAGAGAACAATGTTTATCTTGGTGTTCAATATTTATCTTGGGTGTTCCTCAATTTCCGTTTCCTCTATTTCCTTTCTCAGTGTTCCTCTAGAAACATTTTTTGAAGTGATATACACAAAGATGGTAATGACAACTTACTTATCTTCAAAGAAATGTATGCATTTTAAAAGAGGCCATAGTAACATGAAGGAATAAATTTTTACTTATGAAATGTTACATATGCCATAGATCAGAGGTATATTTCAGGGCCTTCCTGAATCCACACTATTTTTTTCACAGTAAAGCAGGCCATGCTACAGATGTACAGACATAGAAATAATTGACTTGCAGAACTGTATGGTGAGTGTGCACTTTGGCCTACACCTCCTGGGAGGCCCAGAGGACAGCTTCATACTACCTGGAAGCAACACCCAAATTAGTAGCTAAAGAAAGAAGAGTTCTTAGGTTATAATCCCAGTAATAGCAAGGAACAACTATTTTCCTTCAAATTTGAAACTTGTGGGAAAGATTGGGTGGTAGAAAAGACATTGATGATTCTGATCGTAGAATCATAGGATGTGAAGATGTTGCATGCAACATTCACAACTTGGAATGGATTGGTTCAGGTAACTTTTTATAAGTGGTGCTGCTTCCTGTTCTGCTATTCCCATCATAAAGCTCTTGGTTACAATTGTCCACTGGGTCTCCGTGGCTCAAATAGCCATAATACTACTTGAGAGCTTTCTCTAAGTTGCAAGTTTATAAAAACAATAAAACATTTATTTGAGAATGACATCCTAAACTGTGGAGGAAGAATTAGATATAGATTCCAAGTCTGAAAACTAAATCACCGAACAACCATCATTCATAGCTGCCTGAAATCTAGCTGAATGGAAGTCCTATAACCAAGGTATAAAGAAATAACATCGAGACTGATAGGAAGGATGGAGACTCAGAACGGGTTGGTTCCACACTCACATGTGGCGGATAAAAATCAGGAGGATATCTTGGCTATGGAGTTTCCCTTGAGGAGTGAGGGGTCCTAGCCCCACACCAGGCACCCCCAGCTTAGGATTCCAGTGTCAGAAAGAGAAGTCTCCATAACTTCTGGCTGTAAAAACAAGTGGGGATTTTGGCTGAGTGAAATGAAGGGCTTCTGGAGTCCCAGGTAGTTACTTGGACTTACTCCCTCTGAGTTCCAGCCCTGGGGAAGTAGCTTAAAAGACACCAGGGACATATAGGGAAGAAGTAAAGTGTCATGCATCAGAGCAAGAGCTGGAGGGGCAGCTTACTCTGGGACAGAAGTGCTGGCAGAGGCCATTGTTCCTTTTCTGAGCCCTTCCCCCACACTACTGGCAGGCAGGCTCCATATCTAAGTCTCTATGAACTTGGCAATCACTGTTCACCTGGCCCTGGTGATTCCCTGAGATCCTGCCCCACAACTTTCGAGCCTACGCAACCTGTTTCCAGTGTCTTTTCTATATGAATGGCCCATCTAGGATCATGCCCAGACTTTTCCTAACATCTCTCAAACAGTCAGTATCTTGCCTTAGGTCCCCCATACCTCTTGCTAGGAGGCTCCAGGCCTGGCAAGAGCAGCAGCCAGTCTTGGTGTACAGCTTGGTGTACAGGAGAGCCTGGACACCTCCAAGCTTAGCACATGTAGTATCCATCTGCAGATTTCTTTGTAGCTCATTCTGGTTTGGCTGGGCAGAACAGAGGCAGTGGCTAACTTTGGCCTGTACTTCCTAGGAGGCTCAGAGCCAGCACACCCAGTGGACAGCTTCAGACCATGTTAAAGCAATACCCACCTACAAGTAACACATTCAAGGAGCAGACTCAGCAGGCACGAGAGCCGTGCTGAAGTAAGTCCGGCTCCCTGGGATGGACCTGTGCACAGTGATTCTCCATGGTGGTACCAGCCAGTCTTCATACCCATCTACTTGAGGTACATCCCTCCCACTGATGTGCTAACAGCAATTAAGGCTCAACTATAACAGGAGGGTGTACACGGCCCACATAGGGGGAGCACACACCTGGAATTCCAAGCTTGGGTGATTGGGGATGTTTTGCCACTGGATCCTATAGGACACCACTACATTAGGCCACTCTACCAAGACTGGGGGACATAAAATCTCTACCTAATACATGGAAACAAACACAGAGAGGCTGTTAAAATGAAGAGACAAAGACAGTTGTCTCAAATGAAAGAACAGAACAAAACTCCAGAGAAAGAACTAAACAAAATGGAGACAAACAATCAATTAGATACAGAGTTCAAAACACTGGATAAAAGGATACTCAACAAACTTAGGGGGAAGAGTAGATGAGCTTAGGAGATTTTTAACAGCGTAGAAAAGGATATGGAAACCACAAAAAGAACCAGTCAGAAATGAAGGATACATTACTGAAATGAAGAATAATTTACAGGGAATCTACAGTACAGTAGATAAAGCTGAGATTCAAAATATAAGAAAGAAAAAAAACACCCATTCAGAACAACAAGAAGAATCCAAAAAAATGAGGTTAGTGTAAGGGAATTTTGGGACAACTTCAGGTGTGCCAACATTCACATCATGTGGGTGCCATAAGGAGAAGAGAGAGAAAGAAATTGAAAACTTATTTGAAAACAGAGTGAAAGAGAACTACCCTAACCTGGTGGAGCAAATAGACATACAAGTTCTGGAAGCACAGAGAGTCCCAAACAAGATGGACTCAAAGAGGCCCACACCAAGGCACATCATAATTAAAATGCCAAAAGTTAAAGATAAAGAGAGACTCTTAAAAGCAGCTGGAGAAAGGCAGTTAGTTACCTATAAGGGAGCTCCCATAATATTGTCAGTTTATTTCTCAACAAAGGTAGGCCACAAGGGATTGGCAAGAAATATTCCAAGTGATGAAAAGCAGGGACCTACAACCAAGATTACTCTGCCCAGCAAAGCTATCATTTAGAATCTAAGGACAGATGGAGTTTCCCAGGAAAGAAAAAGCTAAAGGAGTTCACCATCAAACCACTATTACATGACATGTTAAAGGGTCTTGAAGAAGAAGAAGAAGAAGAAGAAGAAGAAGAAGAAGAAGAAGAAGAAGAAGAAGAAGAAGAAGAAGAAGAAGAAGAGGAGGAGGAGGAGGAGGAGGAGGAGGAGGAGGAGGAGGAGGAGGAGGAGGAGGAGGCGGAGGAGGAGGAGGAGGAGGAAGAAATATGAACAATAAAATGGCAATAAATACATATCTAGTAACAATTGAATGTAAAAACCAAAATAAGTAAACAAGCAGAACAGAAATGGACTCATAGATACAGAAAAAGTTTTGATGGTTGCCAGATGGGAAGGGGTTTGGGGGGTTTGGTAAAAAAAGTGAAGGGACTAAGTACAAATTATTAGTTACAGAATAGTCATGGGGATGCAAAGTATGAGATTTAGCAGGATGATCACTTACAAAGTTATATAATGTATAATCACTGGGGTATACACCTGAAACTAATATAATATAGTATATCAACTATAATTGAAAAATTAAAAATAATTTTAAAAAGAAATGTAACTAGAATTCCATATGAAACCCTGAGCCACAAATAGATAGAAGGGCTGCCAAAAGCAGTGAAGATCAAACAGTGTGTGGGAGGAAGCACAAAGGGATGCAAACCCCTGAGAAATCTGGCACTACCCCAAGATGAGAAGCATGCCCAAGACACAAAGAAAAATCCAATGTCCGAACAGAGACAGGGAGTGTGGGGTACTGACAAAAACATCCATACACTAGTTCGGTTCTGGAAGGAGGGGTGACAAAACTAAAAAAAGACTCATGACAAGACATATTTTAAGAAACAGTCTGTTGGTAAGACTCTTTCCAATCAGAAAGACTTTGAATGGTGTGAATCTTACAGCTGCCTATCCCTGTTGACTGGATAGAGTTAACAGTTAAAGAGACTCACACCATTCAGGGACAGGTACTGCTAACTTTGGACACAGACCTAGTATCTCCAACATATGAACCATTTGCAAATAACTGGTCAAGGAAAAGCCCACTCATCCAACATGAGAAATCAAAAATAAACCATCTAGGATCTATATTAATTATGGAAAATAAAGAGGAGAAAATGAATAAGAAAACAAATGCAGATGAACAACGACCAAAGCCGTATTTCCGTGAAACAGATGAAAATTTTGACTAAATGATTTGCCATGGATTTAAACAGTTAACAAAGCAATTCATGTATAAGATAAAAGCCCATATATACATACAGTATATTTAAAATACTTAAAAAGGAAGAGAGAGAAAAATCAATGAAACCAAAAGCTGGTTCTTTATAAAAGTCAATAAAATTGATATGGCCTGGCTAGGCTAACTAAGAAAAAAAGAGAGAGGACACAAATTGCCAATATCAGAAATGGAAGAGGGGACATCACTACAGATCCCAGAAGGGGCATTTCAGGTCTCAGAAAAAACTGACATGCAATGGGTAACACAGACATCTTAATACAATTGCTGAACTTTGAATTTAAAGAAAAATCCTTTGGACAATTAGGCAAAAACAATGAGTCATCTATACCACACTTGACGATTTTACCACAATGTGCAAATCTAGATGGCAGGAGAAATGCCTTTTAAATCCTCAAGAAGGGAAGTGCAACCCAAGAAATTTGTATCATTCAAATTGTGATTCAAAATATAAAGGCAACAAATAATTTTTAATATACATGAATTCTGGAAAAAATGGGAAAATTCTTGCAATTCATATCATGATCAAAGTGCCAATTTTTATCTATAAAACTTCTTATTTTTCAAACTATAAACACAGCAACCATATGATAGCAATTCTGAAAATTTAAACAACATAGAAAAGTTTCTTTTTTTTATTAATTTGGCCATTTTGTTTTAACTAGTAAATTGTCACATGAAAATGTATACTCTGAAGGTTTGCGATTGTATTCTTGTATTTCATTGTTGTTCAGTTAGAGTTGTCCTGCCTTTTTCCCCATTGCTCTCCCCTGCCCTGTCTCCCAACCCACTCCCACAGTCAAACCCACCCCATTGTCCGTGACCATGAGTCCTCTATTCATGTTCCTTGACTTGCCCTTTTCCCTTCCCCCTCTCCTCTAGTCACTGTCAGTTTGTTCTTTATTTCCACGTCTCTGGTTCTATTTTGCTCACTTGTTTGTTTTGTTGATTAAGTTCCACTTATAGGTGAGATCACATGGTATTTGTCTTTCACTGCCTGGCTTACCTCACTTAGTATAATGCTCTCCAGTTCCATCCATGCTGTTGTGA
>CM052538.1:147977634-148094195 GCA_028533065.1 Trachops cirrhosus
GTTTTGTTATTTAGGTTCCTGTTAAAGGCGAGATCATATGGTATCTGTCTTTCAATGCCTGGCTTATTTCGCTTAGCATAATGCTTTCCAGCTCCATCCATGCTGTTGCAAAGGGTATGAGTTCCTTCTTTCTTTCTGCTGCATAGAATTCCATTGTGTAAATGTACCATAGTTTTTTGATCCATTCATTTCTGATGGGCACCTAGGTTGTTTCCAGCACTTAGCTATTGTAAATTGTGCTGCTGCTATGAACACTGGGGTGCAGAGTTTCTTTTCGATTGGTGTTTCAGGGTTCTTAGGATATAGTCCCAGCAGTGGAATTGCTGGAACAAAGGGCAGGTCCATTTTTTAGATTTCTGAGGAAGTTCCATACTGCTTTCCACAGTGGTCGTACCAGTCTGCACTCCCACCAGCAGTGCACTAGGGTCCCTTTTTCTCCACAACCTCTCCAACACTTGTTGTCTGTTGTTTTGTTTATGATGGCCATTCTGACTGGTGTGAAGTGGTACCTCATTGTGGTTTTAATTTGCATCTCTCTGATAGCTAGTGATACTGAGCATCTTTTCATGTGTTTCTGGATCCTCTGCGTGTCCTCCTTGGAGAAATGCCTATTCAAGTCCTTTGTCCATTTTTTAATTGGGCTTCTTGTCTTCTTTGAGTGGAGTCATGTAAGTTCTTTATATATTTTAATATACCACATTTTTTTGATACACTCATTTATTGATGGACACTTGGGCTGTTTCCAGCACTTGGCTATTGTAAATAACACTGCTATGAACATTGGTGTGCATAGGTTCTTCTGAATTTGTGACTCAGGATTCTTAGGATATAATATATATCTTATGAGAAGTGACTGAATAAGAAAGTAAAAGCTTAAATTATCCTGCAACTATTAAAGATATTGAAGCATTGTTAAAAAAAAAAAAACCCTTCCAACAAAGATGACATTACAAAACATGAGTGGTTATAAGGATATGTTTTTCTGGAAACCAGGAGAAAGGTCAGGACTAATACATGTCAATATGTTATTAGAGAACATTTAAAATTTAAAAAATTTATTGTAAGAACAGGCAATAAACAAAACCTTGAATATGTATATCACCAAAAGCTATTGCTGTTCTGAAAGGGCCAACTCGCAACCTGCTCTGCCCGAGCTGCTCACACGCTGATGTGTGAAGGCCCTTGTCTGGGGCAGAGGCTGCCCTCTGAGAACAGCCATAAACCACTACTCACTTCTGCCAGCGAGAAAGAACACCTTTGTGGCCTTTATGGAAATAAATGTATTGTGATGCAGAAAGTGAGGAAATGAAGTGGAAAGGAGACGATTGTAAAGCTTTGGGGGTCTGAAAGTACTACTACCAAAGATTTTGAGACTGTTTTGGTTTAGAGAAAGGGGAAAGTATCCCACTATCCCCATTTCCAGTACACATGTATTTTCAAAAGCTCATCCCCGTCTTTACTTTCAACAGGGCTCAATCATTTATCAGACATCATTTTTAGGATACAGGATGAAGTTTAGTGGCTGAACTAGCCGAGTGTTCAAGCCTCTTTCTACTTGCAAATATCTCTTCCTTCAGTGGCAGCACTGTAAAAAGTAACCTCACTGAACCACTTGAATATTCAAAAGGAATTTCAAACACTCACCTGGATACAAGCCAGAGGCTCATTTGACCAGCTAAATATATTCTGTCATCATAGACGTCAGCTCCAGATTCAATTTGGCCTAAAGTAAAGAGAATTGAATAAAAAGAAAAAATAAATTAACAAACAAAAAAACCTATAGCTAAGCCAATAACCCGGAAGATAAGTGGGCAAAGGATATGAACAGTTTACACAAAGGGAAATATAAATGACTTTAAAACATATATGAAAAGTTGTTCAATCTCAAAATTAAAATTAAACTGAAATATCATGGTTAATTCATAAAATTGGAAAAGGTCACAAAGCTTGGTAACAATGCATTAGTGAGAGTGTTAAAGATATATTTTCATATATAATCAACAGGAACATAAATTAGCACAACCTGTATGTAGTTATTGAAATTCTTGGAATTATTGCCAAGATATAGTTTACAGAAAAAGGACAGAGTAGATGGAATGTTATCATTTGTATAAAAACTGTATATACATTTGTTCATATACATTGAAGAATAAGATGCTGGTAATATTGGTTACCTCTGAGGAGGGGAACTAGGTAGCTGGATAGGAGTTAAAAAGAAATTATTGTATACTTTATACTTTAGGAATTGTGTTTTTTAAATTAAATTTTATTGATTATGCTATTACAGTTGTCCCAATTTTTCTCCTATTGCCCGCCTACACGCAGCAACTCCCCTCCCTCAGGCAATCCCCACACCACTGTTCATGTCCATGGGTCATGCATGTAAGTTCTTTGGTTACTCCATTTCCTATGTGTACTTTACATCCCCATGACTATTCTGTAACTATCTATTTGTATTTCTTAATTCCCTCACCTTTTCACCCATTCCCCCATACCTCCCTCCCAACTGGCAACCATCAGAATGCTCTCTGTATCCATGATTCTGTCTCTGTTCTTGTTTGCTTAGTTTGTTTTTTAGATTCAGTTGTTGACTGATGCAGACCCTGGCCAGCAGGGTCTGTGTATTGTGGCTGCTATGAACAAATACACATGGACTACAGAAGTCCTGTGGAGAAAAGGGGACAGCATGGCCACTCTCTAAGTGAGAGAGGGCCCCAGCCCTCTCCTGGACAGGCTTTTGTTGCATTTCTGGGTATATTACATCAAGGATGGTCCTCATTTACAATGTACAAGTTTGCTGTAGGTGATTACCTTTTACAGAAAACAAAGGAAAGAATGTTGCTAATTACATCAAAGAGAAGGATATTACAGATCAAGGGGAAAAGTGGTTGAACTGGTTACACTCCACACTTGGGAGGTTTAGCACAGATCTTAGGAAGTTACTTTAGAGATACACAGTAAACATTTGCTGCCTCAATCCAGGGTGAAGGAATTTTTGCAAAAGCAAGTTTCATAGCAGCCTAGGTACAATGCAGGCCTGATTCCCCATGGGAGAACCTATCTGTGGACATGGGTCCTGTGTGCTGGACCTCACTCCCCACTGGTCTTTCCAAGCGGGGGCTGGGCTACATTTCCCAGGCCACTCGGAATGGTCCCCTATAGTTGATAGATATGTATATATTGCCATTTTATTGCTCATAGTTTTGATCTTTTTTTTCTTAAGTCCATTTAATATTTCATATAATAATGGCTTGGTGATGAACTCCTTTAGTATTGTTTTCTTTTTGTAAAATCTGGTAATCTTTTTATCTACCTTTTGATTCTAAATGATAGTTTTGCTGGGTAAAGCAATCTTGGCTGTAGGTCCCTGCTTTTCATGACTTTGGATATTTCTTGCCAGTCACTTCTAGTCTACAAAGTTTCTTTTGAGAAATCGACTGATAATCTTATGGGAATTCCTCCGTAGGTAACTGTTTTTCTGTTGCTGCTTTTAAGATTCTCTCTTTATCTTTAACTTTTGGCATTTTAATTATGATGTGTCTTGGAGTGGGCCTCTTTGCATCCATTATCTTTGGGATTCTCTGTGCTTCTTGAACTTTCCCGTATATTTCCTTCGACAAATTAGGGAAGTTTTCTTTCAGTATTTTTTTCAAAGAGATTTCCAATTTCTTGCTTTTTTTCCTTTTCTTCTGGCACCCTTATGATGTGAATATTGGACCTCTTGGAGTTGTTCCAGAGGCTGCTTATACTACCCTCATGTTTTGGATTCTTTTTTTTTTCTGGTTGTTCTGACTGATTGTTTTTTTGCTTCCTTATGCTCCAAATCATTGGTCTGATTCTCAGCCTCATCCACTCCACTGTTGTTTCCCAGTAAATTGTTCTTTATTTCAATTACTGTATCTTTTGTTTCTGAGTGGATCTATTTTATGCTGTTGAGGTCCTCACTAAGTTCCTTGAGCATCCTAATAACCAGTGTTTTGAACTTTGCATCTAATACATTGCTTATCTTCATTTTGTTTAGTTCTTTTTCTGGAGTTTTGAACTGTTCTTTCATTTGGGCCATGTTTCTTTGTGTCCTCATTTTGGCAGCCTCCTTGCTTTTGTTTCCATGTATTTAAGTAGAGCTATTTTGACTCCATGTGTTGGTAGTGTGGCCTAATGTAGTAAGTGTCTTATAGGTCCAGTGGCACAGCCTCCCTTATCACCCAAGAAGGGTACAAGAGTTGGACTCTTAGAGTGTACCCTCCTCTTGTAGTTGAGCCTAAATTGCTGTTGGCAGGTCAATGGAAAGATTTACCTAAGCCAGTCAGCCGCAAAGCCTGGCTGTGACTAATGACTACCAACCTCTGTCCTTCATGGAGGATGAGCTGTGCAGGGGCAAGGTCAGCCCCCACCTGTGTTCTGCCTGAGGCCACCCTGCATGAGCTATAAAACAATCTGAGATAGCTGCTACTTGTGCTGTGCCTGGAGATTCCCAGGTGAAGCCAAGCTGTGTGAATCTAAACTGGCTACTGCTAGTGCTAGGCTTGGGGCCACTTAGCAAGAGGTATGGGGGCTGGGGGCTCACTGAGGCCAGCTGATGCTTGTTTGAGAGGATTTAGGAAGTTGTGAAGCATGAGCCAAGACCAGCCATTCATATGGAAAAGTTACCTTTAACAGCTTGGGTGGGTCTGTAATTTGGGTGGGGTAGAATCTTAGGGCATCTCCAGCACAGGGCAAACAGTGTTAGCCAGGCTGATGGAGCCTCAGATATGGTTTCTCTGGGCTCTGTAGAGGGCAAGGAAGCACAGAAAAAGGACAATGGCCTCTGCCCCTTCTCTGTCTGGGAGGAAGCTGTCCCCCAGCTATCATCTTCATGCCAGACAATTCAGATCCTCCCTGTATGCCACTGGTGCCTTTCAAGCTGCTACTCTGGTTCTGGAGTTCCAGAGGGAGTGAGTCTAGGTAAGTCTGTTGGTGGGGCTCCAGTAGTTTATTTTACTGACTTAATCCCTGAGGGTGTTGCAGCCAGAAAATATGGGGATTTATCTTCCTGGCACTGGAACCCTGGGCTGGGAGACTGGTGTGAGGCTGGGACTCCTCACTCCCCACTCCCAAGATGTCCCTCCCAAATTTTTGTTCACCACACATGGATGTGGGACTAGTCTGGTCCGCATCTGTGCCCCTCCTACCAGTCTGAATGGTGTGGTTTCTTTAATTCCGTAGTTGTCAAGCTTCCATTCAACTTGATTTCTGATGGTTCTGAGTGATGGTTGTTCTATACCTAGTTGTAATTTTGATGTGGTTGTGAGAGGAGGTGAGCTATGTTTACATATGCTGCCATCTTGACCAGAGTTTCTTGGGTATGCTTCCTTGATATTATGCCAAAACTTGACAATTAATAGTTTCTTAAATGTTAGTTACAATATGTAATCTGAAACCATATAAATGAACATTCGTATTGTTATATTAAATTCCATTCATTTATCTTGAACTCTGAATGGATCTTTTAATCATACTTACAGCAAGCATGATTACAGCATGGAAGAATAATGCTTCCTTGCAGCAAGGTTTTTAAGATTTGAAATGATTCTTATTCACGTGCAAACACTCAAAAATTCACATTTACACAGGTCTTCATTAAGTCCTAACTATGTTTTCTAATTGTATTGAACTTAAGGAGGTTTCTTTTTCTTTTTATATTTTTTAGAGTCTGCCAAATTAGGAATACTTCTGTTCTTTCATATTTTATTCTTCTATAACAAAGAGAATTTCAGGACTATAAAAAACACAAACTGGTCAAAAATGATTAATATGCACTTCATTTTCTATAAAATCCAATGTTCAAACAAAAATATATTTAGCTATAATATTTTCAACTGTTTGCTTGAGAGCAGAAAACTTCAGTTGTCCAAGCACTCCGGGGCTCTGAGTCTACGTGGCTTGCTCATGACTGGAAGCAGACTATGGAGAGGGTATCAGAAACCTGCAGGTAATCCCTGCAGGTTATTTCTAGGTTATTGCTCTAGCAAACTGGAGGGATATCCTGACCCCCTACATTTAAATATATATATATGATCTTTCATGAAGTAGGGACTGTAGCTTTCTAATGAAATTTACTTACAATCTCCTGATGGCCTGTTAAGCCTCCACCAATGGCAAAGTCCCACTAGACCTGTCCATGCTAAAGCCTATTTGACATTAAAACAAAAGGAAAGGTCTCCACATAAGTAGATTAGGGAGACAAAATGAAGCAAACCAGATTTCTAAACAAGGGGACTTTAAGCATGGAATTTGCATACATTATTCCCTCCATGGAAACATGCAGATATTGCTCAGTGAACTTTGGCTTACCATACTTAAAAGCAGTGGTTATAATATTATTATCCCCTTTCCATAGCTACTGCCAGAGGAATTTCAGGCTCTATTGGGGATTTTCACAGTAACTCTCTCTCATTACTCTCAAATAGCCTTTCTCTGAAATGCTACTTGTAACTTTGTTAATGGAATGGTTTCTTTGCCTCTGTGTGTCAAGTTTCTGCTTTATACAGTCCTTGTCTGCTTCTCTTTTGATACTTCTCCCTCTCAGCTTCTGGCTAAGAGTAAATTCCAGGTCAAATAGAATTTGACAAAGGATTAAATATTGTAAGGAATTAATGGAATCTATGTTGTATCATGTGTAACACTATTAAACACCTTCTATTCCACTTGTTGGTAGCCGTCTATGGTTTTGTGATTAAATTGTTTTGTGTGCTCATGTTGTAAAATGTACTCATCTATTCTTTTGAGTTGTATTGTTTTCCACCTTGATTTAATGCCTTTAAGTCCATGTCTGCATTTTGTTTATGAAAAAAGTGCTCATTATTATTCATTATTGCCTTAAAAATTTACTCAGTGGGGGTGAGATAGAGTGAATGGTGTTCCTCTCATCCCTAGGCCTCATCCCCTTTCTGACCACTGTAAGGTACTACAAAGATCTGTGTCATTCTAAAGATAAATGTGGTCTCACAGATTCAGAAATAATTACAATCCTTAACTTCATTTAATGTCCATACCTGCATTTTTTAAAAGCTGGGAGAGGATGTATTTCCATTGCTTTTTCATTTAATTATGGATGTGCTTCTTTTTTTAAATTATATTTTATTGATTATGGTATTACTCAAACTGCGTACTAAAGGTGTGACCTTTGTGTGGGTTGAGTACATCTCCTTTTGTAGTTGAGCCTTGATTGCTGCTGACAGGTCAATGGGAGGGATTTACTCAGGCCAGTCAGCTGCAATGACTGGCTGTCACCAACAACGTCCATCTTCTGTGGAAGATCAGCAGTGCCGGGACATGGTCATGGTGCTCTGATGTGGTCTGTTGCTGTCTACTAGGTGCACAGGCTCTGGGGTTTCCTTGGTGGTGCAGGCCAAGGTCAGTTCCCACCTGTGTTTTTCCCAGGGCCACACTGCCTAAGCTATACAGCAATCTGAGATGACTGCTACTTGTGCTGGGCCTGGAGATTCCTAGGTGAAGCCAAGTTGTAAATCTAGACTTGCTACACCTAGTGTGGGGCCTCTGGCCACTTAGCAAGAAGTATGGGGCCTGGGGGTTCAGTGAGGGTGGCTGTTGCTTGTTAGGAGGTTTTAGGAACTTGTGAAGCATGAACCAAGACCAGCCATTCATATAGAAAAGAAGCCTGGGAAAAGAATTTGGGTGGGACAGAGCCTCAGGGAATCTGGAGAGCAGGGCAAACAGTATTAGCCTCTGTTGATGAAATCTTAGATATTGCAACTGTCTGCTGCCTCTGTGGTTCTGTATAGGGAGGGTTCAGAAAAGGGACAGTGGCCTATGCTTGCCTTTCTGTCTGGGAGAAAGCTGTCCCCTAGCATTTGCCTTGATGCCAAACACTTCAGTTTCTCCCTGTATGCCACTGGTTTATCTCAAGCTGTTACTCCAGGGCTGTAGCTCAGAGGGAGTGAGTCTGAGTATGACCATTTGTGGGTTCTTTAAGAGGAATTTCTTGGGACTCCAGAATTTCTTCCACCAGCTCAATCTCCACTGGTTTTTGCAGCCAGAAAATATGGGGGCTTATCTTCCTGCCACTGGAAACTTGGGTTGGGCAACTGGTGTGAAGCTGGGACTCCTCACTCCTGAGATATGCCTCCTGAGTTTTTATTCACCACACATGGATGTGGGACTAGCCTGTTCTGCATCTCTGCTCCTCCTACCAGTCTGGATAGATGTGGTTTCTTCAATTCTGTAGTTGTCAGGCTTCCATTCAACTCGATTTCTGATGGTTCTGAGTGATGGTTGTTCTATACTTAGTTGTAATTTTGATGTGGTTGTGTGAGGAGGCAAGCTATGTTTACCTATAATATACCACCATCTTGACTAGAGTCTCTTGGATAGGCTTCCTTGATATTATGCCAAAACTTGACAATTAATAGTTTCTTAAATGTTAGTTACAATATGTAATCTGAAGCCATATAACAACATGAACATTCATATTGTTATATTAAATTCCATTCATTTATCTTGAACTCTGAATGGATCTTTTAAAAATCATGCATTACATTGGGAGAATATCAGTTCACTGAGTTATGTAGATTTTCCAAATGTTGACATATTTCATTATATAATATCAAAAACCACATTAGTTTCTATCATCATAAATCTCATTAGACAAATCCCTAAATATTGAGAAACTGTCAAGTTTATGATGGTAGGTAAAGTTTTCCAAAATTCTTCTTTTGGTTGAAAGTCAAATTTTATTATTGGTAACAAATACTTTCAGTCATTTTCCTTGAAATGACAGGGTCACTTCATTTTTGAGGAAACATCCATCATAGATGCAAGTCTGACTAATCATAGTTTGTCTATCAGTTATTCTTTCAAGTGAAAATGTGGTTCCACCAAAAAAAAACAAAAACCAAAAAAGAGCTGCTAACTCAGCTCACAGCTCAACTGCATAAACGTTTTTCCTCAGAACATGATGGCATCTTGAAGTAAACAGCTCTTCCAAGATCACAGATCAAGGTCTTCATCTCCTATGTGAAAACCTTATTCCTTTTGTCTTTTTATGACTTGATTTTTCTCTGTTAGTGCAGATGAAGGCAATGCTCCTAGACTCTGGCAACTATGGCTAAATCTACTGCTGCAGTCATAGTTGCACAACACAAATCCCTAGATATTCTTGCTAAGGTAAATTTTACATAATAGAATTGCCTTAGATTATTATTTGGCCGAACCAGAAGTCTGTGCCATAGCAAATACCTCTGCTGTACCTGATCAATGCCTCTGGTATTATAGAAAATACATGAAATTAAAAAACAAGGTGGTTGGCTAAAACAGATTGGTGCCTCTTCAGGTACTTTCTTTGGTTTATTTGATACCAACTGCTCTGGTTCATGGAAGCCCTGGCTAAGAAGTATACTGTAGTCTCTTGGTATTATCCTATTAATAGTCATCATTGTAGTTTCCCTAATGTTCTCTCAACAGTTTTATATGTATGTTCATAGCCATTCAATGGCCTTGCTGCTCTTGGAGAAACAGAAACAAGATGAACAGAAAAAATAAACATTTCACAGATCTGACATTACAACCTATGGATTTTGCACTGAGACAAGAGCAACTTAACTTTGATGGGGACTAAAAGTGGTGCTAACACCCAATTTTTGGTCAATCTCTCATGTATGAGGATGACCAAAAGGGGGGAATTATTAAATTAATTAAACAAGGAGGCCATTAGGCTAAGGTGGCTCTAATGCCCTGGTTGCCTATATAAGCAAACCAAACTCTAAGCCTGTAAATGCCTCAAGGTTATGAAATCGAGACGTTAAGGAACAGTCCTGACCAGTGTGGCTCAGTTAATTTGTTGGGCACAAAGTGAAAGGTGGCTGGTCCAATTCAGAGTCAGGGTACATACCTGTGTTGGTTTAGTCCCTGGTGAGGGCATATATGAGAGGCAACCGATGGATGTTTCTCTCTCGCATAGATGTTTTTCTCCATCTCTTTATCTCTCCCTTCCCCTTTCTCTAAAAACAAACAAAAAACATACAAAAAACTCACTAAGGAACAATCAGTCACAAAGAGCAAACTGTGCTTTATGCTATACACAATCAATAATTTCCTTAATTTGCTTCCACCTTTTCTTTACAAAAGTCTTGCCCTAAGTTCTTGACAATGGAGTGCTCCTAGCTACTTCTGGTTTTCCACTGCCTGATTTCAATTGATTTTTGCTCAAATTAACTTTTAAAATTAAAAAAAAAAGGAGAGCCCAGAAGGGAGTAGGAGCCTCATACTGAGAGGACAAATTGAAAGGATTAAGGCAACCATGTAAATCCATATTCAGAAATAATCATAATTCTTAACTTCATTTAACACCCATATCTGCTTTTAATACAAGCTCCAGTAAGCATATGCCATATTAGTTTCCTGTTGCTGCTATAACAAATTACAACAACTTAATGTCTTAAAACAACACAAACTTATTATCTTACAGTTCTGAAGGTGAGATGTCCTACATGGGTCTCAATGGGCTAATCAAGGTGTTAGCAGGGCTATGTTCCTTTGTGAAGGCCCTAAGAACGAATCTGTTTCCTTGCCTTTTTCAGCTTCTAGAGGATGCCTACATTTCTTGGCTCATGGCCCCCTCTCTCATCTTCAAAGCCTATAATAGCACATCTCTCTGACCATACTTCACCTTCATCCATCCATCCATCCATCTCTCTCTCTCTTTCTCTCTCTCTCTCTCTCTTTGTCTCTGGGATAGGGTCTTTGATTTTAAAGATTTGTGATTAGACTGTGCCAACCTTGATAATCCAGGATCATTCCTCATCCCAAGGTTTGTAGCCTAATCACATCTGTACCACTTGTTCAAGCTGGCATCATCTCTCCTATATCTCACCTGGATTATTAGAGTAGCTTTCTAGTTAGTCTTCATTGTTCTAATCTTGCCTACTACAAATAATTATCCTCACAGAAAAATCAATAATTGTGTTTTGTACAATTTAAGTTTGATATCCCTGTCAGACAATCAAGAGGATTTCAAGTAGTTGCCTAGTACATAGATAAATCTTCAGTCCAGAGCTCAGGGACAAATTTTGACTGGATATATAAAATTAGGAGACATCACCATATAGATAGTATTTAAAACTAAGGTTTGGAAGAGATTATCAAAGGAGGGAGTGTAGATAGAGATGAAGCTGAGAACTGAGTCCTAGGGCATTTCAACAAGGAGTGAATTAGTAAAGACTTCTAGTGTATCAGTGAAGCTAGGAGCTGTGGCTTTCTATAAGTCAAACAAAGAAAGCATTTGGGAAAGATAATTAATCAGCTGTGTCCAGTGGTGCTGAAAAGTTGAACAATATGAAGACTGAATATGAAGACTGCCAATGGATTTGGAAAGATAAAAGTAGTGATCACAACAAGATATCTCAACAGAAGCAGTTTCAGAGGAGGAGTGGGTACCAATCAATGCCTGATTGGAGGGTGTGGCATCTGTGGAAACATATCACTCAGATCCAAAGCTGCTGCAGGGAGCACAGTTGACTGGCGGCCCCAGCTACAGTCCCTATACATCTACCACGTATGCCTAACAGGTGAGAAAACCAAAGTTCAAAGAGCTTAAGTGAATTTCCAGGATTTCCATGTTTAGGAAAGAGTAGAACTGAAAGTTAAAACTATGCTGATTCCAACTCCAGTATTCATTTTATTACCACACCCTTCTGTCTCTAAGAAAACACCAGAGATTGGGCAGAGGGTAAAAAGAACAGGGTGGGCGGGAGATGATCACCCCAGGGTCGGGTGTCAGTGTAGGGGAGAACTGGAGTTCATATGCAGGATCCCAGGTCTATTCAATAAACACAACCATAGTTTAAAATGAAACAGAATGCCAGGCAATGCATGGGACTGATATACCATTCTGAAGACACCAGCTGGTCAATGCAAAATCCAAGTGTATGGCGACAAAACACACTGGGATACATTCAGACCAGAATCGGAGCCTGAGAGTAGGAGGAAACAGTCGAAATTCCTGAGCCCCTAGAGCAGTGCTGCAGGCGTTTTTATAGGGTGCCGTAATTAGGCTGCAGTTTGGAAAGGCATCATTAAGGATTCTGAGTTAGCAAGAATGTAGGCGGGTTAGAATTCAAAGATAACTTTAATGTTCCTGTCACGGGAGACCAAATGGGTACACGCAGATAAGAATATTAAGAGAGGGGCAGGGTAGGTGAGGGGTGTGTGATAGGGCAGATGACTAACTCCTCTTGATATCTGATGATGTGTGGGGTGGGGAGAAATTCCCCTCTATCTAAGGGGAGAATATATAATTGGTTTAATGAAGAGGTAGGACTAATGTCATTTCTATAAGTTATAGAAAGGAGAAGGATGGAGGAGGCTTACACAGGCTCCAGGAAACAGGAAGAAACAGGTTTTTTTTTTTTCCTGAATTCCTACATTAACAATGGTAAATACCTCTTTCCTGACTTGTTTAAGCTTTAAAATGTTTAAACTTTATGTCCTCCTATAGCAAAAATAATTTCTACTTTTTTCATTATAGGAACAGAAATAGCAATAGTTAGCTCTCACTTCACATCACACAGCAGTTCTGTACATAAAAACCAGTCAATTCGACCAGCCCACCTCCTTCCCCTCTTATATTTCTGCCCTTCCTCTCCTCTCTTCCTCCCTTCCTCCCATCTCCTTTCTCTGTCTCTGCTGCTGCCTCTCTCCCTCTCTTATAAGCATGCTCTAATATATACGTTGCCTCCATAGTTTTCTTCATAAACTCTATCTTCCTCATGAAAGGAGGATCAGTCATCATGGATGCACAGTGAAGGGAGAGAGAGAAAAGACATCTAGATCCACCAAAAAAAAAAAAAAAAGGAATTCTATATTGATGGTTATAGACAGGAAACAACTGAGAGGGAGCTGAGCTGTGCCACCCAGATGTCTACATCTTTGCCTGGAGTTTCACTGGTGCTGCATGTTTCAGAACTCTGGGCAGGATGTAGGAAGGATGACCAAGAGAGAAGAAACCAAATAAATGGAATGTATGTGCAAATAAACATCCTTTAGTTCAGATTGTTCACCAACCACATAAATATTTTCTCACAAATCTCATCTCTGCTCCCCAAATGTAATTGAAACCCCCTTACTCCCCAAACAGAAGAAATCTTCTAGTAATATAGGCAATCCCTACCTTTTGACACTGTATTTAGCTACTGCATTCATCTTAGGCTTTTTCTACTTTAGATTTCATGCAGTTTACATCCCTTGTCTTAGTTTGTTCAATACTAAGTTAATAATTTTCCATTTAATGCTCTGGATAAACTTTCTCCTAGAGAATGCTACACAAGGGTGGAGTATTATTTATCTGTGTGATCTGTCACAAAAGAGAATCCCCCCCAAATGTGGGATGGATGGATAGATGGATGAGGAGATGAATGGATGGATTACTTTCCCTCTATCCTCCATCCTCCATCTATTGGTGCCTTCCCTGAGATGATTCCTCTTTTATGAAGTCATTTTTTAATTTATTCTCCAGGACTTTTGAATGCTTAAGGACTTTGTCTCCTAAGAGACACTTATATTATCCCATCTTGTATTTTTGTTTTACTATCTTGTGTTTTGTGTTTGTTTTCAGTCTTCTTTGGAGAGGGTGTTTTGTCTCATTCATCTTTATATTTCTTGTTGTACCTAGCACAAAGCTTACACACAGTAGATGATCAATAAATACTTTTAAATGTAATTTAAACTAGACTAATTTGATTTTCACAATACTCTTAGATAAGCAAAACTAACATTATTGCCCTCATTTTATTGATTAAGAAACTGAGGTTTAGAGAAGTTAGTGATGATCACCCAACTGGTCACGATCACCCGACTGGCCAAAAAACTGGCTGGCAGGAGAGCACGGAGTGAAAGAAGAACCAGCTTTCACTAGCACCTTTGCCGGACTCAATGTGCATTAAACAGATATGCTTTTACACAGCATTTAAAAGGAACATGCTGGGTCATAAAAATGAAATACTTCAGCATGTAGGGATAGAATAAGGTCTTTAAACACATTTTCCTGCTTTGATCTTTCCTTTAGTAGGGCATATGTTGTATTTTCCTTTTAACAAGTATACATCCATCACCATACACCACCTTACCCAGATGTCTTATGTGGCTAAAATCTGTTCTCATGTTTTAGTGTCACCATTGCCCACCTCGTCAAGGCCCCCATTGCCTTAGAATTACATAATTGCTGAGATCCTTTAATCGCTTTTTCCACCACATGGGTCCCTCTGCCTTCCTGTCAGTTCTCCACAATGTTAATAAATCTTTCAAAAATACTGCTGTTTTTTGAAAGATTTATACCACTAATACAACCCCAAATATTTTTTAATAGCTGTCTTCTGATTTCAGAATAAGATCAAATTCCTCAGCCTGAAATTTAACCTTCTCACAACCGTGTCACTAATTTCATTTCCAGCCTTTTCTTGTACCACTCCTCGAAGGAGCCTTCCATTCTTCATGCCCGGATTGCCCACACAGGACACATGTGTTTCCTCCCCTCTGAGTCATGTAATTTTTCCTACTTAAACTGTCTTCTCCTTTCTTCACCTTTTATCTGCATGCTACACTGTCTTCAAAGCACAGCTCAAAAGCTATGCCCATTCTGAAGTTTTACCATATACGTTGACCTTTTGTAATCATTCTTCCCTCCAAATTCCTTTAGCATTTTCTACACGCTACTTGACTATCATTTAAGGCACATATATTCATTGATAAACCTTTAACTCATCCCAAACTAAAACCCTATACCCATTAAACAATAATTATCCTTTCTCCCTTTTCTTGGCCACTATTTTTTTAATCTCTTGTGATTATAACATGCACTGTGGTAGAGAAATCTGATTTATAAGTTAGTACATCCAACCTCAGCTCTAGTCTAATGTAGCACTGAGGCTTAAAAATCATTGCTGACTGCAATGTTCCAAAGGTGCTGGCATTCTGTGGTATTTGGGCAGCAAATTTTCCTAAATTTTTCAGTGAGGCAGTTGACTGGGTATCTGGCAACTCGAGTTTCTGGTGTTAGACCTCTTTCTGTCTCTCTCTCTCTCTCTCTCTCTCTCTCTCTCTCTCTCTCATTTTTTGCATTTGCAGCAGTGAGAGACTCAAGCTCTGTTATCCAACTCACTCTCTGGATCTCATCCCCTACTTGTCAGAGTTTGGTGCCCAATATGTTTAGCTTTGCTTTTAAAAAAATTCTGAAAGAAATTTCTAGAATGATTTGGATTTGCATCTTCATGGTCACCTTCTCAGGTGCATTCTTTTCTGAAGAAGTGCATAAAGTTTTTGGTTTTTGTTTTTTTGGGTGTGTGTGTGTGTGTGTGTGTGTGTGTGTGTGTTAGTCATTCTACATCATTTATAGACTACAGGATGTCAAGTGGCCGTATGAACTTAAAGAAATTGTATGGGGCTGAGCTATTTAAAAAGGCACTATATTTTTGATAGTGGGAAAAGTAAATAAATCTTAAGCTTTCTATTTCAGAATAATGCACTGATTCTTAACTTTTTTAGCTGCTGAAATATTTAAAAGGTATGATTTTATTCAATGTTCTTCTATCATAATACATGATGTGCATGAGGAGAAATATAGAGGGGTGAAATAGACTTACTCTTACTTAAAAATGTGAAAATATAATGCTGAAGCCTACTTTAACTCATGTTTGAAATTAAGGCAACATCACATATGAAGGGAAAGTAGAGAACAAAAAAGGAGTGATGGGCAAGGTGTCATTATTTGGACATTTTATCATTCATTTACTTATTGAGCACCTGCTACAATTCCATACTAGACACTAAGAGGGGTTCAAAAATGAAAGTGGATGGTCCTATCTTCGGGAGCTTATTATCTAGTGTGAAAGAGAAAAAATAAGCAGTTAAAGTAAAATTAAATGAGAAAAAGTGATATGAGAGAAGTAGGAATCAAGAGAAAAAAGAATATTCACGCCAATTATGTGAGTTGGGAAAGACTTGGTGGTAGAAACAAAATTTGAGCAAAGTCTCTGTCAGTAGATAAGATTTAAATATGTCTCTGATGTAGGAAGTTGTGTCCAGGCTTCAGGAATAGTGTTAACAAAGGGATAGACAGAGTCTGGCTAGGACACAATTACTTGGGTGAAATAGAGCATGGATTGGGGTCCTTTCTCACTAGACTATAGGGAACCATTTAATGTTTCTATCCAGATGAATGTCATAATTAGAATTGTGTTCCAAGTAGATGAATTTGACCACAAGATGTTGGTGGAATTGGAATGGGGAAGATTAGAGACAGGGATAATGCAACACTAGACTACCTTTTAGAGTTCACTTCCTTAGTCTTACATGAGTAATAGTTTAATAGAGTAGAAAAATCACTAGACTTGAAGTCAGAAAGCATTTTCTGGCTGTGCCTCTTACTAGCTTTGCCCTTGGGCACGTTACTTAATATCCATACCCTCAGTTGCTTTTTCTAAGTGAAATTAATACCTATCTTGTAGAATTACTTTGGTAAATGAGATAAACCCCAAAACACAATGCTTTGCACATAAGTGCTAAATAAACATTTCCTTCCTTTTCTGCCTAATTCAGACTTTAAAAGTTTTATTTATGTAATTGTCAGTTAATATTACTTGAGTTAGTGACCACCCACATAGTTCATTTCAGTATTTTAGATCATGCTAAAGTCTATGACACAGAAGGCAACGTTATATATCTCATTTACATTTGGGAGAATAAAATTACAATCAGGAAATTAACAGGTACTTTGAGTTCTCAAGGTAGTCTGAGTTTATTCAACATTCATTTAACCGATAGTTATTGAGCCCCTGCATGGATCTGCAACTGTGCAAGAAGATGCAAAGCACATACAACTCAGCCCTGCTCTGAAGAACTTTATTGTCAAGTAACAGAGACATATCAATACACAGATGTTTTTAAAGGTTTGTGATAAATGCTAAGCATTTATACAAAGTGTTAGGGGACACAAAAGAAGACCATCTAAGACCATAAAACCATCTAAGTTTGCAGAGGAAATGTAAAGCTTGATGAGGAAGCAATTCCTTCAGATGAGTCTTGGAGTGTTGTTGTTCATCTGCTACGCAGGAGGAAGAAGAACATACCAAGCAGGGGGAGTAGGGTGCAAAAAATGTAGAGAAGGGAGGGGTTGCACTTGGCTCTATTTAACTGAAAATAAAAAAAAAATAACAGTGGTTTAAACACAGGTCAAATTTATTTATTTTTCCTACATGCTAGGAAATCTAGCAGTTGCTGGCATTGGTGTAGTGACTCAAGGATGTCAGGCGTTAAGTCTTTGAGGTTCTTTTTGCCTTATATTAGAAAGGAAGCTGAGAAACAAAGGTTTCCTTTTATTTATTTTTATTGTTTTTGAGCTTGGCACAAAATTGCCTCCAACAAAATCAAAATTCTCTTAAAAATGAAGAAAGGAGAGACTATAGCAACTAATGGCCTTTGCTATAGCATTTTCAGGGGATCGCAAATGGTATAGCTGGCTGAGGGCACTTCAGAGAGTCTAGAGACGCAAGAAGAACTGAACCAAGGAAAGAACTATGAGTTTATGTGTACAATTTTTTATGGGAAAATGTATCCAGAGTTTCATGAAGAGATATCAGGAACATGTGCCTGGCTACAGTCACAGCAGTAGGAAAGGAAAGTTAATTATTCCATCACATTTTGGCCAATTGATTAGAAACCTCCTGAATCCTACAAATGTTGCCAAGGGCAAGGTTCCAGCAGGAAATACTGGTTGTTTTGCATATGTTGCATAAGATTCCTTTTTTTCCCATGCTTTGTTAATGATAAAAGTCACCACTGCCAACAATATTTTGTTTTCTTTTGTCCCTCTATTCCTTTCTTCTTTTTGCTCAGAATTTATACTAGTGTGTGGCCCAGTGACTTCACTTCTTCTCCCTCTTAATGAGCTTTCAACAAGATTCCACAGCCTTGACTGAAAGCCAGGCAGAGTCCTATCTAGGCGCCAGGGTTTCTGAGACTTAATTTTGTTTTTATACATATATTTTTAACTTTCCATCATTCTGTCACATCGACACGAGTCGTCTCCCCTCTTTCTGGGAGCTTCCAGCAGCTGCCCTTTCAGCACACTACCCTCTCCCTCTGGATTCCTTCCTTTCCCGGCACACATGCATTCTTGCAGAAAGAAATGTCAGAAAAGTTACTTGTAGGGTTAAGTCTTTCTACTATCTCACTAAACTCCTCCTTTGACCAAATTAAACCTATACCCTATATTGTGGATATAAGTATGTTTTGATGATTCTTTTTCTCATCTCAAAAGTAATACTTGTTTATTTGTTAAAAAAAAAAAAGACCATGAAAAAATACAGATCGACCAAAAAAGAACTGGGACTCATCCATAATTCAACCACCCAAAAATACTCACTAGTAACACTTTGGTTCATGTTCTTTCTCTTTAGTCTTTTGGTTATGCATATAGACTGCAGACTTTTTTTAGGGTATCATTCTGTATGTATTACTTTGAACTCATGAACTCTTACCTCAAAACATATACATATTTCCCTCTACTTGGAGTTATATGACACTGTTTACTAAATTGTCACTTGGTGTTTACATTAAAATGATGTTAACGAGGGGGTACTGGTTAAGTTGGTGGTGTAGGTAAATGACGTACTAGCATCCTCCCACAACAACATCAAAATTACAAGTAAACTACAGAACAGCCATCCTTCAGAACCACCTGAAGTCTAGTTGAATGGAAGTCCTACGACTAAGACTATAAAGAAGTCACATCAAGACTGGTAGGCGGGGCAGAGATACAGAAGGGCTGGTTCCACACCCACGTGTGGTGGATATAAATTGGGAGAGTTATCTCAGCTGAGGAGACCCCACCTGAGGAGCAAGGGGTTCCAGCCCCACACCAGACCCCCAGTCTAGGGACCCAGTGCCAGAACAAAAGTCCCCATAACTTTTGGCTATAAAAACCAGTGGGGATTCTGGCTGAGTGAGACAGAGGGCTGCTGGATTCCTACACATTCTTCTTAATACCCATGCATGGACTAACACAGACTCACTTGCTCTGAACTCCAGTGCTGGGGCAACAGCTCCAAAGGCACCAGGGACATAAGAGGAGAAATTAAATTGTCTGGCATCAGGGTGAGACCTACAGGGGACACTTTCTCCCAGAGAGAAGTGCTGAGCTCTCCCTCGACATAGCCAGTAGGCAGGCACCATGTCTGTGTCTCCATCAACCTGGCTAATACTGCTCACCCTGTCCTGGTGATTCCCTGACTCCCTGGCCCCACTTAACTTGTGGGCCCACCCAGCCCTTTCCAGTGGCTTTTCCATACAAATAGCCTGTCTTAGCTCATGCTTCAAACTTTTCTAAATTCTCTCAAACAAACAGCACCTGGCCTTGATGTGTATTGTGCCTCTCACTAAGAGGCTTTAGGCCTGGCACTAGTGGTAGCTGGCCTTGATTCATACTTTGGCCTCTTCTGGGCACCTCCAAGCGCAGCACAAGTAGCAGCCATCTATGTAGATCAGGCCAGTGGTCCAGGGCAGGGTATGGGTGAATGACCTTGGCCTGCACCTTCTAGGAGGTCCCAGAGCCAACACACCCAGCAGACAGATGCCAGAACATCACCAAACTACCTCCACAAATAACACACTCAAGGTGTACACTCTACAAACACTAGAGCCCCACTAAAATAAGTCCTGCTCCTTGGGGTTGGCTGGCCCATGCACAGCTGATCCTCAATCATAGTGACAGCCAAACCTTGCAGCCAATCCACCTGGGGGTAAATCCCTCCCAGGGAGGTGCCAACAGCAGTCAAGCCTCAACTACAACAAGAAGGTATACAAAACCCACATGGGAAGCACACCTGGAGTGCCCAGCTTAGATGAATAGGGAAGCTATGCCACTGGACCCTATGGGATACTTACTACATTAAGCCACTCTACCAAGACCAGGAGATGTAGCAGCTCTACCTAATACATAGAAACAAGCACAGGAAGGCTGCCAAAATGAGGAGACAAAGACACATGTCCCAAATGAAAGAACAGAACAAAACTCCAGAAGAAGAACTAAAAAAAAAAAAAAAAAAAGGAGACAAGTAATCTATCAGTGGCAGAGTTCCAAAACACTGGTTATAAGGATCCTCAGTGAACTTAGGGGAAGAGTAAATGAACTTAGTGAAAATTTCAGACTTCTGGCCAAGATGGAGGAATAGGTAGATACACTTTGCCTCCTTGCACAATCAAGAAACAAAGACAACAACAAATTTAAAAACAAACAAACAAAAACAACCAGAACTGCCAGAAAATCGAACTGTGTGGAAGTCTGACAACCAAGAAGTTAAAGAGGAAACATCATTCAGACTAGTAGGAGGGGTGAAGACAGGCAACTGGGGTGGAGAGGATATGTGGCAAGGCGGCAGCTGGAGGACCAGGCAGGTGAGGCAGCTGATAGTCCTACATTTGCATGTGGATAAACTGGAAGGAACAACTGGGGATCGAGACACACCATGCAACCTAGGGTTCATGCATGGGAAAAGAAAGCCTTAAATCCTCTGGCTGTAAAAATCTGTGGGAATTGCGGTGGTGGAAGGAACTCCCAGCCTCATAGGAGAGTTTGTTGGAGAGACCCACAGGGTCCTAGAATGTACAGAACCCTACCCACCCAGGAATAGCACCAGAAGGGCCCAATTTGCTTGTGGGTGGCAGGGAACTGACTGAAAATGGGGTGAGAGCTGAGCAAGCAGCATTGTTCCTCTCTGACCTCTCCCCAACAAGCAGCACCACAATGCAGGGACCTGGGTTGCTCTGCCCTGGTGAATACCTAAGGTTCAATCCCTTACAACATAACAGGTGTGCCAAGACAAAGAAATATGGCCCAAGTGAAAGAACAGATCAAAACTCCAGAAAAACAACTAAGCAACAAAGAAATAGCCAACCTATCAGATACACAGTTGAAAACACTGATAATCAGGATGCTCACAGAATTGGTTGAGTACAGTTGCAAAATAGAGGAAAAAGTGAAGTTTATGAAAAGTGAAATAAAGAAAAATATAAAGGAAACCAACAGTAAAGGGAAGTAAACTGAAACTCTAATCAATGGTTTGGAGCAGAAATAAGAAAGAAACATTCAACCAGAACAGAATGAAGAAAAAAGAATTAAAAAAAATGAAGAGAGGCTTAGGAACCTCCAGCAGAACTTTAAACATTCCAACATCTGAATCATAGGAGTGCCAGAAGGAGAAGAGGAAGAGCAAGATATTGAAAACTTATTTGAAAAAATAATGAAGGAGAACTTCCTAATCTGGCAAAGGAAATAGACTTCTAGGAAGTCCAGAAAGCCCAGGGAGTCCAAAAGAAGTTGGACCAAGGCACATCATAATTACATTAGCCAAGATTAAAGATAAGGAGAGAACCCTAAAAGCAACAAGAGAAAAGGAGGCAGTTACCTACAAAGAAGTTCCCATAAGGCTATCAGCTGATCTCTCAAAAGAAACCTTACAGGCAAGAGGAGGCTGGGAAGAAGTACTCAAAGTCATGAAAAGCAAGGAACTACATCCAAGATTACTTTATCCAGCAAAGCTATCATTTAGAATGGAAGAGCAGAAAAAGTGTTTCCCAGATAAAGTCAAGTTAAAGGAGTTTATCATCACCAAGCCGTTATTATATGAAATGTTAAAGGGACTCACTAAGAAGAAAAAGAAGATAAAAAATATGAACAGTAAATTGACCATGGCTAGTGTGGCTGAGTGGACTGAGCACTAACCTGTGAACCAAAGAGTTGCCAGTTCCATTCCCAGTCAGGGTATGTGCCTGGGTTGTGGGCCAAGTCACCAGTAGAGGCATGTGAAAGGCAACAACACATTGATGTCTCTCTCCCTGTCTGTCTCCCTCCCTTCCCCTCTATCTAAAAATAAATAAATAAATCTTTAAAATAAAAAAGAGGAAGAATAGTAAAATGACTACAAACTCACAACTATCAACAACTGAACATAAAAGAAAAATAAAAACAAACTAAGCAAACAATTGGAACAGGAACAGAATCACAGAAATGGAAATCAAATGGAGGGTTATCAGCAGGGAGGGGGATAGAGGACAATAGGGAATAAGAAGCATATATGATAGGTACAAAATAGACAGAGAGAGGTTAAGAATAGTATAGGAAATGGAGAAGCCAAAGAACTTATGTTTATAACCTATGGACTTGAACTGAGGGGTGGGAGGGAATGCTGGTGGAAGGGGGTTGTAGGGCAGAGGGGAATAAAAGGAGAAAAGTGGGACAATTATGTAATAGTATAATCAATAAAATATACTTGAAAAAAAGAAAACTTCAACCAGGAAATAGAAAACATAAAAACATAGATAGAAAGCATAAAAGGAACCAGTCAGAAATTCAGAATACATTATCGGGAATCAACAGTGGAGTAGATGAAGCAGCAGATCAAATCAGAGATTTGGAAGGTAAGAAAGCAGAAAACACCCAATGAGAACAACAAAGATAAAAAAGAATCCAATAAAAATGAGGATAGTATAAGAACCCTCTGGGACAACTTGAAGCATACCAATACTGGCATAATAGGGGTGCCAGAAGGAGAAGAGACAGCAAGGAGTTGAAACCTATGTGAAGAAATACTAGCAGAAAACTTCCCTAACCTGGTGAAGGAAATAGATATACAAGTCCAAGAAGCACAGAGAGTCCCCAAAGGAGTCCACACCAAGACACATCAGAATTAAAATGCAAAAGGTTAAAAGCAAAGAGAGAATCTTAAAAGCAACAAGATAAAAGCAGTTAGTTACCTGCAATAAAGTTCCCATAAGACTGGCAGCTGATTTTTCAACAATGGTAAGCTAGAAGGGATTGGCAAGAAATATTCAAAATGATGAAAAGCAAGAACCTACAACCAAGATTATTCTACCCAGAAAAGCTATTACTTAAAATCAAAGGACAGATGAAGTGCTTCAAGACAAGAAAAAGCTAAGGGATCATCACCACCAAAACAGTATTAAAAGGAATGTTAAAGAGTCTTCCAGAACAAAATGGAGGAGGAGAAGAATAAAAAGATAAAAAATGAACAATAAAATGGCAATGAATATATATCTATCAATAATTACTTTAAATGCAAATGGATTAAATATTCCAATTAAATGACCTATGGAGGCTGAATGGATAACAAAAGAAGACACTTGTATATACTGTCTATGAGAGGCTCACTTTATACACAGACTGAAAGTAAAGTGTTAGAAAAAGATGTTTTATAGAAATGGAAACAAACAAAAGCTGAGGTAGCAATACTTATACGAGACAAAATAGACTTTTAAACAAAGGCTATAACGAAAGGCAAAGAAGGACCCAACAATTCCACTACAGGGTATTTTCCCATAGAAACCCCAAACACTAAATTGAAGAGATATATACATCCATATGTTTATTGCAGCATTATTTAAAATAGCTAAGATATGGAAGCAACCTATATGTCTATCAAAAGGTGAATGCATAAAAAAGTGGTGCTTATTACAATGGAATATGACTCAGCCATAAAAAAGGAATGAAATCTTGCCATCTGGACAACATGGATGGACTGAGAGGATAATGGCTGAGTGAAATAAGTCAGACAGAGGAAGACAAATGCCATACAATTCCACTTATATGTAGAATCTAAAAAACAAAATAAACAAACAAGCAGAGCAGAAACAGACTCATAGACACTAAGAACACTTTGATGGTTGCCAGATGGAAAGGTGTTGGGGGGATGGGTGAAAAAGGTAAAGAGATTAAGAAATACAAATTGGTGATTTTCCAGAATAGTCAAGGGGATGCACAGTACAAAATAGGGACTATAGTCAATAATATGGTAATAACTATGTACAGTGTTGGAGGGGTACTAGATTTATCAGGTGATCATTTAGCAAGTTCTATAATGTCTAATCATTGGTTTGTACACCGGAAACTAATATAACATTGTATACCAGCTGTAATTGAAAACAAAAATTATTTCAAATAAAAAATTACTCAATGGTGTGAATGTACTTAACGCCACCGAACGGTGCACTTAAAAATGGTTAAAATGGTAAATTTTATGTTATGTGTATTTCACTACAAATTAAAAAACACACAAGCTGTAAAAAAAAGTAATATCAATATTGTTCACAATTACACTATATATTGCATTTCACTTTTGCCACCACTTTTATTTTTTTTTAGAGTCAGTAATTGCCTGTGTTTTTTTTCTATTTGCTTAGTATTTACGGAACTGATCCCAAACCTTCCAACAGAGCTATAAAACCTAAATCAGTATAACTACATCAATAGCTTTTGTTTGATTTTTGTTTTTCTTTCTCTCTTCTTCTTCTTCTTCTCCTTCTCCTTCTCCTTCTTCTTCTTCTTTTCTCTCTCTCTCTCTTTCAATATCCCATTTAGAGTACTCCATCATCTTACTCCTATGTGAACTAGAACTGAATCTAGCTTTGTTTGTTTCCATTTCTGGAAAGTCTTTTCACTTCTTTTCTATCTTGAATCTCTTATTTCCTGAATCCCAATACATTTTTCTTGCTTTACAGCCTCTGGTGAAGCATAGTTGAGTAACTTCCTGAAAAACTTTGCATGGAAGGTAAATTTTTTGTGCTCATGAATAGCTGAAAATGCCTTTATTATAAACTACAATCACTTGATTGGTAGTTTGGATAAATAATTCAACATTGCAAATAATTTTTCCTCAGATTTTTAAAGGCCTGTTTCATTGTTTTTACTTTCACAATTGCTGTTGACATATCTGCCATTCTGATTCTTAAAACTTCGTATGTTGTCTGTTTTGTTTGTGTGCTTTTTCCTCTTTAAAATTTTCTTTTTATGCCTGGGGATCTGAAATCCCACAATGGTATGCTTGGTATGGGTCTTTATGCATTCAGTGTGCTGGTCATTTATTATGTTGTGTATGCTCTTTCAGTTTGAAAACTTGTATCCTTTCGTTCTGGGTAAACTCTGTATTTCTGTGATCATTGCCATCCTCCATTTTCTTTTTTCTTTATGGAACTTTTATTATTCAGGTATTGGCCTTGATGGACTGACATTCTTATTTCTTGTGTTTTTTTTCTTCTTTTGATATATTGTTATTTTTAATAAATAGAAACCACATCGTTTCATTTGTTACAGTGAGTAATAATGGGAGGCAATTATCCATGAGGGCCCCAGAAAGCTTTTTCATCCACCAGGTAACAAAAGGATAAGCATCTTCAGCACCCAAGCCTTTGGTTAACTTTTTCTTTTGATCTCTGTTCTCCCACCCTGTAGAGAACCGTGTCACATGGCATGGGAATATAGCCCAGCCCCCACTTGGAAAGACCAGTGGGGAGCGAGGTTCTGGCACACAGGAGCCACATCCACAGATAGGTTCTCCCATGGAGAATCAGGCCTGCACTGTACCTAGGCCGCTATGAGACTTGCTTTTGCTAAAGTTCCCTTACCCTGAATTGAGGCAGCAAATGTTTTCTGCATAAGTTTAAAGTAACTTCCTAAGATCTGTGCTAAACCTCCCAAGTGTGGAATATAACCAGTTCAACCACTTTTCCCCTTTGTCTGCAACATCCTTCTCTTTGAAGTAATTAGCAACATTCTTTCCTTTGTTATCTGTACAAGGTAATCACCTACAGTGAACCTGTGCATAGTAAATGAGGACCATCCTCATGGAGTGTACCCAGAAAAGCAATAAAAGCCTGTCCAGGTGGGGGTCGGGCCATCTCTCTCTCACTTAGAGAGCAGACATGCCATCCCTTTTTCTCCACAAGACTTCTGTAGTCCGTGTGTATTTGTTCATTGTGGCCACAACACATGGATCCTGTCGGCCAACATCCGCATCACCACCCACAGCAGTCTGCTGCTTCCAGAACAGAACTCTTCCTTCAAATCTTATCTTGTTTGGGAGGCTATTCTATCAGCTTACCATGATAACAAAATGGAGGTCCCTAACTGAACTGAGGAAGCTGGACAAGTCTTCTTTGATCTCAGCCTCCTCCCAAGGCCCATGAATGTTTTCTTTAAAAAGTTGCAGGCAAATGAGGCAAAAAGGGCAGAGACAGGAGATGAACACCAGTGGAAGAGCAAAGAGGCTGGTTTCTACAACACTGATGGACGTAGGCCTCTTAAATGCAAGAAGAAGAGTGACTCCCACCCACACAGCTGCAGGGAGTACATGCCTTCAGTTTTTTCTATAACACAGGCCACAGGGTAAAAATCTGCAGGGCAAATGTCACCATGGTGAAGGCATGCAGGAACCGGGACAGGCGTGTGTCGAGGTAGGCAGAAGCAAAGATGGCCATATTCAAGGACAATGTACTGGACACAATGGCAGCATTGGCGCCATAGTCAAAGAAGATGGGGAGGGGGGCACCTGAGAGCATGAAGACTGACATGGTGTAGATGGTGCCAGAGCTGACACACTCTCAGGGTCTTCAGTACTGGTGAAAAACCAAATGTGAGACTAATGAAGTCAGCCCACCGGGTTTGCCTGCTCTTCCTCAGCCCTTCACCTCCATCAGTGAAATCAAACAAAACACAACCAGTCAGTGAGGAAGCCAGGTCATCCCAAAAGCCAACCAGAAGCCAGAAGCCCCTTGTTCATACACCACCAGGTAACCACAAAAAACACAGACACTATATAGCTGCTGTGTTGCCATGCTGGTTACAAATACCACAGCTCAGTATTGATATTTCCCTGCTTAGATTTTTTCCGGAGCTCTTCCAGGAATTGTTGGTCCACATAGTTAATCAGGAAAGGGCTGTCGCTCATACAAGACCTGGTGTCAGTTACAGGTTAGACACACGTTACCCTTTCCCTCCAACTCAGGCCAGTTCAATTTCCCTTGTAGGAAGAAGTCCATGTGGTTCTCATTCTTTATGAAGTTTTGAAATGAGGCCTCTCTGGAAATTCCATGTTGTGTTGCAGTTGATATTTGCCCACCTTCCCTTGTTTTTAAAGGCAGCAACCCAGGCAAGGCCTGCAATAAATGGGTTTCTTCTGAAGCTTAACAATCCAGTCAAGCTTCCACCCACGTGCGTGGGAGGGGCGGCAGCCTGCCTCCTTCCTCCTCTTTAACATTGCTTGCATTTCGAATTATTTTCTGAGAGATTTCCTCAACTATCTTCTAGCTCTTCCACTGAATTTTTCCATGATGGTTTATTATCCATAAAAGTTCCTATTTTTCCCTTTCTTATTTTTTAATGTTTTTAAATAAAAGGGAATTATTTTGTGTGTCATGAAAACTGAAGCTATTAATGACTTTTTAAATTTTTCCCTTTTCCACATGTTGTTTGAGTTGTTATTGTTGTTATTTTTGGTGTTTGTGTGTATGTGTTCGTAATTTCTTTGTTTTAGTCTTCTTGTTGGAAGCGTTCCCCAAATATCTGGTAATTTTCTCTGTTCATATTTAAGAAATCACTAAAAAACTTGGTTAGAAACTTTGTGTGCCTGAGTGGTCCTTGCTGACTGATGAGCTCTCTGCAATAGAGCAAATAGGACTGCAGAAACCAACTGCAATACTGTCTCTTAAACTGATCTATTTTGAGAGAGGAGAATTCTCCATTCTCTTGTTGTGGGACATCAGCCTACCCACCAGTCTAATGTGCAGTCTTACATGTATCGTGTATTTACAGTTTTTCACAAATGGGATCATTCTGTGCATAATGTTTTCTACAATGTGTTTTTCATCTAACAATACGAGGGGGATCCAAAAAACAGGATTTATTTATAAAAAATTGTGTATTTACTTTTACATATTTAGCCTTCAGTCACCTTCAAAGTACCCTCCATTTGACCCAATGTGCCTATTGAGAATTTTTCCACTGCTCCAGTTTTTGAACTTGTTAATTTTGATGCTTTTTAGTGTTTCTACTTTTTTTTTGTTTCACCTCTTCCATATCAGCAAAATGTTTCCCTTTGAGGACTTTTTCCATTGGGGAAACAAACAAAGAAAGCCACTCTGGGCAAGAATAGGGAGGGTGGGGCATGGGGGTCATTATGTTTCTGGTCAAAAACTGCAGTGTGGGCAGGTGTGCTCATAAATCCATCCTGAAGTGGGCAAACTCATTGAAAGAGTCTTCAAAAACATTCATTGAAGCCAACCACAGCCTCTCACAACAGCTTGCTGGTACAGACGGGTTCCTAGAACACTCACTTAACAGGGGAAGCCTGTACTACAAGGGGCCTGCCCTTCAGAAGATAATTCTGGGGTTATTTCTGAGGTTCCCCCCTCATATATCTAAGACATCTTCCCATTTCTGTGTGGATAGGAATGCATAGGAAAATAAAATGGATGCTTAGGATTTCATATTATATATGAGCCACAATTTACTTAAATTATTTCTAATTGATGGGCATTTGGGTATTTTTTTCTATAGCAACATTGCAATTGTGTCTATCTTTCTGTACTTGTGCAAGAATATCTGTACAATCAATTATTAGAAGTATAATGGTTGGATCAAAGGGTGTAAATATTTAAAATTTTTACAGATATTATCAATATTGCCAAATTACTCTCCAAGAAGATTATACCAATTCATACTACTATCTATTTATATTCTCAAAATTCTGGGTATTGTCAAACTTTTCCAACTTTGCGTTTTAACAGGACTTTCACATGTATATCCAGTTATAACACGTACTTCTTTATTAGTGAGGTAGAATAACTTTTACTATTTTTATTAGCATTTGCATTTATCTTAATATAAACTTTTCCTTTGAATTCTTTGTACATTTTTCTATTGGGTTATTAGTCTTTTTTATTGGATTACTCAATTCTTAGGTGCATTGAAGTAATTAGGACTTTGCGTATTATCTACTCTTTGACTTTTTAAACTTTCCAGTTTTATTAGTTTTCTAATGGAAATTTTACATTTATATGTATTTTTTACTTTATGGCTTGAGTTTCGTGTGAGTCTTTGAAAGCCTTCCTTACTCTGAGATGATAAAAAATTGTTCACTGTGTTTTATCAAGTGTTTCCTGCTGGTTGTTATTTTACGGAGGCACCACATAAGCAGTCTTCTGTTGTTAGACCTTTGTGTTGTTTCCCGTTTTCTGGAGGCCACACCCTCTGGTTTGTCCCAGACTCCCTGAGAAACTGGAAAACAATAGGTCAATGCATTGTTTATAGAGGCTTTACGGAAATATGTAAAAGTTCTTTTCTGGTTTCGATAATCTCAACTCATTTAACCACATCTCATTTCATTTTTTGATTCATTTTTTTTATTCTATTCTCAAACCCTCCCTGGCATTTCACATGTACGTTAAAATGACAGTGCCCAAACTTGGCACAATACTTTCAGGGTGTGACCAATTCTAAGTTTAGCAGAGGGATACTTTCCTAGCTCTTGGATGTCATAGACCTATTAATATATTTCACTATCACAGTTAGCTCTATGAAAACAGCCACACTGTATTGCTGACTCATTCTCAGCTGGTGGTCCCATGCTATCAAATTCATAGGACTAGGAATAATGTCAAAGTGTTAGATGAAAAAAAAAATATTCAGAAAGATCCTGGAATTTTGGAACACTGGGCCAAAAGATGAAACTTAGAAAGAAATGAGAAGTTTTGCATTTAATGTAAAAAAAAAAAGACCTGACTATAGGATAGAGATGATTTCACTTAATGCTTAAACTTGGAAACATTTTAATTTACTGTAAATTTCACATCAGTGACAATGTGAAACAGCTGCCAAAAAGAGTTTTGACAGACAAAAAAATTGATGTCTGTACACAGCCTCTCCTCTCCATCTTTCAGTCAAGGAAAGTTCTTTCTTGGCAGGGTCAGTTTCTTGGCCTTTTAAAGAGATGGGTGGAGTGGGTAAGAGAAAAGAGGTTTGATTGATCTAGTGGAAAAGCTGGAGAGATGCCAAAGATGAAAGAGGGGGCACTAAGAAAGGCAAAGCCAATAAGCACTGGCTAAGAGAGAGAGAGTTTGAGAAGTTTACGAAAGAGAGAAGAGAGAAAGAAATTCGACTAGCTGCTGTGACAAGGGTTTTTAGATGAGAAAAGAGGTTTTAAAATAAACGTTGTCATGTGTTATAAATATTGAGTCACTTTATTTGTACTTTAAGAGACCTACATAAAATTTTAATATTTTCCACTCATTTTTAGATGTCTAGAATGTGTGTCTTTGTATGGAACTTTGAGCTGAGAAACTGTCACAGAGTATCTGAACTGTATACAGTTTAGAGAACCCTTTGTCACATCAACAGAACTATGGTGTTCACTGTAATAAAGATGGCAGTCATGTCATTTGGTCATCTTCAGCCCGGGGTATCACATTTTGCTAGGGCTACCATCACTAAGTACCACACGATGGGTGGTGTAAATGATAGAAATTTATTCTCTCACATTTCTGAAGCCTAGAAGTCCAAGATCAAAGAATTGACAAGATTGTTTTCCTTCGAGGCATCTCTCCTTGATTTGTAGATGGCCATTTTCCAATGTATTTACGTGGCCCTCCCTTCGTGTGTGTCTGGGTGTGTTATCTCCTCTTTTTATGAGACAGTTGTATTGGATTAAAGCTCACCATGATGGACTCTGTTTAACTTAATTACCTCACTAAGACCCTATCTCCAAATACAGATTCAGAGCTATTGGGGTGAAGACTTCAATAAGGGTACACAATTCAGATCAGATCATAAGACTACTGACAAGTTCCATTTTTATCCTCATTTTTAGATCCCTTTGAATTGTATTGCTGATCTTGAAGAACTCTACCTAAGTTCTTATAATTTATAAAAAAATAGAATAGTCTCAACTTCTTCATTAAATTATTGTTAAAATCAGTAAATTCGCCTGGCTGATATTGATGCTTACTATTTCTATTCCACTCAAAAATTTTTAGAATCTGCTAGTTTGTTAGGTATATGCAAAATGATACATAAATTGTTCCTTTACATATTATATATATAGTATCCAAACACACACACACACACTCAAAAAGAAACAATCTCCTTTTCTGCAAAATGAAGCAAGTAGATCAGAAAATCTGTGAAGTCTCTTCCAGTCCCCAAATCCTACCACTCTAGTTCAAGGACAATAAAAGTATATGTTGTTAAGTATAACTTTTAAATATTGGATATGTGTTATAAATAATGGGCATTCAGGAAAGCCAGAGATCAAGTTAGGAATTGTGAAAGGTTTTCTTAAAATATGAATGGACAATTGAAAATATCTTGGAGGAAAATCCTTTAAGTCTGATTGCTCACCTAGAGTTTGGCCTTCAGAATCATAACTCACACTGATGACAGTTCAGCCTCCCACTTTCACTTTGTTTCCATAACCACTGTTTTCTCTCATATGTTGTATGTGGTTAAAAACTGTCTGAGGACAATTAAGTGTGTATACTCCTGTCCTGCTGTACATTTCATATCTCTTTAAAGCTGGATGGAAAAATACATTATAGTTCTCATTTTCTTCACTTATAGTTTATTTTATTTTATAGTTTTTGCAGAAATAGTAGCATCTGATCAGCATTAACTGATTGACCATGTATTTAAGCAAAGAAGAATAGTTAGTAAACTCTGCAGTACACAGATAAATATCAGAGTTTGACAGTGCTTTACACATTATATTTATTCATATTTCCAAACTCATAAAGAAATCTACTCATATACTTTTCAACAAGCCAGGATTATATAGTATATCTGCCAATCCCTAAAATTAGTTTTTTAAAATACCTTGTACAAGTCAGAAAATATGGTTCATCTCTTTGAAGGTTAAAGACAGGCTAATATGTTACTTTTATTTAAAAAAATAAGATAAGAGCTATCAGGCAAAAGTTGTGAAAATGTAGCAGTAATACTTAGAGGTTGACTTTCTACAGTGAATTATTACACTTTGAAAGACTTTCATATACTACCCAGGCTCATTTCTGACATCAAGTTAAAATCATTTTAGCAGGAAAATTTTTTAAATAAAACATTTTCTGAGGGTGGAAAAGAAGCATATTGGATTTTATCTGGTTATTAAATTCAAAAAGTGCTTTGTATTAAGAGAGTGGGTATTGTGCCCAGCATTATTAACATACTCTATTTAGAAAAATGACATTTTTATTCATATGAAAACAGATGCTGGCCCAGATAAAGTTAAATACCTTCACAGACCTCAACATGTGTACATGAAATTACAGGAATTAATTATAGTTCAAGCAAAGACTTGACTGCTTTTCTGTTTTATAGGGAGTGTTTGAGTTATCTACTGCTGCATAACAAACAATCCCAAAATTTAATGGCTTAAAATAAAGCTTGGCAAACCCTTTTTGTAAAGGACCAAATAGAAATTTCTAGACTTTGTAGACTATACAATCCCTATCAAAACTACTCAAACTACTGTTTTAGCTCAAAAGAAACCATAGATAATATGTAAAAAAAAAATGGGTGTGACTCTGTTCTAATAAAACTTTATTTACAAAGAGACAGAGAGACAGATTTGGCCCACAGGTCATAGTGTTTTGACTTCTGGTTTATTAAGGCTTATAATTCTATGGACCGGTATTTTAGACAGGGCTCTCAAGGGGATGACTTGCCTCTGCTCTTCTTGGTTGAATGGGTTGACACATGTGTTATTGGCAAGTTGGCTGGGGGCAAAATGATCATGATCGGTCTCATGTAACATGTCTGGCAGTTGACTGTGGCTGTTGATTAGGCACCTCAGGTTGCCTCCACATGGGCCTCTGTAGTAGGCTAGCTGGGGGGCTCTCACGTGGCAGCTGTTTTCAGTGGGGCTAAAGCAGACACATCAAGACTTCCAAGGCCTCAGCCAGGAAGAGTCAAAATGTCACTTCACCATATCTCTTGGTTAAAGTCACAAGGCTGGCCCAGATTCAACAGACTTTACCTCTTGGTGGGAGGAGTTGCAAAGAATTAGTGGCCATTTTAAATTCACTACATGAAGTAAATTCTGTCAAAAGAGTGCTATTAATTCCTGTAAGACTTTCACCAAGTATCTTCTGACTTTGAAAAACCTGTCAAAACCTCATGTATTGTGGGCACAGTTCTCACAGTAAATTGCACAGCCACAACTTAAAGAAGAAATAAAAATGAACCACAATTTCCATTCAAACTATTTTGACATTTTTGTGAAAACAAAGCAGCTATGAAAATAAAAGAGATCTTTTAAAGGCGCAGAGTGAAATAATCTCATTTTTATTTTTAAATAAGGTACTTGGTCAAAAGGGTCAGTTGAAAAGGAGATAGTGAGGGAGAATATGGAAGGTAGTAAACAGGGATAGTTAGAATTTTGATCCTTGGAAGTAAAAAGATTATTCCTTTGGAGTGATTCCTTTTGTTTTAGGAAACTCCCCTTAGTGGGTCTTTAGTTACATTTGATTAAGGTAAGTCCAAGCTTTTCCTCTGTAAAATTATACTCTTTAACTTTCTAATTAAAAAATATTTTGTTGAGAGGTTTTTTGTCCCACTGGTTTTAGCATTGGTTTTTTTCTCAATTATTATTATGATTGTCAAATAGTGATTTTCTAAAATTCCATCATTTTTTCTACATTTACTAGTTACAAAGGAAATCTTTCTTGTTTATGTATATCAATATGAAGTCATGAATTCCTATTCAATTTAATTTTATAATTATTATTATTGTTACTTATTTTGGGGATCAAATTGTCCCAGATGGGACAATTGGCCAGTGATTTGGGGATCAAATTGGCCAGTGGGAGTCTCCAGAAATTAGCTTCTCTGTTCTTTTAATATCCTCATCATTTTTGAATGCTTTCTTACTTTCTGACACACCATATTCCAGGCTCATCTTGTACATTCCCTGCCTCCTCTCTACCTTGTTCCTTTAAATGAAGAATGGAATTTAGAAACCAAGATCTGGATGCCTAGATGTACTTATTGCTTTTGGGATACTGCTGTTCTCAGTTTATCACAGTGGACAGAGCTAGGAAATGTATATATCATTATATACATTTAAAACCATATTTATCTATGGTTTTAAGTACCCACCCACCTATTGAAGTACCCACCCACCTATTGAAATCCATGAGTTCATTGATATTGCCAATCCAAAAACACAGGGTTCATTCTAGTTTTCTCATTTGTACTTAACTTCTCCAACAATGAGCATCCAGGCAACCATTATCCTCAATATACAGCTGGCCCTTGAACAACACAAGTTTGAACTGTACAGCTCCACTTACACGTGATTTTTTTCTTTAAGTACAGTATATACAGTCATCTCTTCATATCCCTGCATTTCACATCCATGGATTTAACCAACCGTGTATTGAAAACAGGGTTTTCCATCTGCAGTTGGGTATCTGCAATGCTCAGGGCTGACTATGTTGCCCTCCACTGAGAAGCAAGTGGAGTCCTGCTGCCCATCACCACTCTCTAGGCAAAATTCCAGAGGCAAAGTTTTGGTGATAAAGGAAAGGAATCTTTATTCAAAAGCTACATAATTTTGGAAGTGTGGCAAGTGTCTGCCTCAGAGCTCATCCCCTCTAGAACACTCAAAGAAGAATAATCCTTCCACCCTCTGCCAGGCCAGCCTGATCCCAGGCTGCACCCAAAGTTTCTTCTCCCATCCAAAATCCATCCAAAATACCATCCTTTGGGAAATGCAGGCAGTAGCAAGATCATCCAGGCATCCTTGAAAATGAGAGCCCAAGAGCCAGTCTCTGCCCTCTTTTTATTTTAAATCTTCTGGCCCATATTTCCACGTGCTCTGGTGGCATTTAACTTCTCAGCCAATCCTGGCTTAGACTGTTTAGCATTGCCTCAGGCAACCTCCTCCTATGGCCCCTCCACCACCACCCCCCCGCCCCCGTGATCTGATTAGATCTCTGTATGCATTATTCTACTCCATTTTGAGACTTGAACACCTGCAAATTTTGCTATGCTCAGGGGTCCTGGAACAATTTCCCCATGGATACTGAGGGACCGTAGTTAAGTTTTTGGGGAGTCAAAAGTTATGCACAGATTTTCAATTGTGCAGGGGCTTGGTGCCCATATCCCCTACGTTGTTAAAGAGTGAATATTTCTGACGTGTTTGTTCAATAACCCTATGTATAACTACTTTCTCATTGCTGCTGTTGTCCCTCCATATGAACACTGTTCTCATTCCACTCACATGCTGACACCTTGCTCCAGACTGCCTCCTCCCCACACGGAGGCCCTCTCAGCCTGCTCAGGTGCAACACTGTACGCCAGCCCATCACAACCACTGCTCATCCCCCTGCCCCTGGCTACCTACACAGACTTTTGGGATAAACCTTGAAGGAACGAAATGAGTCCATTTTTTCTTGATTTCCCTCTATTATTTGGATTAGGGCCTATATAAAATATATTTGCATAACTCTAATACAAAGCTTCAGAAACAGTTTTTGTGTGCCTAAACCTACAAATAACTAAGTATTATCAGAACATATGCATTACCAGTGACATAGTTGTTACATTATTGTTATCACTGGTTAATCTACAATATTCTTTTTAATAGTTCTGTTGTTTGGTTGCTATGGTGTTTAGGCTTCCAGATAAATGATCTGCCACTGTAATTATCTTCACGTTTCTTATCTCCTTGTACTTAGAAATGCTAATCAATTGTTCTTGCCATGCCCACATCCCTCTTGTAAAAGTAGCCTATTAAATTCTTAATATTACATAACTGCAACCCTTATAGGAGCCAAGCTGATTAAACACTGATCCAAAGGTCATTAACCTATGATTTGACCAGAACAGAGTTCTGCCAATAACAGATGCTGTTGGTTCCCTGCCTGTAACCCCTCCATAGTTCCTGATCCACATTATGCTGACAGCATCCTGCTGTAAGCACCTGCCACTTTCTACTTAAGGGAAGTAGGACAGGCTGGGTGTACATGGGTTAACCCTCCCCAGGAATCAGCCCCCAGCCAATGACAAATGGGAGTTAAAGAACAAATACCCAACTTCTTTGCCTGGTTAACTCTGAAGAATATTCTACACTGTCTTCTAGAGTTCTGTATTGGCACAGTTGCACATAGCAGTAACCTGCTCAATCCTTTCTTGGCTTACTTCCCTTCATTGTTTCAATTCCCTGCTTGCTGAAAAGTGCTTCCAGGAACCACTTCCCAAGTTAACTATCAGCTCTTGCATTTGTGCCTCCAAGTCAGCTTCTGTGGGAATCCAACCTAAGAAACTGCTCAGATGCCATGATAGTTATCAGTAGAGCCAAACAGATGTCTTTTCTCAAGTATTTAAATTGGAAGAAGGGTCATCCACAACTTAATAATACTTTCTGAGAAATATGCTGTTAGGTAATTTTGTCACTTCATAAATATGAATGTTATAGCCTACTACACACCTGAGGTATATGATTAAGCCTATTGCTCTGTAGGGAATGTGGACAAAAAGGGCATTCTATAGAAAGTAACCTCATAGGGTGATCTTGAGGCAGGTTAGTAAAAATTTAGAAAAATTCCTTGGCAAGTGGAATGGGAAAACTGAGACAGATAGCTGAATAAGGCAGAGTAATTTACAGCCAACTAACAAATTGCAAGGTCTTATCTTCCCTAACAAAGGACACTCCGGAGCAAATGGTATACACAGTCCAGACTGTGCAGGGGCAGACCCACCTCAGTCCCAGTCCCTTTCCAGTGAAGGTGAAACTGACCAGAGAATGACCCTGACCCCACTATACACTCATTTTGATGCATCAGCATATCAAACGATATGCCTGGAAAGATGATGAATATTCTGGTTGAGATCTCCCCTAAAATTTCCACCTTTATAAAACAGATAAAAACCCTTAAGACAAAGGACCCAGCATGCACTCTCCCTTGAGCACACCCGTGCCTTCCTCTACCCTCTTCTTTCCTCACCTCCTTCTTTCTTTTCTCCTAAGCTTTAAAGCTTCCCAGGAAACTTGGAACCAGGGGAGCAGCAGGCAGTGGCATCTTGTACCTTTTCACCTCTACCTTTTATCCTAAGTCCATGCAGCCTGGCATAGTTCACTTCTGTTACTGTGGTCTCCTTTTCTGCATCTAGGCAGCTCAGCCTAGGCTTACTCCTGTTGCTGTGGTCTTGCCTCTTCCATCTTAGGTCTTTCTTTTGTTTTACTGTCCCTAGCTTTAATAAATGTACTCTCAAAATCACCTGGACTTGTGTCATGAAATCTTTCCTGCACAAAGTCAAGAGCTTACACATTCCAGATGGAATGGTACTGTCCTTTCCAAGGACAATCTAATTATAAATTCCTAACTGGGCAGGTCATGGTGTGTAGTCACACTCCAGGCATATGACTTCTTTAGTACAAATTTCGTCTCTGCCTTAGGAAAGCCCTATCCATTGTTTCTGTGCATCTAGGTTAACATGCTTTTGAAATGCTTCTTTTCAGACCCTTCCTTCAGTTATGGGAGAAACTCTCAGAAACTCAATTCTTCTTGTGAAGTAAAAAAATTACAGATCAGCAAGTCTATTATCATGCAAGCAGGGTTTATTGGTGATACATTCTCATGGAAGAGAATAGGCCTTGCCCAGTGGGGGAGAAAGGCAAAAGCAAAGGTGGCGAAGGCAGGGGTGGCAAGAGCAGGAGAGATCCTTTGTTCAGAGGACTTATATATTTATTGGGATGGGGAGAGTGAAGAAGTTACATATTGACTGACAAGTAAAAGTGTGTTAGCTTTCCCCTTTGGGGCATGAATACCCAAAGGTGTTAAGGGACTTCTTCCTTTAAGCACTGAGGGTCCTTTCCAGCCTTTCAGGCATTGGGATAAAAGCACAGTTTCAAAGTCTTTCTTTCCCAGATAATGGAAAAAATACAAAGAATTTCAAGGACTGCAGATTTAGTGACTGGGACTTGTATCCCTCTTCCTCCCTGCCTTGGTTTGCTATCTATCCTACCTAACACTTTTAAAGGACAACCATCCTCAAAACAGCCCATAATCTTAACTATCCTATAATCTAATCCTCACCTTGCTTTCTCTCACTCTCATGTGCATAAAATAAGCTGCAAACTATAGGGAGCCATTCCACATGGTGTGGGAATGTAGCTCAGCCCCCACTTGGAAAGGCCAGTGGGAAGCGAGGTTCTGGCACACAGAAGCCACATCCACAGATAGGTTCTCCCATGGGAAATCAGGCCTGCATTATACCTAGGCTGCTTTTTGCTAAAACTCCTTCACCCTGGATTGAGGCAGCAGGTGCCTACTGTAACTTCCTAAGATCTGTGCTAAACCTCCCCAGTATAGAGTGTAACCAGTTCAACCACTCTTCCCCCTGATCTGTAACATCCTTCTCTTTGAAGTAATTAGCAACATTCTTTCCTTTGTTATCTGTACAAGGTAATCACCTACAGTGCACCTGTGCATAGTAAATGAGGACCATCCTCATGCAATGTACCCAGAAAAACAGTAAAACCTGTCCAGGTAGGGGTCAGGGCCTTCTCTCTCTCAGAGAGCGGCCACGCTGTCCCTTTTTCTCCACAGGACTTCTGTAGTCTGTGTGAATTTGTTCATTGCGGCCACAACACACGGATCCTGACGGTCAGGATCCGCATCAGCAAACTGTTGTTTTTTTGAAGCATTTATCACAGACTCTTGAAATCTTGCTTCCAGATGTATCCTCTGTTTGAGCCAAATAAATTTTTATAAAAATTTGGACGTTCTCAAATCAACAGAGGAAAAATAATTTTATCTCTACTCTTCTGGGTTCTTGTCAGAGACATCCCTATAATAAAAGACAGATTAACAAGAGAAAAACATGAACAAAGACAGGGTAGTGGGGATGAGAGTTGAATGTGGGAAGCGGGGTGGGTAGAGAGGAGAGAGTGGCGGGGGGAATGGGGACAACTGTAATTTAAAAAAAGAAAATAAAAAAAAAACAAAACCAAAAGAAAAACAAGGTTTAATGCTTATGTAACTCTTTTATACATAAGAGAGACCCAGGAAAACTGAGGAATTTGCCAAAATGGCTGAAGCCACCACCTTAAATACCATCTTCATCTGAAGACAAAGAAGAGGTTGGGTTGGGGAGTCAGTTATGGGATGTGTCAGGAAAAGCACAGAAAAAAAGGGTTGTTTTGCAGATTTAAGTCTTCAGCTTCTGCATTGATGAGAGTGTCTAGAGATAAGGTGATCCCCCTCTCCTTGGAACAGCGGGGAGACACCCTCACAGATGGAGATTTCCCTTACAAATTCAAATGTCTTTTACAAAGGGTAACTTCTATTTGGTTTTCAGAGCTTCTTCTGCATCTGCTCTTTCTCAAAATTAACCAGCCTAAGATAAGCCTTATGTCAAAAAGACATTTTGGGGTGACAAATTCTGTTCCCCTACAGCTCCTAGGCTAGAAACCTGTACAGCGTGTTACTATACTGAAGAGCGAGGATGAAGAAAGAGGCGGTGCTGCAAATCTAACTAAAAGTAACCTCACGGGGTGACCTGATCATAAATTCCTAATTGGGCAGGTCATGGTGCATAGTCACACCCTTCTCCTCCAGTGCCTCGATGCTTAAAGCAAAATAGAACACCAACAGAAGGTCAGGATTCCCTGTCTCCCGTTGACTGTGTGTCTGGGAGCACACAGCAGGGACTATTGTGCACCAGGGGATTCTTTAATAGAGACTAGGATTTAAGAAAGAAAAGAGGCAACTCTTATGTAATTCATAAAGGGAAAATTATGGGAGGAATATTAATAATTCTTTGTAGGGGTTAAATGGAACGGAAAGCTATAGTAGTCTCTCCTTAGCCACAGTTTCACTTTCTCTGTTTTCAGTAATCCACTGTCAACCTCAGTCCAAATATATTTAGTGGAAATTGTCAGAAATAAACAATTCACAAGATTTAAACTTTGCATCGTTCTGAGCAGTGTGATGAAATCTCAGGCCTTCCTGCTCCATCATCCCCCATATCTACACTGCCTATCCTGTTATCAAAAAGGGCACCTGGCGCTGTGCAGGTCTGCCCAGAGTCAGCCGTCAGTGTTTGGAGTCTTGACTTCACGCAGGAAAGATTTCACAATATAAACCAGGTGATTTTTAGAAGACTTTTATTAAAGCTGGAGACAGTGAAACAAAGAAGGGCCTAGGAGAGAAGGAGCAACAGGAGAGGGACTAGGTGGGGAAATGAGTCAGGCTGGGCTCCTTTGGTTCACTGAAAAGTCAGAGAAAAGGGGTTCCAGGGGAGAGGTCCAGGGGCTTAGCCCAGGACAAGCTGCCATTGCTCATTGCTCCTCTGGTTGCAAGTCTTGTGGGGTCCCTTAGAGTTTAGGAGACACGTGACTGTAGGGGAAGAAAGGGTGGGGAAGGGAAAGGGGCAGGCAGCTCCTGGAAGGGAGAACATACTCTGGGGCCTTCTTTTTTGAGGGTTTTTAAAGGCTAGGGGTTTAGGGGAGGTCTTAAGGGAGGATCTCAATAGAATATTCATCATTTTTATGCTGATGTGCCAAAATGAGATTTATTCCCTTAACTTCATCTGTGATTGGCAAATGGCACTAATTGGATTTCTGCTATGTATCTCCCCGAGTGGGATTATTTAAGGTATTCACCCTCTGGGTGGGGAGAACCATAAACCATTTACCCTCAAGTGTCACTGGTCATAGAAGATAGGATTTTGCAATTTATTATATGGCTATAAACTGCTTGGCCATTTAACTATCTATCTCAGTTTCCCTATTCTGCTTGGCTTGGTTTACTAGCCTGCCTCAATACTACCTAGTTATTAGTCACTTAGTAGCCCTCTCAGTTATCAGATGGACTGTCAGGCTACCTCAGGCCTTGTGTTCAATTAACCCCTAGCTTCCTTAATAATGCCCTCAAAACATAAAAGTAGTCATGCTAGTAATGTTGATATGCCAAAGAAAAGCTGTGAAGTGCTTCCTTTAAGTGAAAAGTTATGTATGTCATGACATCCAAACCTATAGACAATTTTTATGAGTTTATTTGAGCCAAATTGATGACAATTGCTGGGAAATAAAACCTGAGCAGCTTGAGAAAATGCTCCAGAGAATGGCAGTTTTGCCATTTATTTTATACATCATAGTCAAAGGATGAGGTGTAAGGAGGGTTACCTGAAATTCACTGGTGGTAGATTAGGGAGGCAGGAGAAAGCCAAGTGGGGAAATTTCTCAGATTGGATAAAGAGTAAAATGAAAAGACCAATACATCTTTTACATTGGTGGGTACAGGGCAGTTACCAACATTTGCAGCACATGGTGATAGCATTTGGGCAACAAGATAATAATGAGGGGCTCCATGGTCTTGTGCTCTAGTGGGAGATTGTGCCCTGAGGGGCCTGGAAAACAAGGGTATTACTTTGACATTCCAAAGGTGGTGTTATAGACACAAAAGAAGACAATAAACAGGCTCAGTCAAGGTAAAGATTGACCTTTTTCAGGGAAGATACTGACCTAGGACATGACTACCCACCATGACTTGGATTTAGTTAGGAATTTTCATTGCCGAGTATCCTATGTGGTTACTTGAGGTCTCTGAGTTTCCCTGAGCTTGTCAGATTTAGTATGTGGCCCCCTTTTCATCCATAATATATAAGAAAAAAACATAGCATACATAGGGTTTGCTACTATCCGTAGTTTCAGGAATTCACTGAGGGTCCTGGAACATACCCTGATGGGTAGGGGGTGGGGAGCTACTATACTTTTTTGTAATAGGGAAGGTGTTAGGGAAATATAGCCAAATGTGAAAGGTGATTTGTTCCAAAGCCTTTAATAAACGTATTTGAGTAAATGGAAAATAATCTAAATGTCTTCTGGTCTGTTCCACTTGGATATCTTTAAAGGAACTGAAATTAATCTGAAATTGAGACTGTATTTCCCAAACCTGGTCTTCTTTTAATACCCCTATCACTGTAATGTCACGATGGTGACATTTATCTGATTCATGTATGAGTCAGAAACCTGGGGTTATCTTTAATAACTTCTTTACATTCCTCAGTATCCAATTAGTAACCAAGTTGTACTTATTTTATTTTCCAAACATCTCTTGAATCTTTATGCTTATTCTAAACTCTGCTGCCACTTCCTCTGTTCAAGTTATCATACTGGACCGCTATTCCAACCTATAATTGGTCTTCCCTGTGTGTATTCTTGCTCCCTGCCATTTCATTTCAATCCACTTTCTACTCTGAGGGCCATCTGTGTGTGTGTGTGTGTGTGTGTGTGTGTGTGTGTGTGAATGCAGATCTATGTATGCTACTTCCTCTATTATTATCCTGCTTAAAACTCTTCAAACGTCTATTGGACATCTATAGCTTCTATCCAGCAAATTTCCACCCTCCCTATGGTAATGACACTATAAATTTCTTTTAGGAAACCACTTTTCCCCAAGTGGTTTGGGATTACCCCCAACTCAAGCTCCAGAGTTATGGATGCTCTAACTGGCATACTCTTCCCCTAGCCACAGAGATTGTTTTAGAGAACAGCACTGAACCTGTACCTAAACCACTTAAAGTACTGTGTTCCCCTAGCCAAAGGAATTGGTTCAAGGTGGGCATTTAAGAAGATCAAATCAGAGACATTTGTTCTTGTGACCACGATGGGAACCAGAGTGAAGATTAAGCTAGAACAAGGATGAGAGCAGAGTCAAGGGATCCCAGAGAGCCAGAGGTATGAATAGAACTGTGCTTGGATAGGGTCTGGCCTCTGAGCTTCACCATTGCATAAGCCAATGATTTGGGGGTGGTGGGGTGGAGGTTAAGGCAAGTTAGATTGAGTTTGCCATCACTCACAGCTGAAGATGCTTAGCTAATAGATATCCAAGCTAATGTACCATTGCACATGGAATAAAGGCAAAAATCCTTAAAACAACTTGAAGTACATTTATACTTGCTCCCTGGGTTCAAGCCATAGAGGCTGACCTTTAACCTCTGCTCATGTCATTGCTTCTTCCTAAAACCCTCCTGGCCTCCCACATATCCAATGTTATGCTTCTTCTACTTATTCTTTAACTCAGCTCAAGTGCCTTCCATGAGTCCTGGAACAGACCAGATCCTTGTTAATCACTCTGAAAGCATGATATGGAATGAGTTGTGCTACTTGAAAGTATAGAAATTATATATCTATTTGTGAGATTCTCTCATAAAAGTCTGTCTCTCTCACTTAATATAAGCTACATGTGAGAAACTCTCTTTTTCCTCATTAATTACAGTTCCTGACACATAGTGCTTTATTTTGGTTGTTGTTGAATAATCCAAATTCTCCTCAGTTTTTAATGACACACCAAACTCACACCTTATAACCTTATTATTATGGGTTGTTTTGCTATTGTTGTTATTGTTGTTTACCCTTCTAGATTAGTATAATCAATGCATGGGATCACTGAACTCCCACCTATCAATCCAAAGACTACATTGTCTGTATCTCAAATCACCTGGGAAACATAAAATATATCTTCCAAACTCTTCTTCTCCCACTTCTAAGATTTGACTGAGTAAATTAGGGAATCTAAAATATGCTGGAAATTTTTAAACATTCTCTGCCCATCCATGTTCATAGCAGCATTATTCACGATAGCTGAAAGATGGAAGCATCCAAGTGTCCATCCACAAAGAATGGATAAACAAGATGCAGTATATACATACAATGAGATATCATTCAACCTTATGGTAATGCAGGTCTAATATATGCTACAAGATGGATGAACCTTGAGGACATTATGCTAAGTGAAATAAGCCATTCACAAAAGAACAAATATGGTATGATTCCACTTAAATCAGGTATGGTTGCACAATAATATGAAAGCAATTCATACCACTGAACTATATACTTAAAAATAGTTAAGATGATAAATTTTATGTTGTGTACTTTATCACAATTAATAAAAAATTCTCTAGATGTAGGAAACTCTGGCCCCAGTTACTTGCATTGGTTCTTTATTCTTCTTAATTTTATTTGTACATTTCTCTATATGTACTCACTGAGTATGTCATGCACCAGGCATCATTCTAGATGCTGGGATATAACTATGACTCAAGAAGACAAATCTCCTGCCTTCAGACAGTCATAATTCTGCTGCTTATGATATTGTATTTGTGAGAATTAGGTGATGTAGCATGTGATATAAAACCCAATTTCACAGTGGCTTTCACACTCAAGATGTTATTCTCTCATATAAATTGTCTATTTGGCAGGAACTAGGTTCCTTCTAGCTTTCTTCTTTACCAACACAAGGGTATGACCAGATAGGTGTGGTCCAGGTGTCTGCTGGGTAACTGGTCATTCCATATGCATTCTTACCAGTAAGAAGAAGAAAATACAACCCAAAAGGCATAACCCTTACCTTAGGGATATTCTCTGGAAATTATATCTAATTGACAATAACTTAGTCATATGGCCCACAAGGGAAGCTGGGAAATATAATCTTTATTCTTGGCAGCCTTGTGCCTAAATAAATTTTTAAGGGTTCTCGTATTGAAAGAGAATGAATGAATAAATGAATGCTGGGCAGCTATCAGACTCTGCCACAATTATTTTTACAATAGAACTTGAATCCTTTGAAGGCTGAGAGGTCTCTTAAAGTATAAAATTAATAAGAAGAGAACAAGGGTCAAGTTTGGGGTGATATCCCTGTGAGGGATTCACCCCTTTAACATGCCATATCCCATAGACAAGGATTGCCTTAGAGCAGGGGGTCAGTAAACTTTTCATGTAAAGGGCCAGATAGTAAATGAATAGACTTTAGAGACAATTATGTTTCTGTGTCAACCACTCAACTCTACTGTGATGCATGAAAATAGCCATAGGAAATACGCAAATGAATGTATGGCTGTTTCCAATAAAACTTTATTTACAAACACATGTGGTAGGCTGAGTTTGGCATGTAGGAAATAGATTGCCAACCCTTGCCTTATCTCATGATATAAGTGCTTAAAAGACCTTAGTATATTATCCATATATTTTACATTTTGTTATTTCCAGGGGTTGGTAATCAAAGCCAAATGTGTGACTCAGATCCCTCGGGAATGTGGGCTTTTTGTTCATACGATCAAGTCAGCCACTGAAACAAGTAGAGGTAATAGTTATGCATTAGGGGAACTTAGAATGGATAGTAGAGTATGTGTTGTGGAAGAGGACCAGTTGTGGCAAATATTTTTCTCCCCTTCTTTGAGTTGTCTTTTCACTTTCTTGACAGTGTTGTAGTATAAAACATAAAAATGTTTCATTTTGATGAAATCCAATTCAATTCTTCTTTGATTGCTTGCACTTTTTGGTGTCATATCTAAGAAACCAAGGTCATAAAGATTTAAACCTATATTTTTTCCTAAGAGTTATGTAGCTTTAATTCTTATATGTCGGTCTTTGATCCAATTTTGTGTATGGTATAAGGTAGGGGTACTACTTCATCTTTTGCATATGAATATCCAGTTCTCTAAGCACAATTGCTTGATGAGGTTCTTCTTACCCCCATTAAGTTGTCTTGACATCTTTGTCAAAAATTGATTGCCCATGAATATATTTATTTGTGGATTCTCAATTTTATATGTATTTATTCTCCTTAGGCCAGTCCATAATTATTTTTACTCACCAGAATGCCTACTTTTCCGGCATGATGGGTAACATATTCTTTTATTTATGCCATCATTTACCAAATATTTTCTAAGTACCTTCTGTATGTCAGGCGCTATGTCGGTGCTTAGGGGATAAGGGAAAATAGTGCCATTTAGTTTAGGTCTAGGTGCAGATAAGTGTCCTTGGAAGTATTTCCTCAAATACAGCTCCCTGGGAACAGATCCTTTTAATCTGTAGACCTACAAACTAAAGAGACAAAATATCTTTTCTGCACATTCCCAAAATGCAGCAATTGGACAGGCACAAAATAACTATGATAGACAGTGTCATTCAAAAAGAGGGGAAAATGAAGTACACAGAAGTCACTGGTGCAGAGCAATACTAAAATCCAGCTGTTCAGATTGTTGCCAGTTCCTTGATTAGAAAGGATCAGTCCTGCTGTCTGGGAATTTTTTGCCAAGGCTCTTGGCTCTACCCTCTGTATTCTTGCCCTCTTCATTTTCCATAGAAAATAGCCCACATTTGCAGCTGAGTAATTTTCCGCCTGTAGAAAGTTAGGGGTCCAAAGACCTCTTTTCATTTTGTATTATCTCTATATCTTTTAATCCAAGTTGATAAAATTATTTTCAAACCTTTGTAGATTTATAATCCACTCCATTAAATAAAATCTATATCCATGGATCTCCTTGAGATAAGGTTCTCTTACTTTGGTCTTCCTATTATGTTCCTGAGAGAGAACACCTTTACAATTCTTAGAAATCCTCTTTAAATACAGACACCCTTAGGATTCTTAGAGGACTTTTGTCTGACTAAACTGTTGTCTGAGGAAACTTCAGATTTTTCTGAGATCATAACAATGGACCTTAGAGTTACTCCCTGAATTTGATCTTTGCTGTGAAGCTTTTCCTTAACTAACCATCTTGAAGAGCCTTGAAACCATAGCTTTATTTTCAAATTCAGATCTTTATTTAGCTTATTTCTGACTTCTCACATTTTACTATAAGCATGAAGAAGCAGCCAGGTGGTACCTTCAATATTCTTCCAGGAAATCTCAGTTAAAATATCCAGCTCATTCTGTATATTTTCTACTTTCTATTCCATCATAGGTTACAATGTTGCTAACACTGTGTCACTTCATAACAAGGATCTTCTTTCTCTAATTAACACTGTCTTTTCTTTAACACTCTCTCTGAGAGCCCTCTTGAAGGCCATTAGATTCTGTCACCAGTCTATTCAAGACCCTTTCATCTTCCATCTACTGCCCCCAAGTCCCAAAACCACTTCCACATTTTTGGAGTTTTTTTTTTTTTAATATTTTATTTATTTATTTTTAGAGAGGGGAAGAGCGGGAGAAAGAGAGAGAGGGAAACATCAATGTGTGGTTGCCTCTCATGTGGTCCCCACTGGGGACCTGGCCTGCAACCCAGGCATGTGCCCTGACTGGGAATCGAACCTGCGATGCTTTGGTTCACAGCATGCGCTCAATCCACTGAGCTACGCCAGCCAGGGCTCATTTTTGGAGTTTTGTTAGAGCTACTCCCTACTCCCATGTACCCTCAGTTGCTATGGCTGCAATGTAAATTACCCCAAAACTTGGTGGCTTATAGCAACTTTATTATGGTCACATATTCTGTGAGTTAGAAACTTTGTGGGAGTGGCTTGTCTCTTTTTCATAATATTTGTGAGATGGGGGACTTGAAGGTTGGGGACTGGAATCATCTGAAGTCCCACCACTTCTGTGTCAGGCAGTTAGTGTAAACCATTTACTGTGGACCTCAGTCCCTCTCTATGTGGTCTTTATGAATGGGTTAATTTGGCTTTCCTCATATTATGGTGGCTGAGTTCTAAGGGCAAGTATCCTAAAAAAGATCTAGAAGAAGGTTGCTGAACTGCTTTTCATGACCTAAACTTGAAAGTCACGGTGTTACCTCTACCTTATTCTATTAGTCAAGATACCCACGAGGTCCTTCTAAGCTCAAATACTTCACTTTTTGATGGAGGAGTGGCAATTTGAGGAGAAATATGGAGTATATGGAACCAGAAATAATACTGTGGTCATTTGGAAAAATGCAGGAGAAACCTAGAAAGGTATTCTTAAGGTCTCTTGCATAAGAATTCCATCTTGGGCTCTGTTTCTAGGAAACTCGATTGTATTAGTTTCAAGGGCTGTAATAACAAAGGACCATGAGCTGTGTGGCTTAAATAAGAGAAACTTGTTTTTTCACATTTCTGGAGACTAGAAATCCAAGGCTGATGTGTCGATAGGGTTGCTCCCTTCTAAATGTTGTGAGGAAGAATCTGGTCCATGCTTTCCCCCAGCGTCTGCTGGTTTGCTGGCAATCTTTAGCATTCCCTGGCTTGTAGCGACAGCACTTCAGTCCCTGCTTTCATCTTCACATGGCATTCTCCCTGTGTGCATGTCTCTGCATCCAAATTTTTCCTTTTTATAAAGATACCAGTCATGTCGCATTAGGGCCCACTCTAATGATGTCATCTTAACTAATTACATCTGCAATGACCCTATTTCAAAATAAGGTCACATTCTGAGGTATGAGGGTTAGGACTTCAACTTATGAATTTGAAGTTGGAAGACACCAACCAATAACGCTGATATAAGAGATAAGAGTACCTACTTACAGTATTTATTATCAAGAAAACCTGAAATAATACATTGGAAATTTGTGACACCAATTAAATGAATAAATGTTAGCCAACATCATTATATATCTTTGGGTCTAAGGAAACTAAGAGAGTGCTTAACATATAGTGAACATCTTTGAATTTTGTCTGTCTGGCATTCCCTCCATCTTTTCCTGTTAAGAACATCTTGAAACAATTTCCTTTGCAGTCTTGGTGAGGCAATCATGCAAAATGCCCTGCCCTCCCTTAACAGAAGGTAAGGATTATACTGGAGTGCCATTCATACTCTGTTTCCCAATAATTAAATCCACACTGTCTCCTGCCTCACCATTAGGAGGTATCTGTCTGAAGCCCAACACTTTGTGAACATTCTCCCTTTGCTTAGAGAGTTTCCTTGCTCCCCAAGTTAAAAGTCAGAAACTGTGCTTCCCTAGCCCTCCCTGTAGCTGAGCACAAGTATGCGACCCCCCCAGACACCCTTGTGAAACGTCCTTTGAGGAGAGTCTAATGAGAAGTAATAATGCCACATGAAATCCATTTTTGCCAATAAGAGTGACACCACCATCACTTGGCCTTCAGAGGTGGCACTGTTGAGTTTCTGGTAACAGAGCTGGCAGTAGCACCTGCACCTGTAAAATTCCTGCTGAAACACATAGCACTGAGTGCTAGGCAGGGGTTGTGGAGGAAGGAACAATGTCCTCAGACTAGTTCTCATGCCTGTTCTAGGTGGTGATCTAGAAGCTCAGCTTAGCCTGGCTCTCTAGCCCCCCTGGCAATTCTGTGACCTGCCAAATATTCTTTAATAAATTTATTTTTGGTTTAACCAATCAATTATATTTCTGTCATTTTCAACTAAAATTTCTGGTATTGATATAACAATCTGTAAAAATCTGTTATACTGGTTAACAGTATTGTAGGGTAAACAGAGGCAGCCTGGCTTCTTCACCCAGGTGTCTGGGCAACTAAGGGAAACAGTTTCCCATAACCTTGAGAATGGGCCTGGTGAGCAGTGTCCTTATAGCCTAGAGACTGAGTTGGACAAACTGTTCCCATAGCCTTGAGTGGGCTCGCATGTATGAGGCTCTGTTGTATAAAATCTGTAGGCACTCTGGTGGCTTTGTTTGTCTGTAGCATTTCAGGGGGTAGCGACACCTAGCTGGGTGCCACACTGGGAGGCAAGGGCCATGCTGGGGGACAAGGGTCATGACAAGTGCCACGCAGGGGGACAGATGACATGCAGCTTGCAGCATGCGTGGATCGCCTACCCTCAAATAGAGGCATGTCAGATATCCCAAGAACTCCGTGAATGTTCTTCCATCTGCCTGAATACCATGAACCTGTCCGGCCCTGATAGGCTGCAACACAAGTATTAAATCCAATAAATTAATGACAGTTCTGGGAGGTAAACATTATTATTCCCATTGCAGATGAAAAAATAGATCCAATAATATAAGTGCATCCTGCCAATGGTCATGCAGCTGGTGGATCCTAGAGCAGAGGTTTGAATTCTATAGTCCCTTTGTTAAAAACTCTCCAAAGTTCATGGTTTTTTTTAGTATGCCATTTGAAGCATGCTTTCAGAAATAATCTTGTGACAGAATAGATCAGCTTGCTCAGAATTCATCCCAATATCCTTTTAGCTTGCCTTCCCGTACAATAGAGGCTGGGAAGCTAAAATTGACATTTCCCAGGCTTGTTTGAAAGTCGAAATATGATTTAGATTCCACCAATTAGATGCACTTGTGTGAAAACTGAATTTAGAACTGAGTAGAAAGGAAGGCAGGCTTTTATTCTGATGGTACAAATCAGGTACACATGGTTTGAGACCAACAATTGAGGATCCAATTTCCCGGTTCCTGAGTTATGGCAAAAGTAGTCTGATCTTGGAGCTGGCAGGTGGCACAGGACTTCTTGATTCCCCCAGCTTCCTGATTATTGTAGAGAGGATTCTCTAGACAGTTCAGGTCTGTGGTGGTGCTGGGAAAGCCATTACTAGGGGCCCAGCCTAGAGCCGACTCCTCCAGCTTTTTTAACTCTGAGCATCTGATCTGATACTTTTCTACTTAAACCACTAGACACCCAGTTTCTAGTATCTGCTTCTGAATCCTGCCTCATAGAAGCATGTATAGAGGTCAAATACTACATAACCAACTAGGACTGCATGGAGATTCTCATATTTTCTCAGAGTCACAATTAAGAGGGGGGAAAAGTATATATTCAAGGTAAATTAATATATTGAAGTCATAAGCACATAGCCTTTTCAATCTTGCCACACCTGTGTCTCAAGAAAATGAGTGTATCAGTCAGCATACAGGCAAGCTATAGATGACTCAAACTGTGTAATTTGGGGAGGTGAATAAAGACCAATTTTTAAAGATATACACAGGGCATAGAGAATCACAGGCATTATGCAGTGCCCCTAGATGTGAAGTAGCAAGAGAGGAGAGCCTGTGATGGACTGAATATTTGTGTCCCCTGCCCAAAATCGCATCTTTCAGTCCAACCCCCAATGTGATGGTATTAGGAGGTGGGGCCTTTGGAAGGCACTTAGGTCACGAAGGTGGAGCCCTCATGAATGGGATTGGTACCCTTATAAAAGAGACCCCAGAAAGCTCTCTGACCCTTTTCCATCACATGAGGATACAGTGAGAATTTGGCAGTCTGCAACCAAGAAGTGGGCACTCATCAGATACCGAATCAGCCCTATCCTCATCTCAGACTTTCAGTCAGCAGAAATGTGAGAAATAAATTTTTGTTGTTTATGAGCTACGGCACTTTGTTATAGCAGCCCAAACTGACTGGGAGCCATTATGAAAACCTGGAGACAGTTATGTAGAGAGGATGCTTTCCAGGAGCTGTGACTTTCAGTTGAGGGATGCAACTAACTCATGGCAACCTCATACTCTGCCCTCCTTCACTCCCTTGTCAATTCCTTGAACCCACCTGGAAGTCAAAGAACAAGAGCCTGTGTTGTGACAACCTCCCTGGGGTGGAAAACAATGGAGGGTCGACCTGAGGAGCAGGTGGGACAGACCCAGCACAGCAAGTGAAAAAATCAACAACCCAGTGCAGTAAGACATCATAAAGAATGTGGTTTTGAGTGTTTTAATGATACTGAATTTTGTTTTGGTGTGGGTGGGGAATGCAGCATTTTTATTTCTTGGAGTTACTGAATTTTATAAATGCATACAGGTTGACTTAGTTCATTCTTTTTAAAGCTGGTCCATGTAATCTTCTCTACGTGATTTGAGGGCATTTTACTCAGTTGAGCAGAGTGTCATGGGGAGTGAGAAATGTAAGATACCTTAGAGATCTCGTTGAACAGTTATTTCATAGATGAGGAAACTAAGACTGAAGAATATGAAATAAAAATGAAATTTGCAGAACCAGAAGACGCAACCAAGTCTAATGATGCCCAGTACAGGGATGCTTCCACTCTCTGCAGCTAAAAGCCATGCTGAACACACGTTATGCTCATTACAAAGTGCCAGACTATAATGTGGCTGCAGTCTCAGTCTCAAGCATCCCTCTGCCTTGGTTTTATTTTTCTCTTCATTTTAAACATTTACCTGAGAAGCTAAATGTCAAAGACATTTTTCCTAAAAATAACTAAAAGATATGCAGGAGAAAATTAGCATAATGTATTTTATCTATAATTTACAGTGTGTAATCTAAAAATGTGCAACAAAGCAAAGCTAGTAGTGCAGAGAAAATTCCCCTGGGATATTTGCTTCCATTTAAAAACACCTCAGTATGGGGGGATGTGGGAGCAGCAGCCTGTGACACAGTTCCATCAGGGTAAATGTTATTCCAGTGATTCACAGCGAGAGGCCTGACAAACACTTTGAGTTGATATAAAGGTTCTTGCCATCAGGATAAAATGAGAATTGCAGTGGGTGGTCCCATTCTAGCCTCATGTCTCCTTCTACTTCTGTCCTGGCTGAGGTGGTTGCCCTGGAAACAGTGGGGCGGCAAACAAAACCGTTTGGAACAACTTTTAGGAAGCCTTATGCATGAAGGCCTAATTTTTATTTGCTGCTGCCTTTTTTGTCTTCTTAACAGGTGACTTTTCCAAGGCTGTAATTCCCTGAGAGGGTGTGCTCTTTGGACCGCCCTGAAAGCTGGATCACTCTAAAGTCTCTGGCCAGGTCCAGTCAGAGGGCTGACCAGGGTTCGGCAGATAGGGGAGGGAAGGGGCTTTATTTCTCATCATTCGGCTTTGGATCCCAACACAGATGGTCCTGATCTCCTCCTCCCCCACTGAAGAATTTTTCTAAAATGACACCCAAGTTTTTCTTGGCAGAGTTATAATTCCTGGCAAACAGTTCACTGCAGCTCTAATTATGATGACAGCTTTAATGGAGAAGATAATCATATTAAATGGTTCTTATTCAGTTCCATGTGATGAATTAGTGATTACCATGAAATGTGTTAAGCAGCCAAAAATAAGGGGAAGGGGATTCCAAAACTGGTTGGGAGCTAGGACAAAATGACCTTTAAAAGAGGAGATGCTGATTCTCATATCTCTTGTGATTTTTACTGATTAGGAAACCCCTCTTGTCTGATGTGTCTGAAAAAATTTTTGCGACACTTGTTAAAATGGTAAAGAAGGTTTTATCAAGGCGATTGCAATAGGCCCCGCGGCGGTGGCAATAGGAGAGAGAGATTGGGCTCGCCTCCCAATACGACAGGCCGAGGGGCAGAGTGAGACGTCAGTGGGTGGAAAATTACTACGAGGAGACATCAAGACTAGTGTGATTCTTTTTCAACAGGATTCCTGCTAAAGGCACGTCAAGGACTTCTACTTCAAAGGTAGGGGATGAGACACTTGACCAGATACCGAGAGTTGTCAGATTATTAATTGTTAAGGGGAATCTCACTGAACTTACTAAACAGGATTCTTATTAAAACTGGCTAGGCATACCATGATGGAGGCTTGAGAATTTCAGTACCTCCTCTTGTTCAAGGAAAGAAGAGTCAAAAGTAAAGACATTCTTCTTTCCTCTGAACAATATAAATCCATTTCTTGTTCAGTCTCCTTTTTTTCATTGAGGATTAGATGAGCCATCTGTTGGGACTAGAGGATATTGGGGGGGGTGCAAACCATCAGACATTTAAGAAAGAGAATTTCTATGAAAACAACAACAGTAACAACAACAACAACAACAACAACAACAAAGATTAATGGTTGGAGCAGCCTAGAAATCTAGTTTCTAAGTCCAGAGGGCAGCCAGTTGAGATTTCTAGATATTTGACTTGGAGCATCTTTAGATGGTGGAGTGAGGACAATAGTGGCAATTAGACAGATTTCCTTCCAGTTTGAATGTCGTTGGTGATGGCATAAACATCAGTGGCACAGTCACGGTTATTTCCCAGAGCAGAGCATGTAAGATGAAAAACATTAGTAAAGTTCCTGGTGGCCTACATGTCCGCAGCGCCAAGCACAAAGGTTCCTGTTGTCCATCTTCAGCCTGAAAGACAACCTGAGTCCCAGTTAGAGTTGGGCTTAGTTTTAGTTCTCAGTAATACCAAGTTAGCAAAGTGGGAGAAAAACTGGAAATGTTAATTTGGAGAATTATAGACAGACATTGGAGGAAATGAGAAGAACTGAAAATTTGGTAAAGATGGCAAGATGCAGGCTTCAGTCCAATTTCTAAGTAGGTAATAAAACCTCAAAGATAAAGATAGAACTAGAGTCTGATAACTCACCGGGGTGTGCTACTGTTGTCCACTGACGCATATAGTTTTTTTCTACACTTACTATTTTTTGCATCAAAAACGAGATTTTTCTTGTTTATAAAATAAGTCTTGTCTCATTAGATTTGGCCTATTACTTACACAAGCACAGCAACAATAGTAATTGACCACAGAAACCTTTGAAAGATTGCTTTGCTGTAACTTTTCATAAGGAATCTCAAATTAGACTTTAAAAAGCATCTCAAAACTAGAAAGCCAAGCCAAGGACTTACCACCAGATTTGATCTGTGGTACCTATATATTTGTGAATTGCTCTCTTTTCTAGGTCCTGAAATATCCTAAGCTTCCTAGGCCTGCCAGTAAATGAATGACCTTTCTTGCTTACCTATAAGGCTAGGAACACTGGAAGCCAGGTTCCAGCTCTGTTTTCCTAAAAGGGTTTTGTAAGCACTGGCTCCATAAAGTCAACCTTAGTTTCTTAAATTATCTGGTTATATCTGATTCTGTGCACATATCATTCTCAAATATGACATTTCAGTAAAAGATTTGGTTATATAACCAATGTTTCCAATTATGTTGTTTTCAAGGAGGACAGCTTTTTTTTTTTTTTTTTAAGAGAAAGAGAGGAAAGGAGGAGGAAAGAGAGGGAGAGAAATATTGATGTGAGAGAAACATCCATCTGTTGCCTCTCGTACATGCCCCCACCCTAGACCAAACCTGCAACCCAGGCTTGTGCCCTGACCTGGAACTGAACCTGAGACCTTTCACTTTGCACAATAATGCCCAACCAACTGAGCCACAGCAGTCAGGGTAAGGAGGACAAATTCTTATTGAACTTATGCAAATAACTATATTCCCATGAAAATGAGAACACTTAACAAGAGTTTCTGAGTTCTGCCCTGGCTGGTGTGGCTCAGTGAATTGAGTGCAGGCCTGTGAATCAAAGGGTCACTGGTTCAATTCCCAGTCTAGGGCATATGCCTGGGATGCAGGCCAGGTCCCTGGAAGGGGGCGCACAAGAGGCAATCACACATTGATGTTTCTCTCCTCTTTCTCCCTCCCTTTCCCCCTCTAAAATAAATAAATAAAATTATTATTAAAAAAGTGTTTCTGAATTTTAGAGAGATCATGCAAGAAGAAAAAAATGTTTCATTTCTACTTGCAAAAGTATTACCTACGAAATGGTCATGAGTTATATAACTTAACCCATTTTGCCCGAGAATACTCACCTGCAGTGCTTGGGGCTGCAGCGTTTACCCCGAGATAACTCATGGATTACAGTCCTAACCTTGCCCATGAAATATCTCACTATTATTATTATTTTCATATTGCTCTAGTATACTGATAGTCTTTGGAAATAAATGAGATCATCCTACTCATAGCATACCGTTTTTAGTAGTGGTAGCAGCAAGCTGCACTTTTTTTCTAAACAGGAAGTGGGTTAAGAGAAAAGGGAAAGTGGTCCCTTAAATCCAGCAGCAATATTCCAAAACAAAAGGCATAGTCTCATGTAATTACTTCTTGTTCTGCTTGGTCTTGGGTTAGCAGTTTGATAAATCCAACAGCTTCTCCACTAGAGTTCTGGAAACCCTTTCTTAGTCGAATGATATGGCCTGAGTTATTTTAGCAATGCCATCAGAAGCCTGTATCCCAGAGGCCTGTCTTAGACCTTTCAATGAATCTCAGTGACAGTCTCTTTTTGTTCAAGATGAAGCACTCTTGCCTATAGCTGATGTTAAGTGCTTTCAGAGAAAAATCAGAGTAAAACAAAAACTATCTGCTGATGACAAAACACTTAAAATTACTGAAAAGATAAAGAAAAACCTTTTTATAATCTTTTATTAACAGCAGACCAATATGGTAGTTCTATTTTTAATTTTTTGAGGAATCTTTATGATGTTTTAGGGGACCCAGTTTGGGGAAGTCATGTGAAGTTCCAAGTTATCCTTAGTAATATCATTCCACCATGAAAGGAAGTGGACAGAGTTGGTGCCATGGTGGTGGGGCATGTAGTCAGCAGCTGTATGAGAAGCTCCTAGGGTCTTAACTCATGGCACCTTATAAACAGAGAAGCTTGGGACTCTAACCAGCTTCTAGAGTAGAGGCCTCCAAAAGAGTCAGGAATTTTCCACTCAAGAGCCAGGGAATATAGACACAGACAACAGTGTGGCGATGGACGGAGAGAGGGTGGGGCAGGGCTGGGTGGAGGGGGAAAGGAGGAACGGGGACATCTGTAATAGTGCCAATAAATAAATAAGTAAATAAACAAATAAAATAAACAGAAATTAAAATGTTAACGACAGGTTCTGCAAACTAGCACTATTTCATTGCTGAAGAAAGAAGACAGAGCACTCTACTGTTCTTAAAAAAAATCTGAATTTTATTATCCCTGTGTTATCTCTTACTTGGCTTCCTCAATCCATGAATTTCAGCCCCCTGAGGTAAAAATTATGCCCATTGTCTTACATACACTTTTTAACAAGATGTGTCAATGAGCCAATTTCATCATCTTTACATACTTGATAACAGAACTATATAATTTAATATACAGGGTCTGGCAGAAGTAACATCTGCTTGAGTGTGACTGGTAGGGTAATAATATGGGCGTAATAATTTATAGTTTTACTTTGAACATTTCACCTAAAATGTCATGTGCTGTGCTTCAGTGTGATATTTTATGTTACAGAATTACATGCTGATGATTTTGTAATAAGAAAGGAGCATTACTTGTGCTGGATCCTGTGTGTGGATACTGTTTCTGTTATTAATGATGTGAAATATAACATTCTTTTTTTATTAAATCACTTTTTATTGTTATTCTATTACAGTTGTCCCCATTTTCCCTCTTTTGCCCTCCTCCGCCCTTCCCACCCCCTGCTCCCACAGTCAATCCCCACACTGTTGTCCATGTCCATGGGTCATTCAAACATGTTTGTCTAGTCCCTTCCCCTTCTTTCCATAATTATCTCCCTTCCCCTCCCCTCTGGTCACCTTCAGTCTGTTCCATGTTTCCATGCCTGTTGTTCTATTTTATTTGTTAGTTTATTTTGTTCATTAGATTCCTCTTATAGGTGAAATCATATGGTGTTTGCCTTTTACTGACTTCACGTAGCATAAATAATGCTCTCTCCAGTTCCACCCATGCTGTCGCAAAAGGTAGGAGTTCCTTCTTTCTTTCTGCTGTGTAGCATTGCATTGTGTAAATGTACCACAGTTTTTTGATCCCCTGGCGGGTACTTAGGCTGTTTCCAGCACTTGGCTATTGTAAATAGTTCTGCTATGAACATAGGGGTGCAAATGATTTAGTGATTTGGCATTCTTAGAGTATATTCCCAGCTGCAGTAATTTTGGGGTCAAAAGGCAGTTTCATTTTTAGTTTTTTAAGGAAATTCCATACTATTTTCCACAGTGGCTGTACCAATCTGCATTCTCACAAAGAGTGCACTAGGGTTCCTTTTCTCCACATCCTCACCAGCACTTGTGGTCCTGGACAAAAGTCTCAGGTGTCCAATGATGAATTTGATCCTGTCTGAGTTATGACACCATAAATGTTAAAGAAAAAATTATTCAGACACATTCACATAGTAAAGAAGACTTTCTTCAGGACTATTGCAATAAGAGCATTGCACCAAGGGAGAGATTACAGCAAAGACAGCAAAGATAGCTGGGGATTTACAGTCAATGAATAGAGAGTCAGTGAATAAAAGATTACTCAGAGGAGACATCAAGAGTAAGGGGAGCACTGATCAGTGTGGTTCAGTTGGTTGGGTGTTGTGCCACAGAGTGAAGGTTGCTGGTTCAGTTCCCGGTCAGGGCACCTGCCTGGGTTGTGGGTTCCTACCCCAGTCGGGGCTTGTAGGAGAGGCAATCAACTGATGTTTCTCTCCCTCTATTTCCCTCTCTCTAAAAATAAATAAATAAAATCTTAAAAATAAAGAGTAAGGGAATTCTTACTAAACCAACTTAATCGGATTCTTGCTGTAGATAAGCCAAAGTGATCAGATATTAAAAGTGGAAGATGAAAAATTTCATCAGATATTGAGGGTGATCATGGGTGGTGGGATTCTTGCTAAATTGTCTTAGAAGGATTTTTTGCTAAAACTTGGCTAGAGAAGCCAAAGACAGGATGCAGGTCAAAGTCAAGACCTAGAAGAAAAGACAGAAAGGGAGAGAGGGAGGGAAGAAGGAAAGTAGAGAGGGAAGGGAAAATTGTTTCGAATATCCATCCAAACTCAGACTATTCTCAGTGCTGTCACATATCTGTTTGTGGAAGATAAGTTTGATCTTTTGAAACAGCCAAAAGATATTTAGGGCCAAGTTTTTAAAATAAGGAGAGGATCGAGTTGAGGAATATGGTTATGACTACAAAGCAATGAGCTGGTGGTTCTTATGTAAGTTTATAAAGAAGGTGACCAAACTAGAACCATTTTGCTTGGAACTCTCCCAGTTTTAGGACTAAAAATCTCTCTACATTCCAGACAAACCAGAAAAGTTTACCCAAAGCTGTCTCAGTTTTCAAACTGGAAGTCCCATATCCTGGGAAACCCTTCAGTCCAGGACAAACTGAGATTGTTAGTCACCCTATTTGTACAGAGAGCTCTGAGGTACTTCCAAAGAAGAAATTTCAAAATCATTCTGAGTCAGTCATGACACATGACAAACTAGGTGTCTGGCTTTCAATATAAGGGTTTTTTTTAAAGCAGCCTCACTTATTATGTAGGAAAATATTCACCTTGGATCCCATTTAGTTAGAAGTACATTTATTTAGAACTTGATCTTATCTCCCAAATCTTTTTCCACTGGCTTTCCCATCTATCCATGCTATGGTCTGAATGTATGCCCCAAATTCATATGTCAAATTCTAACCCCCAAATGTGATGGTATTAGTAGGTGGAACCTTTAGGAAGGACTTGGGTCTTCAGGATGGAGCACTCATGGATGGGCTTAGTGCCCTTATAGAAAAGAACTTTCAGCATAATACAGAGCAAGAGGGTGCTGGCTATGGAACGGGAAGAGCACTCTGGCTAGGAGGTGATCACCCTGCCTCCCTGATCTCCGACTTCAGTGCCAGAACTATGAACAGTAAGTTCTTATTGTGTATAAGCTTTAATATACCCAGTCTGTGGCAGTTTGTATAGCAGCCTGAATGAACTAAGAAAATCCAGTAGCTCAGGATGTAAACTTAAAGCTCATTCTTAACCACTTTATTCCTCTTACACCTAGGTAACATAAAAATCCAATTGTACAGACCCTTGTCTGTGCCTGATTATAAATTAATAATGGCTAGACCCAGATGTCCTTGGAATTCCCAGCCAGATGATTTCTAGGGTTGGTGCTGTGACACTCTTCCCTGTGGCTTCCAGGACTGGTCATGAAATGGTAAATCCAAAATACTTAAAAAAGATGACCTTGGTGCAAACTGAATTTCTGCATCTGTCCTAGCTATTATAGCTTCTATGACAAGCGATTTATTTTCCCAAGGAGGATAATCAATTGAATTTTTCCAAAAGCCAATTTCCCAGAGAAAGGAACCCAAGGGATGGAGGCACAAGGGCTAGAGTCCTCCTGGGGTCTAATATTTCCCATCTCAATGGTTGGCCACGTTCATTCTGGGTTGTGTTGGATCATGTAGGTTAGGAGAAGGTTGGAAGAATTAAGCAAGGCATATTTGAAGGCTGCATTCACCTCTGAGAACCAAAAAAAAAAAAAAAAAGCCTCCTTTGCTTGAGAATGTCAGTTATTGTAACAGTTGAGAAGAAATGTGTAATCAATTTTATAATGAATTCCAGGAATTGCTAAATAGATTTTATGAACCATGTGTGTTCTTACTCTAGAACCATGAATACTTGAAGCAAAATGCTGATAGATAACTTGGCTGTACAGAGTGGAAACCAGGACTTCTTCCATTTTCTTGGACTTGTACTTTTCAGTGTTGGCCTGCAGGTGGTGTTGTAGCCCACAGAGGACTGTATGGGTAAGGGACTGATGGGATGTTAGATCCGGATAAGTATATTGGGATTTTGTCCAAGTAGATCTTGCCTCCTTGATCCCGGATGTGACTCATTCAGCACAAGATGACTAGAGCATTGCACAGGCAAAAGGACCATAATCTGCCAGGCTGCCCCTCTCCCACTGATCTCAAAGTTCTTGGACTAGTAGGCTGCATTATGTACAACCTCCTCTACAATCCAGGTAGGTAATAAGAGAAAAACCGTCTTCCAGATAAGTCCCAAATGACCTACCCTTGTAAGGTTGCTAGTACCTCTGAATAGAGAGCATCTGTCTATGAGGTAAGAGACCTCTGTCATGCCAGAGGGCATCTGTCATGATGCTGGCTCCTAGGCTCAGCACAGTCAGTTAGCATCACTGCCCCACCCCTGTCTCATATTCTACCTCTACTAACACTTGTGAATAGAATTTCTATCTATAACTGGCTTGGTGGAAAGTTACACATATTTGTAATGGGGGTACAATATCACTCATTCTGTACTTTGACATGCAGAGAAAATGCACCTTCTTTATTTCTCTCTAACTCACTGCTCACTAATAGGGAAGTAGGAAGAAGAATCCTAAACTTATCCCACTTAATTAAACTTAGTTCAGTTCAATAATTCCAACAACCCCTTTATGTGAATTATCCTGAGTTTCTTTGGAAAAAATGTTGTCTTTCAAACTTTTTCTCCATCTCCGTGTTCTCCTCTAATGTAACAACTGTGTGTACTGAGGTCTGTCAGAGCAGTAATGACCCATGGCAGCAGAGGTGGTGGATCTTCACTGGTGGATAGTGTAGTGGTTGGATTTTGTGTTCCCTGGGCTGATACTGAAGTGTAGTTTCTCTGGTGTGGTTTTTTGAGATGAAGTACTGTCTGACTCTGATATTTGTGTTTCTGGCCCTCTTAAAGTCCCTACTCAGCTACCTCTTTGTTTTGACTAGAGCCCTCTGCTGTATCTCTGTGCTCTCAAGACCATGTCTCATCAGAACACCTGGGACTTGCTGAGTTACGTGTACACCCAGGCCACAGAGGCCCGGAAGGGATGGCTCAAGCTCATCTACCAACTCACCTCCCACTACGCCTCCTCACCATCAGTCCTTGCCAAGACTCTGGCCTCTGACCTTGGCTCTTCTTTGTCTTTCCTATTTCTTTCATCATCCCTTACAACTGAGAGGGACGGTCTTCAGGCAATTTATTTGTCCATTTAATATCTCCCTTGTCAGTGAGCCACATGGCTTAGCTTTCATAAGTGGAAAGGCTATCTTCCTACACCTAAGAAAAAAACACTGTGATTTGAGTTCTCCCACCCAGTTCTAGATATGCCTTAAATCTAAATTTAGAAAATCCTTTCTAGACAAAACTTAATATCAAGTCTTGATGTAGAATCAATGCAAAATACAATCAAAGCACAGAAGCAAAGATCAGAAATTACTTTGTTGTTCTAGGTCTACACTAATATGGTAGCCAATAGCCCCATGTGGCAATTTAACTTTAAATTTAAATAATTAAAATTAATTAAAATTTAGAAATTCAGGTCCCCAGTCACATGTGGCTAGTGGCCACCATATTGGACAGCAAAGACACAGAACATTAACATCATTGCAGAAAGTTCTACTGGATAGCTATTCTAGAGTGGTACCCTTCTCCCTTTCCTGAAGCACTGAAGTGTTTTATTCATATGGTAACTTCCCATAAAAATAAGTTTTACAGGATATGGCACTATACCTGAAAATATATTTTTAAACAATTACCCTTAATGTTTATGACCCTACCAGGGGTGTCCAACCTGCAGCGTGTGAGCCGCAGATGGTCCAGGATGGCTATGAGTGTGGCCCAATACAAAATCATAAATTTACTTAAAACATTATGAGATTTTTTTTGGTGATTATATGTCACAATGTATTTAATATATTAATGTATTTAACATAATGTGTGTCCCAAGACAACTCTTCTTCTACCAGTGCGGCCCAGAGATGCCAAAAGTTTGGACAGTGCTGCCTAAGACTCCTAAGAAGCTAGGTGAGTCAATAAGCCCCACCCACTTCTTCGAGTGTCAGTAATATTGTCTGTTTCTCCCAAGCCAATGCTATACAGTAGTGGAATGTAGTTCAAAATAAAAATTTTGAACTTTTATTCAAAAGTTATTTAAAATTTCAAGAGAGCAACAACAGAGTATTAACCCAAGTACTAGCTGTTCTGAGTGTGTGGTCTAATGTAACAGCATAGGTCTCACATTTATAAAGACAAGTTGGCTTTGTTCTAAGGTAATCATCGTACCTGAAAGAGAAATCAAGGCAGCCTTTCAGGCTCACTGGGGAATGTACTCACCAGAGGCAATGCCAGGGCCCATAGCTGCACTAGTGATGGCCAAGCTCAGATGTTAACTCAGCTGCCCAAGAAATGCCTGTGACTGAAGGGAGTCACCTAGCCAGAAAGTAGTGATAGGAAATAAGGGCCCTAAGATGCTGTATTAGAAAGCGTAATGCTGGAAGGTCTGGGCATGTCAGCTGCCTCCAGCTGGGTATGTTTCCATCACAGCCAGGGGCGTGTCCAGACAGGAAGTCTGAGATCTGTCAGGGCCATCATTTTAGAAACTGCTGGAGGATGGAGGAAAGGCAACACACCCTGGAACTTCACTACAGAAAAGTATGTTTGATTTTCGTGCCCGGACTGTGGGTATTAACACAGCATGGTGTCTAGGAGCTTGTGCACCAGAGAGAGCTTCCCTGCCTCAATTTGAGAGACAAGGGCACTTGAGGAAAGGCCAGAACAATGGCCACTCAGAACTTCAAAATGAATCGTCATTGCCAAGGAGCAAGACAGAAAAAAAAAGAATCTGCTTGTAAGTTGACTAATCAGAAACTGAGGGAAAGAGAGAAAGAGAGATAGAGAGGAAAGAAAGAAAGAAAGAAAGAAAGAAAGAAAGAAAGAAAGAAAGAAAGAAAGAAAGAAAGAAAGAAAGAAAGAAAGAAAGAAAGAAAGAAAGAAAGAAAAGAGAGAGAGAGAGAGAGAGAGAAATCGATCTGAGGTGGAAAGTAAAACTTAGAACCTGTAAAAAAATAAACAATAAACCTATCTTTAAAAATAGACTTAGAACCTGTAAGCATTCTGTAAAATATATAAATAAACTCCCACATCTTTTTAGAGTGTCACAGATTGGTATCTACTCATGGAAATGCTGATTAAAATGCAATAAAAATAATTTTTAACTGAATAGCTGAGCTCAAAATTTTTAAAAAAGCATTTTCAGAATGAATAGTAAGAACAAAGCCACAGTGGATTCAGTCTGAGTTGATTCTGATTCATTTAATGGTCTAAATGGTTCTTGCTCAGGGTTATCTTCAGGTGGCCTTGTATCTCATGTTGACCCCTAGCCTTGGGCAGAGAAGTCCTGGCTTTGTGCCCAGGCCGGGTTCTTTGTCACCTTCTCAGTTCAAGTTCAGAAGCTGCATAGAGGATCTCCCTGAGCTCCCTGAGCCAAAGATTCTGGGGACCCAAGAGATGTCCTTGGAGAAAGGCCCTTGAAGAGCTACTCCTGCTGTGAAAAAAGAAGTAGAAAAGTTCAGCCACCTAACTTGGGAAAATGGTATGAAAACCTAGGGTTTTAATTTCTCACAGTGGACTTTTTAAATTTTAATCCCAACCCTAGGCAGATAGCAAACTCCCAGTGGAGAGGAAAGGGAAAAATACATTTAAAAACTGTATTGACCTAATAGAAAGTAGAGAAGAGAAAAAAAAGAATAAAATATAAAGAATGGTAAAGAGAAAACACAATGTAATGGTAGAAGTAAGTCCAAATAGATCAATAATCAAAATATATATAAATATTAATATATTGAACTTGCTTATGAAAATACAGATTCTCAGAAGGATATTATAAAATTCAACTATGTACTGCTTATCAGAGAAACACCTAAAATATGATGATGGGGAGGTCATTGTGTAAAGAAATATAAACAATAAAATTTACTAGGAAAATATTAATAAAAGTTAAACTCATATAACAATATCAACTCTTAAAACTTTAAGACAAAAAGAGTCATTACATAAGAACACAAAGATAAATAAAAATAAATTAATTCACACTGAAGAAATAGTAATTTGGAACCTCAAATATGTGTGTGCATGTACAAATCTATCATCATAGCTATAGAAGATGTAAACAACCTAATTAATCCTATACCCAAATTTCAAGAAATACATTCTTTCTAGCATACATGAAACATTTTCTTAAAGCTGACTATAATAAATTAAAAAATAAATTTCAGACAAATACCCAATGATCCCTAATCACGTAAAACATGTTCTCTAACAACAATGTAATACAATCAGAAATCACTATAATATTTACACTGTCCTATTAATTTTGCAAATCTCTAAATAATAATTAAGATAGACAAATTAACAGAAATTACCACATGTTTTGCCCTGCCCAGATGATGAAAATGCTAGTACCAATATGTGTGGTATGCCATTTAAGCAGTAGTAACAAGAAAATTTAGAGCTTCAAATACATATAACAGAAAAGAAGGAAGCACATACCTCAAAGGTAAATCAGAGCAGAGAAAGTACCCCTGACCAGTATGGCTCAGCTGGCTGGACATTGTTCCACAAAGCTAAAGGGCATTTGTTCAATTCCCAATCAGAGCACATGCCTAGTTTATGGGTTTAGTTCCCTATTGATTGGGGCATGTGTGAGAGGCAACCAATCACTGTTTCTCTCTCACATCAATGTTTCTCTCCCACTCTTCCCCCTCTCTAAAAATAAACAAACAAACAAATAAAATCATTAAAAAACCCAGAGAAAGTAGAACAAATAATAACAAAAAGAAAGGAAATAGATGAAAGGGAAAATAATCAGTAAGGAATCAATAGACCCAAAAGCTAGTTCTTTCAGAACACTAATAAAATAGAAAACCCAAGCAAAACTGATTGAGACAAAAAGAGAAAAGATTTGGAAAAAAGGATATAACTGTAAATAGAGTCTAGATTATTAAAAGTACTAGAGAATACAATGACTATCCTTAATACATTAGGCAATTTAATGAAATAAAGTTCTCTAGAAATATGTAAGTCATTAAAACTTACTTGAAAAAGAAATGGCCATCAATATATGTATTTATACCTATTAAATGAGTTAAATCTGTAGTTTTAAAAATTGTACCCAATAATAAAACACCATGCCAACTAAGTGCTTACCCAAAGAGATGAGTTTTACTAAATCTTCAAATTTATTTGCTGTACAGGACAGACTTTTTCAGTAAAGATAAAAATAGAAGATCCCCTTGCTTCATTTTATGAAATAAGTATATTCTTAACACTCAAACCAAAGAAAACATAAAAAAAGTTGGTTATCCTTACTTTTGAACACATGTGCACAAATATTTAAAATATTAGCTAACTGAATGAAGCAATGCATTGAAAACACATCACAATTGCTAAGACACAAAGCAAATATAATAAAGTGTTAATTATAGAATCTGGGTGGTGGATAAATGGGTATTCACTGTATAGACCAACTTTTCTGTGTGTTTAAAATTTTTCATATTGGAACCTTGGGAGAAGTAAGAAATAAAATGTTTGAACATCAGCAACCTGTAAAAATATACCACGGCAGAATCCCAAGGGTGGTTGAACATTAAAAATCTATCAGTGTAATTCACCTCATTAAACAGATGAGCAGTTCATGAAAGTACAACTTATAGGGAAAAAAAGAAAGAAAAACTATTGGGAAACTGGGAATGGACTACAACTTCATTGTCCTGATAAAGAGTGTTGTAGGATTCAGCTTGGCTGTGAGTGGCAGAAAACTCCAGACTTCATAGAATTTTCTTTCTTCCTTATGTATTATGTTTTGTGTGGTCTTTATTTCTAAAATTACTTCAAGTCCAATATGATCGCTTGAATTTATCATCACATCTGCATTTCAGGTGGTAGATAGGAGAAAGAAGGAAAGTGGTTATGTTCCCCTTTTGGGATACTCCTGGAATTTGCATAAATGGCTTTTACTTACATCCAATGGCAGCAACTAAGTTATATATCCTCACCTAGTTGAAGGTCGTAGAGAATACAGGCATTTTTCTTCATAGCCATGTCTCCAAAATAAAATTTAAATGTTCTTCTGAGTCAAAAATGGAAGAACTCACTGAGAGGTGGGAGGTACAGGGAAGACCAGCAGTGTCTTCTACATGTATCTACCAGAAACCCCCAGAAAACATGATACCTAGTGGCACAACACTAGAGGTGTGTTCTTCAGAGTCAGGAACAAGTCAAGGGTACCTGTTAGTACAGCTTCTTTTAAACACTGGATAGGGTCCTAGCCAGGGCAATACCTTTAAAAACAAAAAGAATTAGAAAGAGTAAAAGAAAATTTTACTTATTTGCAGACTATAGAAAATGTAAGAGAATTTGTGGCCAAATAATTCAGACCAATAGGAAAATTCAGCATTTTGAATACATATTCATGGTTTAAAAGACAAAAACCATGTTATGTGTGTGTGTGTTCATATATATATATATATATATATATATATATATAAAATCTCTCATTTACAATAGATACTTAGGCCAAAATTAATGAAATACATATTGGGAAAAATTATAATATTTACATAAAAGATGCCCTAGATAAATGATGAGAAACTCAATGATTGGAGGATATAATTGTTAGATTCTGTAGTTCTCCCCATGAATTTATAATGGATCCATGAATCATTGCAATTCCAATCAGAATCCAAACAAGATTTATCATGAAATGTAACAATCCTACTCTAAAGTTCATATGGAAGAGTAAAGGGACAAAATTAGCAAAGAAATTTTTGAAAAACAAAACTGAGGAATTGAAACTTGCCCTACTAGGCTAATTATGAGGCTATAGTTATTTAAACAGTGTAGTGTTGGAGCAAGGACATAAAATTAAGCCAAAGGAACAGAATGAACAAAATAAGTCCATACTGACCTGTACATGTATGGAAACTTGATATGGGCAGAGATGGCTGTATGTATCAGCAGAGGGTGGTGATTATTTAAATGGTGCCAAGACAACTGGCCATAGTCAGTGTAGCTACAGGGGAAATTTTTTTTAGCTTTCACTTCATGCCATCACAAAAAATGCATCCCACACTGATTAAAAACTTAAATGTATAGAGAAAGTCTTTAAAGTTAAAAAGAAAGTAAGGAGAATGTCATTACATTTCTTTAGGTTTCTTAAACAAAACACCAAAAGCACAAATGATTAACAGTGAGAATTTGAATGCATTAAAATAATAGCATTCCATTAGACAAAAGATACAATAAGCAGTAAAAATGCAAGTCACAGACTTAGAGAAGTCAAATACATGTTACTGGGTATTAATATCCAGAATATAAAAAAATCCCCCAAAACCAGTAAGGCAAAATGAGTAATATGGTAGAAAAAATGTTGAAGTTTCCATTGTTAATTATTAGAGATAATTAAATAGCATAAAAAATAAAAAAATATACCTTAAGTAATAAATGCAAATTAAAACCATAATGAGGCATTATTTCACACCTATCAGATCGGGAACATTTTAGAAGTCTGAGAAGCCCAAGTGCTGGTAAGAATGTGGACGAGAAAGAAAGAGATTTTTAAACCATGGTTAGCGTGAATGTGTATTGTTAAAAACCACAGTAGAAAACAATGTTGTGATATCATATGAAGTTAGTGAATACACACCCTATGACCTAGCAATTCTACTGTGGGTATATACCCTAAAGAAACATGGAATAGAATGTTTGTTTTAGCAGTGTTTTTAACAGCAAAAAATTGGAAACAACCTAAATGTTCAAAAATAGAATTGTGGATAAATAAATGGTGCCAAACTCACACAATGAAATACTAAATATGTAGTCTACTAAATATATAAAAAACCAGGCAGGAAGGATACATGCTAATTTCAGAATAGTGATTACCTTTGGGCAGAGAGTAAGGGAACTGGGCAGTGGGGGTTGTGGTAAAATGTATTTGTAATGTTGAAACAAAACAAAAAACCTAAAGCCATTATGGCAAGATGTCAATCAGTTAAATCTGTTAAAAACAATGAGTCTGGCCCATATGCACAGACTGATAAGGAACGATTTCCAGGATGCATTGGTAAGGAAAAGAGTAAGTTGTGGAAGAATACGGAGAGTGGACTGCCACGTGTGTAAAAGCTGAAGGGGAAGATCCGCTTGTTCACATTGAATATTTCAGAACAATACGAAATAAATTGACAATGATGGCCTCTAAGGGGGCAGGAAGCTGGGGACTGGGGTCAGTAGTGGGAAAGAGACCTACTTCATATACCTTTTTCTACTATTGGACTGCTTTTATCACTTGCATATATTTTCTCAAAAGTAATAAATTAAAGCCAAAAAATTAATTAAAATGATATTTACCCCAACAATGCACTTAGAACCTAAATTACTGTTTTGAACAATATTTTGCATAAAAATGTAAGTGTATCCTTATGTCTACCATCTTCTCAAATGACTTATTTTTCCAAATAGTTCTTGATAATAAGCTCCTTATGATTAGTCACGCAGAAATATACACCCTGCCTGCTGCATCTGCTTTAACTGTGCATCTATTTATATGAGATGACAGATACTTTCCCTAATAAATCTGACCATTTCCCCTGCTAAGGAACTCAGATGAGTGCTGACTAAATGGTTGATGACACATGGGAGTTATTCCTACATTTTCCGCACACAGTAAGACAAATCAACTCAATGCCGAGTTCTTCTGTTATAAACACCAACAGCTTTGGGGCCTGTCAGAAGCGGGGGGGTGGCGGGGGGAGGAGGCCGGCATACAACAAATCCATAGTTTCTAGACTTTCTCTACCAGAGACAGGCAGAGGCAACTTGAGAGCAAAAGCAGGATTCGGAGTTCCTAACCTCAGATGCTTTCTTTCCATTAGCTAATTTATAATCAAGAAAGCCCCAATACTGACAGATCTAGAATTCAACTATCTCAAACAGTAATTTTTCCTCTTATATTTTACAATGAGTTTTTTAAAACTTGTTTTTAGGTTGTTTAAAGGCTAATTGCCTCAGTAGACTAGAATTTTCAAGACTTTTAGCTTAGGATCATTTTAGGAAACAAAACAAAAACTGAGTCTCACTGCCATAGTGACCCCAAGCTAGGTCCTTATGGTCCAATGCCCCAACTGGTGTTAAGTGCAAAGATCTGGTTTATTTCACTTTACAGGTATCAGGGAGGCAAGAGAGAGACTTGAGGTAAAGGGGGAAAAGAGCGGAGAGGATCACAGTCATCTCTTTTTCATGTCTTTCATTTCACAACTTCTTCCTTCCCATGCCTGCTGGTGCGCTCCCTTGCCTTGTTCCAGAGCCAAAAGGCAGGTCAATTTTGCTGCTTCTTATCCAAGTTGGCAGAGGTTGTGGCAGCAGGGTGGTAACTCTGCCCGATGTTCTCAAGCTGCAGTTGGGACACGTCCAACAGCAAAGTCACTCAGTAAACAGTTCTCTGTTTTCTCTTTTCCTTGAGTTGGCTGTAATATCTCTCGGCGCTAGTACCACCCACTCTTTAATTCAAACCAAGCCCACAGACCAGAAACTTCCCAGATCACCCTATCTTAAAGCACTCTTTTGCTGGGTACAGAATGCCATCTATAAAATCATTGACATGCTACATTATTTCAATTCCAAGCCCTAATGATGTCTTTTGGATGGCTTGGTTATTCCATTTTTAGTAATATTCCTTGTACATCATTCATTTCAATATTCAAGAGCCTTATTAATGTCTATTTTGTGCCTAGCTTTGGGTTGGGATAGGGTGGGGTAGGGTAGGGGATTAACATGTATTACCTGGAACAGTTCCTTATTTTAAGAAGTTTACAGACTAATTGGAGAGAGGGAAGTCAAGATGAAATAAAGAACAACTCAAAATGAAATATCTCTTTAAATACCAAAAGCAAGCAGGTAAATATTGGAGACCTGGAAAAGTTAGGAAAAGCTTGAAGAAAGACGTTGGACTGGAGCTGGGTTTGTAAGGTGGAGTAGAGGTTGGGAAGGGATTTGCAGGTGTGACAAGATGATCAAGATCTCAAAGGATGGTCTCAGAAGAGCAGATTATGGGACTGTCAAAAACCAGTCTGACAGCAGAATACAGGTAAATAAATGAACAAATAAAACCATGGGGCAAAGAGAGATTAATAAATTAGCTCCTCGAGATCAAAGGGACTTCATGAATCATGTCACCCACATTTTGCCTTCATTTTATAGATGAGAACCCTGGGGATTAGAGCAGTAAAGCAACTTCACCGTATCAGGTAACAGCTTACTACCAGAGCAGAAATTCAACTCCAGGGTTTCTGATTCCCAGTGCATCGCACCCTACTTCGAACCACCACACTATTATGCTCAGATGACTCAAGGCCAATGGGGACCAGTGTCATACCAACAGTAACAATATGATAAGTTCTGAAATAGAGGACTGTAGAAGGGATAAAGTTCATTTTGTGCACAACAAATAGTTGGGATATTTCTAAACTTCTTTTATTGAATTGCAGAACTTGTTGCATCATGTTTCACCTCCTCTGCTTCACAAAGTCTTCCATCACATGGCCCTGCCTGGCCCTTCTGACCTTTATTTCCCAATACTCCCCACTCTATAGCATTCACTCCAGCCAGGTAAGACCATCCATGGTCCCCAGCTTTTGCCAGGCTCATTCTTACCTCTGGGACATTGGTCCTGTCATTTCCCTCTTTTGTAAGGTTTTTTTCCCTCCAACTCAACATTGACATAAAACCCAGAGCTCAGTTAGGATCTTCAGCTACCTCAAGTCTTCTCTATACTTTTAGTTAGTTCAATGCAATCCAATTCATTTCTGTAAAATATTATGAAGAACCTGCTGTATGCCAGGTGCTCCTATTAGGCATTTGGGATTCCAAAATAAGTAAAGTATGGGTGCTGTCCTCAAGGTGCTAAGAGCCTGAAAGGGGAATTCAGGCTTGAAAACAAACTACTCCCACCCAGAATCATAAAAATAGGTACAAAAGATGGAGATAGCACACCCAGAGGATGGAAAGGGAAGAGACTCATCGAGACAGAGATATCCAACGTAGGTTAATGGATGAGAGGGAATTTATCAGGGGTTAAATTGGGGGAAAGGAACAGAAAAGGGCTATTCTAGGCATCGTAGACCAGATGTGGAAATTCACAGCATTTGGTAACTTTGGCTTTGTTTTGTTGTTTACTAAAACCAGATTTGGGACCAGGATTTGGTTTGCCTTCAAAACAGAGTACAAATGGAAGAGCAAGGGGAGATAAGGCAGGAGAGGTGGTCAGGGGCCCCTTACCAGGCTACAGAGCCTGGACTGCAGTGTGTAGATGATGAAGAACTATTGAAAACATTTTAAGTGTCATGTATTTAGATGGATGGTTTGGAGGAAAGTGGGCTCCCCCTTGCATTCAAGCAATCTAGTAAAGCTAAATCAAAGAAAGTTATGGAGACAGACCTTGAAGAATGGATAAAATTTCAATAGACTAAAATGGAAGGGAAGTCATTATATCATTAGTGGAAATAGCAAAGCAGTCATTTAATTGTTACCTAATTGTTTCAGGTATGTTAACTTTTTTTCTCCTGAGATATATTACTTAAATTCTTCAATGACAGGGATTATTTTTCAGATTTCCTTTTAATAGCTCCATGTAGCTAACACAGCTCTGGATATAAAGTGGGCACTTGGTCAATTATAAATGACCTTTTGGGAGGTGGCAAAACAATGGGGCGGGGAAGGAAAAAAGAAAATTCCTTATATTTGTTCATGATGGGAGTTTGTTTTTATTCCTAAATCTGTTGCTAAGAATGAAAAGTCATAAGGTTTTATAAATCCACATTTGAAATAAAGATGGTGTGTGTAATTGGAAACTTACGGTTGTCTAGTAAAGGACAGAAGATTCCAATTAAAGCCAAAATTCCATCTCTAAGCAGCCTTTCTCACTGTGTGGGCATCCCAACTGCTAAGTTTGTTTAATAGATCAAATTAAATGGATGACTGGTTTTGAAGGGCATCTTAGGGACTTGGGACTTAGCTTTGCTGTGGAGCATGTTTCCCTAAGCTCACTACTGACAGAAGTATTCAGTCTTATTATCAGAAAGTCAGGCCACTTTTAGATATTGCAGAGTGACAATATGATATAAACATTTCATGAAGGACTATATATACATGTTATTTATTTTTTCTTAAAGAGAAACAAAGGGCACTGGGTTCCACCAGTTCTCTTTCCCCGCTCCAAATCTGGCCAGGCTCCAAAAAATAACCTGCCAAAAATTTTTGTAAGTGCAAAGTAATTTTTGTTCCATTAAAATAAATGTCCTTTTTATGTGTTCAACAATGCTCATATTGCATTACATGTTATTTTTAACTGATAAGTGGTGAAATGCTGTTATGCAGGGATGACATTCCAAATAGTTAACAATGGTACATCAGGTACACCAGCCATTTAGATAGGACCCCTGAGCGATCTGGATAGATGGCAGCTGGTTCATTGGACCTGCACATACAGCTACTTTTGCCCATACATTACCCTTATGGTAATAGCCACCCATTTTCCTTTGGAGAAGGAAATACCCCATTCCAAGTGATCTTGAAAGAAATGGCTATTAAGGGACCCTACCTTCCTTTGGCCACAAGGCTGGGACATGTGATCCATATTTAGCCAGCCAAAACATTCCATTCTTTCACCACACTATTGATTGAGAAATGAGTGCATGACCCAGTTCTGTCCAAGCAGGGTCCTCCCCAGGACGTTTCCTCTGGAGTTAATTGGGAAGATTTCCCATACTTTGGAGATTGCTAAACTTGAAGGATATGGCCTGGTGCCTTCACAGAGGAGAAGTTTTATTGAAGAATGAAGACTTCTGTCTCACAACATGGTTTGAGCCTTTGGATCCAGCCATGCCCACAGACAGATGCAATCTCCTGGACTTCCCATGTACTGAAAGAATTTTTTTCTTTCTTTCCCTCATTATTTTTTCTTTTTTTTTAAACTTAAACTAAATTGAGTTGAAGTTTTGTCCCTTGCATTCAGATAACTACTTAATAACTATGCCCACATAACATAATTATATATAATTTCCATTATATAAATGCTGATGAAATCTTGGACTTAATCAAAAACTCTGTTTTTTATTAGACTGTCCTAAGGTTCCAAACCAATACATTATGCAACTAGAAGCCATCATGGATCCTTAATCAGAAGAATAACAAAATAAAGATGGTGTTTCAGAAAAGTTTGCCTGGCACTGATGTGTGTAAATAATCAAAACAACATATGCTCACATGTATTCAGAAATACATATTTATTCACCTTAGTTTCAAATATGCCAGATGCTGTTTCTTTTTGTGTTAACATAACTAAACAGAACCATATTGTCCATAACTTAAGAATGCTTGGAGCCCTGACAGGTGTGCCTCAGTTGGTTGGGCATCATCCCACATAAGTGAAAGGTCGCCAGTTCAATTTCTGGTCAGGGCACATGCCTGGGTTGTGGCTCAGTCAGGGGTGCATGTGAGAGGCAACCAATCGATGTTTCTCTGCATCTGTTTCTCCCTTTCTTCCTCTCTCTCTAAAATTAAATAAGTAAAATCTTTTTTAAAAAAGAATGTTTGGCAATTATACACTCTGCCTTTAATTATTTGGAATACGAACCATAGTTTACATCATTTATTTACCTCATAACCATTAGAAAGTTACTATATGTAAGTCACCATTACAGGCTCTAGAGATAAAAAGAGGAGTTAGATAATTTCTTTGCCCACCAAGAATTCACAGTCTGGTGAGAAAAGCAGAAGTGTAAATATTAATAAACAGGTGTAAGAGTTGTCAAGACTGGAATCCTTCCTTCTGCTGAAGGTTTCCACCTTCCTCTAGGGGGCTCTGTTAGCCACGAGCTGGATGCAGTGGAGTACAGCAGGTGTACACAGCTCCATAAAGCAACTCTTGAGTATTAGGGCTAAAGTGCTCAGAGAATTATGTAGTCCTGATTTTCTGGCATTTCAAGCCCAACTCAGATTGCTTTAGTCTTTTTTATGTAAAGAACTTTCTTATGGAAAGAAGAGTTAGGTATCCATGGTTGATGGATGCCTTTCTTTATAAGGCCAGATGCGATCTTCAGGAAATTACTTTGGTTGATTCATAGTTCCATTTTTAAATTAAATTTATATTTTTAAAAAGTTTAATTATGTACAAAATTCTTGAGAACACAGAGAGAGGACCCATTAAATTTTCATTTTCGGTCATTGTCAAGCCTTTGTTTATTTGGAGCCACCCCTTCCTTAAGCAGGCACAGCAGATACCCTTTAGAGTGGATGGTATTACAAGAAATGTCTCCAGGCTGTCTCACTCTCCTCAGTTCCTCGTTTGACTTTGCAGTAACTTAACCCATAGCTGGAATTCACTTACAAATTCCAAGGAACTAAAAGCCAACAAGATACTGACAATAATTTCTTTCACCTATTTTTAAGTACCTGAATCTTTTGGTGACTGCTGTTTGGCTTCAGTGGATGATTGGTGTGTTTGAAAAGGAGAAAAAAATAAGTCTTCCATTCCTTTCTCCTTTTTATTCTAACTGGCTTTTAATATTCCATGTGGACTTACAAATTAAATGTAGTCTAAAATGGCCATTTTTTGCTCCCAAAGTAACTCCTAAAAGGGGAAAATATAATGTTTATTGTGTTAGATAATTTATTATAAAGGATTTAGTGTCTCACTTCTAAATTATATGATTTGGGGACTAGAAAGCTCTTCAGAATTTCTCATTCTACAAATATTCATATATTAAATTACTTGCCCAATTCACAGAGCTAGAAAGGGGCACAGCCAAGACTAGAACTCAAAGTTCAGTAAAGTTCTCAGCATTGCTGATACATTTCCTGCCCACTTCTCATAATAGCTATTACAAATCTTCACCACGGCTTTCCTGAATCTTATACACCTACATCCCTATCACTCTGGCCCCTACTTCACAGAAAATTTAAAGTCACCAAGTATGACTCCAGTTTTCACTTTAAATGTCCTCATATCTCATCTCAAAGGAACATTATCATTACTTTTCAAGGGTAATCCTGCAATTCGTTAGCTGTCACTCATTGAGTCCCATCTCCTCGAGACCTTATTCTATCAATTATTTCTTCCCACATATGTGGATGGGAACCTGTTCTTTTTAGCAAATAAACATGCTCAAGAACTTGCATATATCAAGACTTTCTACCCCATTCCAGAAACATTCTTTCTTTTCTTTTCATCAGCATCAAGCTTATTTTTGTAAAGGTGTCCTCTTACTACATTCTCACCCCCTATTCACTCCTACAACTTCAACAATATACTTTTGACACTATCATTCAGCTGACAATGTTTGGGCAAAGAAAATCTGTGCCTTTCAAGGACATGTCAGTTCCCTCCTTTTGCAAATCTCTTCTCTTTTGGCTTCCTTATTCTCCTTCTAACATTGGGTTTCTAAGTTTTTCTCTCTTCCCTTATTCATTCCTTAATTTCTGATGCTTCCCAGGATTCTTTACTTAGCACCCTTTCTTTCTCATTCTGTTCTTTCTTTGGACAAATCTCACTCATATCCATGGCTCAGTTTTCACATGCAAATTTGTGTAATGCATAAATGCCTTTTAAAGGAAAAAAAATCCTTTTAAGTTTTCAACGTTGACCAAAATTATTTCATTGTAATATTATTTACTTACCTAAATATAAATTCTTTACACTTACAGTTCTTACACAAGTGTAAAACCAAACACTTTATAAAATGAATTTAAATAAAACTAAAAAGCTAAAAAACTCATAAAATGAAATAAACATTAATTTATGTGGATTATTATGTTATTTTCTTGAAAGTAAATTGTCAACTCATAATGTGAATATGGGGCTGGTTTCTAATAGATTCTTTTTAATTTAAATAGAAGTATGTACCATGTAATGATTCACTTCTCCCACCACTTTTTTCTGTTCAGACTACTACGCAACCTTCATTCATATGGGTAAGCAACACAATGACACCATTTTGTCTTCACTTGACCTGATTGCATCATTTACTTAATAAGCCTGGCTCTGCGATACTTGGCACCAGCAAGATTATAAACATGAATACAAATGTAGACACTGAAGTAAATTGGCAATTATCAGAAGGTGGTCATCCAGATAATCCAGATTATTATAGAAGTAAACGGAGAACTAGAGCATGAATGTAAAAATCAATTAAGTGAACACATAGACCCTGAAAATAAATTTGATGGATCCCAGCTATTCAGGAACCCAAACTTTGTGAATCTTGAATCTGTATTGATAGCCCCAAACCCTCTCCTGAGCCTCTGGCCTGTATTCCAACTGCCTACTAAAAATTCCTCTACCTACATGACCTATAATCACCTCATATACAACATGTCCAAACTGAACTTGTTATCATTCCCCACGCACACACCCACCTTAACCTGTATTCCCAATCTTAGTTAGTGACATCATCATCTACCCAGTTACCTGAGCCAAAAACTGAAGTCTCATACTAGGTTCCTTCTTCTGCCTCACCACCTACATGCAAGTATTATAGATTCTACATCCTAAACTTCTTTCAAATCCACAATTATTTTTATTTTCACCCAAAAATCCTACTTAAAAACTATTCTAAGAAAATAATCTAAATATTAATAAAGTAATAAATAGACAAAGAATAAAGATGTTCACTTCATTATTAAACTTAAACAACATGACTTTAAGAGTAGGGGAAAAACTGAACAATATTTGATACACATTATCATTATTCAAAAACAATATAAAATTATAGTTCCTGGCAGACTAGGTATCAAAAATGTTTTAAGTGCTCAGTGAAAAACACCTTAAAATGCTGATTAAATTTAATTTTTGTAGATGTACGGATGTAAATGAACAATGCAAGTGATTCTGAGAAGCCAAAATAAAGAACAAGAAAGAGGGGATCATGAATCCAGAGAGCTATGAGAGATCCGAGCCAGGTCTTGCCTTGACTGTCAATCTTTGGTGGTCTAGGCCCAAGGAAGTCACGATATTATATTATATTGATATTATAAAGCAAGGAACCCCCAAAAAGCAATATCCTCAGTGAGTATACTAGAAAACAATCCACTCCACAGAAGATGTTAAGGAAAATTTCCTGTCTCAGTCTTGGAAATAAAAGAAGGCAAAAACTAAGTCTTCCCTGATAGCTGAAGACTACAAACCCATCCTCAAATGGGTCTGGTGAATTTATAGAATCTGAATGGTCCCAAAAGTGCAAGCAGAAATTTTCATTCAAATTAATACTAGGTTGGTGGTTCCCCAGACACTTAGCAAAAACTAAAACAAATCTCTCTTGGAAAGTCAACTTCCACTTAGGTCTCAAAAGAATTCCACTGAGAAAATTTCAAGGACCATAAACCCACAGTACAACATTATGAGACATGAAGAATAAGTTATTGTCAACAAGTTTCAGCATAAAAATTCAGAATTTTAGCTTCAGTTATAAAAATTATTGATATAGAATATAAAATAAACATGTTTAAATATTTACATAAAAGATAATAAAGCCAAAAATGAGTCTATAAAATATTAGTTGTGCCCTGGCTGGGTAGCTCATTTGGTTAGAGCATTTTCCCAATACATCAAAGTTGTGGGTTCGATCCCCAGTCAGGGCACATACAAGAATTAACCAATGAATGCATAAGTTTGTACAACAAATCAATGTCTCTCTCTACCCCTCCCTCCCTTCCTTTCTCTCTCTAAAATTTATAAATAAAATTAGCTGATTTATGAAAGAACCAATAAAAACTTTAAGAAATACAAAATACAAGTATTAAAATTAGAAAAACCTACCATAGTATGTGGACTGAAATATCAGATTAGACAGAGCTGAAGAAATAATTAGTAAATTGAAAAACAGATCTAAAGAAATTATCCAAAATACAACATAGAAAGCCAAAGAGATAGAATATATATAAAAAGATGAACAAACAGCACACAGTGAGAACATCTAAAAATAAATACAATACTGAACGATGAATAGGAAATTTGAATGAGATAATTATAATCTTTCCAAAATGAAATTATTAAAGAATGAATTTTTGGATTCAAGAAGCCCAATATATTGCAAATACAGTTAAAACACAGAATCTAGACCTAAACCATCACTGGAAAACAGCTAACATTGAACTTCATGGAGAAAGACTGAATTTTCCCACTAAGATCTGAAATGAAACAAGGATGCCTACTATCACCAGAGCTACTCAACACTATCCTGGAAGTTCTAGCCAGAGAAATTAGGCAAGAAAAAAAAGACATGCAAATTGGAAAGAAGTAAAACTGTTCCTATTTTCAAATAACATTATCCCTATGCAGAAAATTCCTCCCCCTCTCCCAAAATTCATAATAAACTAATTCAGCAAAATTGTAGGGTATAATATCAACAATCAAAAATCCGTAGTAAGGGGGGCATAAAGGGAAAAATCGGGACAACTGTAATAGAATAACAATAAAAAGACAGTACAAAAAAAATCAAACAATTCCGTTTAAAATAGAATTCCCAAAACAAAAATAGCCCAGGATAAATTTAACCAAGAAGGTGAAAGTCTTGTACAGTGTTAAGTGTAAAAAATTACCAAAAAGAATTGAAACCAATAAATAGAAGGACATCTGGTGTTTATGGATTGAAAAACAGTTCTGTTAGATAACAATACTAGCCAAAGCAAACTACAAATTCACTCAAAATTCCAGTGGCCTTTTCTGCAAAAATAGAAAAGCCAATCCCTAGTTCATATGGAACTGCAAGGGGCTTCAAATAGGCAAAACAATATTAAAAAAGAACAAAACTGGAGGCCTCACACTTTCTGGTTTAAAACTTACTAAAAGAGATAGTAATCAAAACAGGGTGTCACTAGCATGAAAATAGGCCCTTAGACCATGGAAATAAAGTTGAGAGTCCAAAAATAAACCCATACATCTGTGGCCAATTGATTTTCAACAAGGGTGCCAAGAACAGTATTTTCAAAGAATGGTACTGAGACAAGTGGATATCCACATACAAGTTCTACTGGGAAGAGTTCAGTGCAATTTTCATCAAATTATTCCAGAGAAATTCAAGAAAGGATATCACAAGAAAAAAAATTGAGATCAATCTCACTCATCAACATAGATGCAATAATCATAAATAAAATATTTGCTGCCCAAATCTAGAATCTTTTTAAAAAGCATTCATCATGAATAAACCAGCTCTTCAGGCAAACAGTCTTGGTTTGTAGTTGTTTGCTGATTTTCATGGTGTAAATACTACAAATGTGGCTAGTATCAATCTACTAGTGTAACTTTACTGAATGAAAAGATGGGGAGAGATGCTAAAAATATCTTTCACAAATATTATGAGCTGGCTCCTGTATATCATTTACATGACAGAGGTACCACTGAATACCAATGAATAAAGATAATCAGGCTATGATAATTAGCTATCCATATTTTAAAAATGAAATTGAATCTCTACCATGTAATCATATCCAAATTCAATTCCACATGAATTATGGACTTAAATATGAAATGCAAATTTTAACATTTTTAGAAAATAATATAGAACATCTTTCTAAATTTGAGGTAAGAAATTAAGTCAAAATCACTGACAATAATGAAAAAGATTGATTTTTATATTAAATTATAAAATTTTTTTCATCAAAATACACAATCAAAAGAGTAAAAAACTCACTACTGAGTGAAGTGGCAAAAATTCTCACTTGGAGAAGATATTTTTTTCACACCAGGACAGTTGGGTAACATTTTCTTCTGCCTCCTTGGTGTCCTTGCTCTAGTCACTCTCTTTTCTCTTCTGTAGCTTAAGCCTCTTCCTCTCTGCTAGCTTTCCCCCACAACTCTCCTTTTTCTCTTCACAGCCGAACTTGTTCAAAGATTAATATACATTCACCTTCTCCACTTACTTCTCAACCCAATTCTTAATTTACCATTTACTTCTTATTTCCCCTAAGCTCTGATACCTTGGATGACACAACTGTTTATAAGGTGGCTTGATAATGTCAAATTCAATTAATGCTTTTCAACACTCATCTGACTGGCCAATCCTCATGAGCATTCAATAATGTTGACCACTTCCTTTTTAAAATTAATTCCTCCATTTGTTTCTGCAACAGTACACATCTCTGTTTCTCACTCCTTCTGAATACCCTCTGCAGTTCTACTCTTGTTGCTGCTTCCCACCTCCCACCAAATTTAACTACCTTTTAAAAATATATAAAAAAAAATACATGTTCATTAAAAAAATTCTAGGACATTTAGGAAAATATAAAGAACAGAATTAAAATTATCAATAATTCTAATACCCAAAGATAATAATAACTATTACTGACATTTTAATATATGCTGCTGAGCTTTTTCTAGAATATATATTTATTTTCATAAAATGCTAACTACTGTACATAATAGTCCTTTTATCCCTTAATATAATGTGTAACATTCTCTCATATCAGTATAGATTAATTTTATTATTCTATTAATAGCCAATATTCATTGAGTTTTTATTAAAGGTACTGTGCTAGTGTGTGTGTGTGTATATATATATATGTATATATATATATATACACATATATATATACTATAACCTTCTAACATAGAAGCTATAGTATTACCCCTATTTTACAGATGAGAAAATTAAGACTCTGACAATTTCAGTAAATAGTCCATGGTCTAATAATTAGTAGCTCTAGTAAAGAGCTATCCAAGATTTGATCTATTTCTCATTGACCAGAAATAGGTCACCTGTTGACATTTAGACCAAACACATAGGTACAGGATTACCATCAGCATCACAATTCACTCCATGGACTATGCCCACCTTCTCTGATTGTATTACCACTCAATATCTGAAAAATAGCAATTCCCTTAGCAAGGGAGAATAGGAAAACAACTGTTAGGGTAGCAACCAATATAATGCCAACAGCCGTTCTGAATTTTATGTATGTGTTCTGGGCATACTCAAGGGTTGTCAGTAACTGAGTTGTGCGGCTGTGGGGTAGAAGCCACTCCCACCACCTCCTCCCAAGCCTGACCAGCATCTCCCTGTCATGGGAGATCTACTAGTCCCAATTCCCTGTGGCCCCACCCTTCCAAATCATGCTCTGGACAGAATCTGGGACAGATTGAGTTGTGTGGCTCTAGAAAAGGGGACATTTTTACCTCATACATACCACTGGTGTAGAGCCCTCCCTTCACATGACCAAATTTTGGTGTGTTTGGGCCTGATAGACTCTGCTGGCCTCACTCTGATGACTTCCTAAGACCCCGCCACACCACAAAATTGTGCAAGTGCTTTTGGTACAGCAAGTGGCAGCTAGATTTGTTACACCGTGGGACATTTGCTGAGTGGCCTCAGACCCAGCATTGGCACTGAGTTTGAACCTGTATCAGTCTGGTAAACACCATTCCCCTCTACTTGGTGAGTCACCGAGAACCTACCTCTTGCAACTCAAGTACCACCAGAGGCTCATTCAGTGACTGAGCTTAACAGGCAGCTGACAGGGGAAGGCAGGCAGAGGCAGATCTTGGGGTGTCTTGGGACCTTTATTGACCTGTCCTCAAGTCCAGTGCTGGTAAAAGCCAGCATTGGAGCACAGCTTGGACCTTTCTGCTCACTCCTAGGCCCAGCAGAGGTAGCCACAAACAATGGATTACTTTTTAGTTCCAAGCAGGGTGCCCAGGACCAGTCACAGGCAGCAACTGGCATTGGTCTTCACCAGAGTCCTTCCCAAGAGACCCCAGAACTAACACATCCAGAGGTCAGCTTCAGACAACATCAGAGCAGGATCTGATTAGCTTCATAAGTAGTATATACAAAGGGAGATCTTGGCCCTGCTGAGGCAGGATCTAATTAGCTTCATAAGTAGTTTATACAAAGGGAGACCAGAGCCTGCTGAGGCAAATTCCACTTCATGTGGTCAACACCTGCACAGCAGCTGGTACACTGTGGTTAAGGTTGATTCTTACAGTCAGCCAGCCTGAGGGTCAACCCCAAGCATGAATGAACCAACAGCAGTCAAGACTCAGTTACAACAGGAGGGCCCACATAACCCACACAAGGGACATTTCTGGAGCACCCAGCTCAGGTGATCAAGAAGACTGCACCACTGGGAACCCCAGGACACCTACTACATAAGGCCACACTACCAAGACTGGGAGTCATAGCAGATCTACCTATTATAAACACAAAGAGGTAGACAAAATGGGGAGACAAAGAAACAGGCCCCAAATGAAAGAACAGGAGAAATCTCCAGAAAAAGAGCTAAATGAAATGGAGACAAACAATTTATCAGCTATAGAATTCAAAAAAATTATTATAAGGATGTTCAAGGAAGTTAGAACTACAACAGCATGAAAAAGGACTTAGAAACCATGAAAAAGAACCAGTCAGAAATGAAGAATACAATACCTGAAATGCAGAATATGCTAGAAGGTGTAAAGAGTCAGTTGAATGCAGCAGAAGATCCAAAGAAATGAAAACACTAATTTGAAAGAATATGCACCCCTATGTTCATTGCAGCATTATTTACAATAGCCAAGATATGTAAGCAACCCAAATGTCCATCAGTAGATGAATGGATATAAAAGTGTGGTACGTTTACACAAAGGAATACTACTCAGCTATAAAAAAGGAAATCTTATCCTCTTCAATAGTATGGGTGGACCTGCTAAGTGAAATAAGTCAGTCAGAGAAAGATAAGTGCCACAAGATCTCACTCATATGTGGAATCTAATGAACAAAATAAACTAACAAAGTAGAAACAGACTCATAGAGAGAGAACAGACTGAAAGCTGTCAGGGAGGAGAGGCATGGGAGGCTGGGTGAAAAAGGTGAAGGGATTAAGCAAAAGAAAACCGAAAAACTCATAGACACAGACAATAATATGGTGATTACCAGAAGGAAAAGTGGGTGGGAGTGGTAGAAGAGGGTAAAGGGTTAATAAATGGAGATGCAAGATCTGACTTGGGGTGGTCAACACAGAATACAGTATACAGATGATGTATTACAGAACTGTACACCTGAAAGCTGTATAATTTTATTATATTGTCACCACAATAAATTTAGTTTAAAAGACAGAACAGAGGAGGCTAAAATAAATTATATTTTCTCTTTTAAAAAAATGAATAAGTTTTATGTATGTAGTATAATTTAAGAAATCCCATGTTGAAGGATATTTAGGTTGTTGCTAATTTTATACTATTATAAAGAAAGCTGCAATGAACATATTTGTAGCTCTTTCTTACATTTAAATTGTTTCTTAAGTGACTAGAGGCACAATTTTTATACCAAAGCAAAATTTTAAGGTTAAAAAATATATTGCCATGTTATCCTCCAAAATGTTTAAGCAAATATGCAACTGTCACCAGAAGAGTATGAGAGTACCCATTTCTTCACACTCTTGAAAACATTAATTAGCTTCATCACTGTTTTAAATATTTGAAAATATAATTTAAAATTGTAAAATTTTTTCTTCTAAATCTTCATTTTTAAATTGCAAAAGTAAAAGTTGCTTTTTGACAAAAATTTTGTAGCATAAATATGTAAAAAGTAGGGAGACCCCCAACTCTCTCCTCCCCAGTGGTAATTGTTGTTAACAACTTTTTAACTCCACAGTTGCAGGAATGTTGTCTCTCCTGTTTGGTGCTGGATCCCTAGTTAACTACCGGATTCCCAAGATGCAATGCAGTATAAATGTTCATTTGTAAAAATGGCATCATACCTGACATTATTTCCTGAAATTTGATATTCTTACTCAACAATATATTGTAAATGTGTTTATATTATTTACACATATAGACCTGCTTCATTTTAAAAAAATACATGAACAGTATTCCACTGTCTGTATATAACATAATTTATCAAACTCTTAGATTATTTCAATTTTTCACTACTATAAGCACCACTGAAATGATTATGCTTGGAATTATATCTTTCTTTTGTAGTACAAACATTTCTGAAGGATAAGGTCCTATAACAGATCCAAGGTCCCAAAAAACACGTGCTAAACTGCTTACTAAAAGATTGCACCAAGTTACACTTTCTTGAATATGTGGATGTTTTCCTAGTCTCAAGCCAGCATTTGCTTTCTTAAGTACTTCACCCTTTGATATTCTGAGACATTAAAATATTATTTCATTATTTGAATTTTAGGCATAACCACTTAGAACCTGGTTTAACAGTTTCTTACAATCATTGGCCATTTGTATTTCATCTGTAAATTGCTCTTTTATATCCTTTATCTATTTTCTTATTAGGTTTTGTTGTCTTTTATGTATTTGTCTGCCTTTTTCCTACTTCATGTTTTGAAATAATTTCTACCCAGTTTGTTATTTAACATTGTTTATAGTATCATCACAATACATGAATTTCAAATTCAAGTCTTTTTGGTAGAGTACCACACTGACTTAGTTGTTGTAGCTTCACAAGGTAATATTTTGCTACTTGGTGTGGCAAGCCCCTCCACAACACTTTATTAAAATGTCTCTACTTTTTTCATTTTCAGTATAATTCACCAAATTTTCCTTAAAATGTTCAAAATTTTGTGAATGGATTACCATGTAAAATCACCCAAGTCAAACAACTTCAATTCTTTCCTGTCTTTCCCCAGTTGTCTGTCTCTAAAATTTCTCAAATCTTTCCCCTCTTCACTATTCACACTGTCACTGCCTTAGTGCAAGCTTCATCACTTCTGAACTGAATTACTGCAATCAACGCCCAACAGGTCTCCCAATCTCCAATCTCTTCTTCATCCAATCCAGTCTCCACAAATACTTTTCTTCTTATTAAAAAATTGATTATGTGATTACATATTTGAAATTCTTCAGAGTGGAGTTTGGATCCTTTAATTTATTTTGGCAGTATGTACATATTATTTTAGTCTCCTTTCTGACCACTTCTCTATGATTTCTTGCTGATTCAGTCCCTATGACTCTTTCCTCTGTCTAGAAACTTTTCCTTTGTTTTTCAATTGAGTCATTTTTTTAATCCACACCTGAGGGCCTTTTTTCATTGCTTTTAGAAAAAGAGGAAATGAGAAAGAGAAATGTGAGGGGAGAGACAAGCATCAATTGGTTGCCTCCTGTAAGTGCCAGGCCATGGTTTGAATGTGGCCTGGACCAGGTATGGAACCCAGAACCCAGGCATGTGCCCGGGGAATCAAACCCCAACCTTTGGTTATGGGATGATGCTCCAGCTGACTGAGTCACACCAGCCAGGGCTCGAGTCATTTCTTACTTATGTAAAAATTCAGCTGAAGCTTCACCTTCCTCAGCTATAACCATTTGTGATCACAGCATATAGTGCATATCTCTGTGATAGCACCTATCAAACCATTCTGTATATGAGTGTTTGTAGCCATTTTAGTCATAATAACCCCAAACAACCTAAATATTCATCAATAATTAAATTGGTAAATAAAACGGTTTGTTCATACTTGGAATGCTTAACATCAGTAAATATAAAACAAACTACTGATACATGAAAAACCATACATAAACCTTATAACCATAATGTCAAGTTGAGAAGAGCAACATGGAGGAGTAGATAGTGTACCATCCAACTTACCTTACTGGAAAACCTAATGAAGCACAAAGCTTTGGGTAGAGTATGTAGGAAGATCATGCCTCTGAGGTAGGGAATAATTAGCTATAAATTAATCACTACTTCAACCTTGCCTAATAAATTTTAAAAGAAAGAGTAAAAAGGATCAAACTGTTTTATAGTAATTTAATGTGTGCAAGGACAAAACTCAATAATATTTCTAGAAATACAAAAATATCCAGCATTCAGTAAGAAAAAACCCACAATGTTCAGACTACAATCAAAACTTTGGTCAGACAGGCAAAAACCACAGGGGGAGAAAACTTGCCATGATGATGAATAGAACTCAACCAGTTGGAACCAACATAGAACTGACAGAAATGAAAGAATTAGTAGACAAAGACATTAAAACTGCATGCCACATGTTCAATTTTCAGTAAAGACATGAGTGATATGAAAAAGATCCTCTAAAATTTTTAGAAGTGAAAACTACAATGGATGAAATGAAAAATATACTGGATGGTATTAACAGACTTGATATGTAGAAGAAAAATTAGTGAACTTAAATAGAAACTACCCAAAATTAAAAATAAAAAGAGATAATGTTTACAAAACAAACAAGCAAGCAAAATATAACCAGAGACATTGAAATTAAGAACAAACTGACAATAACCAGAGGGGAGGTAGGAGAAGATAATGGGGGGAAAAGGGGAAGGGTTTTCAGGAACATGTATAAAGGACACATGCACAAAACCAAAGGGGGTAGGATCAAGGGGGGGAGGTGGGGATGGGTGGGGTGAACATGGAGACAACTGTGCTTGAACAACAATAAAAAAATAAATTAAAAAAGAGATAATGTTTAAAATGAGCACAGCATACATGACCCTTAGGATAATTTCAAGGCCCTCATATACATGTATTTGGAGCATTCAAAGGCAAGGAAAGAGAGAGTATGCCAGAAAAATATTTGAAGAAGTGAAAGTCTAAAGTTTTTCAAACTTGATAAGAATTATAAACCCACATTTTCAAGAAATTTAACCAACTCCTTATAAGAAATGTAAGAAAAGCTACACTAAGGCACATCACAATCAAATTGTTTTAAACCAGTGAAAAAGAAAATATAAAAAAGTAGCCAGAAGGGTACAAGACACACTCTGGAAAGAAACATAAAGATAACAGCAGGTTTCTCTTCAGACAAAATACAATAGAACACACAATGATTCAACATCATTAAAGTAGTAAAAGAAAAAACTGTCAACCTAGAATTCTATATCTAACAAAAATATTTTCAAAAAAAAGCCTCAGTACAGACTTTTTAGACATACAACAGCTGAAGACATTCCTCAAGAGCAGACCGGCACTATAAGAGATGTTAAAGAAAATCTTCAAGGCAAAATAATAATATTAATAATAATACCAGATGAATATATGGATCTACACAAAAGAATGCAGAGCAATGGAAACCATAACTTCTTGGATAAATATATGAGTTATAATTTTAAATCTATTTAAAAGTTATTTTAAACAAAAATAATAACAATGTATTGTGGGGTTTATAACATATGTAAAAGTATGGCAACAACATTAATATTACATGGGGCTCTTATACTATATGTATGAGGTGGTATAATATCACTTGAAGGTACCTGAAAAAAGTTAAAATGTATGCTGTAATCCCTACGTGAAGGTGGCCAACACAAGGCCCGAGGGCTGAATCTGGCCCTCTACCTTGTTTCTAGCTGGTGGCAGTGCCAAGCTCTCTCTTAACTGTTAAGAAGTAGTTACATTTATACAGTCCTAAAATTACATTGGGCCCTTTGAAGGCAACCGCGAGGCTAATGTGGTCCCCGGTGAAAATGAGTTTGACAGCTCTGAAGGGCTATAGGGCCTACAGCATCAAAAAAAGAGCGAACATTTAAAATAACATTACAGTCATATGCCACTTAACAGTGGAGATACATTCTTAGAAATGTGTTGTTAGACAATTTTGTTGTGTGAACATGATAAAGTGAGTATATTTAAACAACTTTAGATTGTATAGCCTACTACACACCTAGGCTATATAGCATTGCTTATTGTTCCTAGGCTACAAACCTGTACAGCATATAATTGTACTGAATACTGTAGGTAATTGTAACACAATGATAAGTATATGAGTATCTAAACATAGAAAATGTACAGTACAAATATGATATAAAAGATTAAAAACTGTGTACCGGTACAGGGCACCATGAATGAAGCATGCAGATCTGGAAGTTGCTCTGGGTGAGCTGGTGAGTGAGTAGTGGATGAATGCAAAGGCCTAGGACATTACCATACACTAGTGTAGACTTTACACACACTTAGGCTACACTAAATTTATGAAACAATAATAGATTAAGTCAAACACAAGAGAAAATGATGCAATCAAGAGATGAAGTAAACACAAAATGTATGAAGCTGCTGCCAGTGTGACATAGCATACTGTTTTACAGCAAACTTTTCTTTTTTTAAATAGAGTATATACTAAAATAATGATAAAAAGTATAGTATAGTAAATACTTAAGCGAGTAACAGCTGTTTACGATCATTATCAAGTATTATGTACGGTGCATAATTGTATGAGATATACTTTTAAATGACTGGTAGCACTGTAGGTCTATTTACACCAGGATCACCACAAACACAGGAAGAACACATTACACTACAACTTCACACTGGTTACAATATCACTAGATGATAGAAAATTTTCAGCTCCAGTATAATCTTATAAGACCACTGTCATTTTTGTGGTCCATTGTTGACCAAAACATCATTCTACAGCATGACTGTAAATACAAATGGCCAGAATAGACCCAATCAAAAGATAGAAACTGTCAAATTAAATAAAAAGTAAGACAATTATATGCTGTCTAAAAGAAATACACTTTTAAGACAAAAACACCAATAGGTTAAAAGTAAAAGAATGGAAAAATATATTATATTAATAGTAATTTAAAAAGATTAATTTCCATTAAAGTAAATTTCAGAGCAAAAAATGTTACCAGAGATTTTAAAAGGACATTTAATAATGATAAAGGAGTCATTTAATCAGGAGAGTATAACAATCTAAAAGGGGTTAAGCAAAATAACAACAACTCATAGACCCAGACAATAGCATGGAGATTACCAGACAGGAAGAGGTTGGGGGAGGAGGTAGAAGAGGGTAAAGGGGGAGATAAATGGTAATGTAGGAAGACTTGACTTTGGTGATGAACACACAATACAATATACAGATGACGTATTATAGAACTATACACCTAAAAGCTATATAATTTTATTAACTAATCTCACCACAATAAATTCAATTTAAAAATCCTAAAATAAATAAATAAATAAATTTATTTACCTAATAATAATAGTTCAAATTGCCCTGGGCAGCATGGCTCACTTGCTTGGGCATCATCCCCTAAAACAAAAGGTTGCTGTTCAGATTCCCAGTCAGGGTACGTACATGCCTAGGTTGTGGAGTGCAGTTCCCCGTTGGGGCAAGTACGAAAAGAGCCAATTGACGTTCCTCTCTCTCAGCAATGTTTCTCTCCTTCTCTTTCTTCCTCCCTTCCAAAAGAAAGAAAGAGAGAGAGAGAGAGAGAGAGAGAGAGAGGAAGGAAGGAAGGAAGGAAGGAAGGAAGGAAGGAAGGAAGGAAGGAAGGAAGGAAGAAGGAAAGAAGGGAGGGAGGGAAGGAAGGAAGGAAAGAAGCTTCAAATTATGTGAAATCAAAATTAATAGAACTACAAGGAGAAATAGAAAATCCAAAATTCTAAAAGATTTCAATAATGCTTTCTCAATAAACAGTACTACAAGTAGTCAGAAAATCAATAATGACATAGATTTTTTAAACACTATCAACCATGTTAAATTAATTGACTTAATAGAACACTTCATGCAACAACAGCAACAGAATGTACATTCTTTTCAAGTGCATATGGAATATTTTACCCAGGTAAAACATATTCTGTGCCATAAAACAAGTCTCAATAAAATATAACAAGATTCAAGTCATACAAAGTATGTTCTTGGACCAGAGAGAAATTAAGTTAGAAATCAATAAAGATCTCAGGGAAACCCCCAAATATTTGGACACCAAATAAAACACTTATAAGTAACCCATGGATTAAAGCAGTAATTGAAAGAGAAATTAGAAATTACTTTGCACTGAATGAAAGTGAAAACAAAGATATAAAACTTTGTAATATTTACCAAAGCAGCTCTAGGGGGAAATTCCTAGCACTAAAGTCTTTATTAGAAAACAAACATCTCAAATCAATGACAACAGCTTCTAACTTTGGTGGTGGGGGAGGAGAAAAAAGGTGGGGAGGAGGGCGAATTAAACCTAAAATAAACAAAAGAAAAGAAATAATAAAGGGCAGAGAAGATATCGTATAAGTAAAATACATAAAGACCATAGACAAAATTAGTGGAACTAAAAGCCAGTGCTTTGAAAAAACTAATAAAGTCTTTTGTTTATCAACTAATAAAGTTAATAAATTTCTAAACTGATCAGAATAGGAGAAAAAGGACACAAATTATCAATATCAGGAGTAAGGGAGGTGACATCATATAGGTTCTACAGATATTAAAAGGATAAGGGAATATTATGAATAACTTTAAGCCCATAAATTTAACAATTTAAATGAACTGGACAAATCTAAGAATCACACAAAACTATAAAAACTCACCCAAGAAGTAGATAACCTAAATCTATTTGTATCTTTTAAAGAAATTAAATTTTGGGTTAAATTCTTCCCACAAGAAAACTTCAGATCCAGATGGCTTTACTGATGAACTCTACCAAGCATTTAAGGAAGAAATAATTCTAATTCCATACAAACTCAAACATTTCCCAAACATCTTCTCAAAACATTTCAAGAGGAGAAGTTTTCAACTCATTTTCTCAGTCCCACTGGACAAAGACATTATGAAAAAGTAAATATCCTTCATGACATGGATAAAAAATTCTATACAAAATTGTGTAAATCAACTCCAACAATACAGGGTTGGGCAAAAGTAGGTTTACAGTTGTTCCTATAGAAAATAATACAATAATTAACAAATAAAACAAGAATAAACTCTGTGTTTCACATGCTCACAGCTATAAACCTACTTTTCCCACCCTGTATATAAAAAGGATAAACATCATGACCAAATTGGGTTTATCCCAGAAATACAAGATTGTCTTGCACATAAAAATCAACTAATATAATTCACCATATTAACACATAATCAAAACAAAACCATATGATCTTTCCAATAACATGTAATGTCTTTGAAAAAATCCAACAACTATTTAAGGTAAACACTCTCAGCAAACTACAAATAAAAGGAAACTTCCTCTACCTTGTATAGGGCTTCTACAAAAAAAATATCTACAGCTAGCATGATGCTTAAAGGTAAAAGCAGAATGCTTTTCCCCAAGACTGGGAACACGATAAGGACGTCTGCTCATACTATCTCTATTACACAGTTTACTGGAGATTTTAGTGAGTGCAATAAAGCAAGAAAAGGGCAGTGATGACATCCAGATTGGAAAGGCAGAATTAAAGCTGTCATCATTTTCAGACAGGATTTTCTATGTAGAAAACCCTAAGGGACCTACCAGAAAAAGCTACTAAAGCTAATGAGTGAGTTTGTGAGTTTAGGAAACTTGCAAGATATAAGATTAATACATAATAATTGATTGTATTTTATGTAGTAGCAATGAACAGTTGGAAATTGAAATATTAAGACAATATTTACAATAACATAAAAATATGAAATATTGAAGGATAAATCTGACAAAAATATGAGAAACCCATACTCTGAAAACTCCAAAACATTACTGAGAATAATTAAATATCTGAATAAATAAATATCCATACTTTGTTCATGCTTCAGAAGACTCAGTACTATGAAGGGATGTTAATTCTCCTCAGTTGAGCTATAGAGTCAATGAAATCCCAGTAGGCTTTTTTTTAAAGGTTTTATTTATTTTATGTTTTAGAGAGAGGGGAAGGGAGAGAGAAGGAGAGGGAGAGAAACATCGATATGTGGTTGCCTCTCACATGGTCCCCACTGGGGAACTGGCCCACAACCCAGGTATGTGCCCTGACTGGAAATCAAACTGGCAACCCATTGGTTCGCAGCCCATGCTCAATCCACTGAGCTACACCAGACAGGGCAGCTTTTTTTTTTTGTAGAATTTGAAAGGCTAATTATAAAATTCATAAGGCAATGCAAAGGACCTATAATAGCCAATACAGTTTTGAAAAGAAAAACACATTTAGGGAGATAATGGTACCTGATTTCAACATTTATTATCAAGTGACAGTAATAAACACAGTGTGGCATTTGTGTCAATACAACAATCACTGGAACCGAATAGGGTCCAGAAATAGAACAATACATGTATGTATGGAAAACAGACTTTTATCATGGGTAAAGGCAATTCAGTGGAGAAAGAATACTGTTTTCAACAAATGGTGCCATGGCATGGGGGAAAAATTATTATATTGAATTAGGGCTTCTCAGGACATGTCATATTTGGCAGATTGGGTTACATAAAAATTTAGAAGTTGGGTAAGCAAAAGACAGCTTAAACAAATTAAACATAAACAAAAGATAAAAGAAAAAACATCTTTTGAAGAGAAAATATATTTATAAGATAAACCCACAAAGGATTAAATTCCATAATCTATCAAGAATTCCTGAAAATTAAGTAAAAGCTAAAGAACATGCAATTCACAGGAAAATAATATAAGTAGTCATTAAACCTGTAAGTTGTTCAACAGAAGCCTTTAAGTTTGGTATAATCCCACTTGTTTATTTTTGCTTTTGTTGCCTCCGCTTTGTATGCACTATCCAAAAAAGAATTGCCAGGAACTATGACAAGGAGCTTCTTTCCCATGTTTTCTTCTCGAATTTTATGGTTTCAGGTCTTATATTTAAATGTTTAATCCATTTCAGTTAATTATTTGTGACAGGGTTCCAGTTTCATTCTTTTGCATGTGAATATCCAGTTTTTCCAGCACCATTTATTGAAAAGATTGTCTTTGTTCCATTGAGTATTCTTAACTACTTTGTCAAATAGTAGTTGACTATATATGCATAGGTTTATTTCTGGGCTTTTGATTCTATTCAATTGGTCTACCTGTCTGTTTTTAGGTCAGTACCATAATGCTTTGCTTACTACAGTTTTGAAGGGAATTTTGAAGTCCAGCAGTGGGATGCCTCCAGCTTTGTTCTTCTTTCTCATAATTGTTTTGGCAAACTGGGTCTTTTGTGGTTCCATATAATTTTCTGGAATGTTATTCATCCATAAATAGAAGGAAATCCTGCTATTTACTTACAATAACATGAGTGAACCTTGAGGCTATTATGCTAAGTGAAATAAGTCAGGCAGGAAAAGACAAACCCTGTATGTGTATGGTCTCATTTGTATGTGAAATCAAAAAATAAACCAAACTCACAGAAACAGAAAACGAACTAGTGGTTGCCAAATTCTGCGGGTGAGGGCAGTGGGGGTGAACAAATGGGTAAAGGGGGTCAAAGCACACAAATTTCCAGTTATAAGATGAATAAGTTCTGGGGATGTAATGGAAAGCATGCTAACTATAGTTAACAATGCTATATTGTATATTTGTAGGTTGCTAAGAGAGTAGATTTTAAAAGTTCCAACCATAAAACAAAGCATAACTATGTGAGGTAATGGATGTGTTAATTAACCTTATTATAGTAGTCCTTTTGCCATATATAAAACCATTATATATAGTTTTATATAAAATCATATATATGATTTTATATATAAATGTATAAATTTATATTCATGTATAAATCATTATAAAATCACATATATGATTTTATACATGTACAATCATTAATTATACATCTTAAATTTATATAATGTTATATGTTATATCTGAAGAAAGCTGGAGAAAATAAATACATAATAAACAAATAAATAATAAAATTAATTAATTAAAAAGTTGAGCCTGGGTTTTCATGCTCAACTCTGAGAAATAAGGGAGGGTAAACAAGATATGTCCTCAATCCTTGCCAACTCTAATAATCTTTTCATATTGGCTTAAAGGCATATTTTCTTTAAACTCAAGAGAAGATGATTCACATTTCTGAAGTGGCCAGTGACAAATGCTATGCCATGGACCTTGCATTATCTATTCCACTTAATCTTTACCACAACACTGCAAGGTTTTTTAATAAATGAGAGAATTGAAGCTCAGAGAACCTACATAAAAATATATTTTAGTATTCATATCCTTTCCACTGCATGGGAAAAAAAACAATGACTTTCTTCTCTGGTCATTTGCAAATCAGTGTGTGAAAAAGTCTCTGAAGGATAACAAATTGGTTGAAATTATACAATTAGTAGAAGTTCCACATGAAAACAATTTTAAATGCATATTCCTGTGATAAAGCCTGATATTTATGACATTTTATGTTGCAATTTTAAAGAAAAAAGAATGCTGGTTGTGGGAACAGAAAGATCTGATTTCAAATCCCAGCTCTGATGCTTACCAGTGGTAAAATCTTGATCAAGAACCTGACACTATGCTAAACCCTTACTTCACTTCCCACTGTATGCTATGTCTAGTTTTATCATTATATTAACCATCATTTGATTTGTTTTGGAGTTAATTGGTCATGTGACAGTCTTCTCAACCAACACATTGTGAATTCTGAAGGGTAGTCACTTTGTGTCATTGACAGCACCCAAAATGTTACTTGTACATAGAAGTTTTGCCATAACATTTATTAGGTGGATATCCTATATACAAAACAAGAAAGATTAGCAATACTAAGAGCTGGCAAAAAAATGGAGAAGCAATCTGGTAAGGAGAACAATTTGTCAATGATTATTAAAAGGAATGCTATAAAAAGTAAGACCCAAATGTCTCCCTTCGACACACCCTTCGGAACCCTACTTCATGCTTCCTCCACACATGCCTTTCTTCCAATCCTTTGAAGTGAGAGAAAACTACTTATGAATAGGGACCATGTTTTTTTTCATCTTTGAGTTTTCAGAGGTAGCATAGTATGTTCAGTAAATGACTGTTGAAGCAAATTGAATGGTAACTTTGAGAAGAGATCATTGCATGCAGAATATTTATCTCAAGAGGCAGAGTTACAGTTTTCATTTATTTTAAATCGTGACTCCTCCATAAGTATGGAAATTCTATACCAATGACTGAAAAAAAGCATATCATACAACATTGTTCAGTTCATCTGAGTACTGTTTCAATTTTAGTCCAAAATGTGTTGAACTTTAGTGTTTCTGATTCACACTGTTCTCATACAAATACATCAAACTTTTAACTATTTGAGGATGAATTATTAAATTTGTAGATTAGCAAGGCTTTTTGCTTCTTCTATTCCCTGTAACTACATAGACCTTTGCACACCTTTTCCTTTCCTTGTGATGAATGGCAGAGGGATAAATAAAAGAAACATGCTTAAATGGTGGTAAGAAATGGATAGAAATCCAATACGACCTGTATGTAGTTCTATTACTGGTCACAAATTGTATTGAAATAAAACAGTCACAGCTATTCAAAATTCAAAGTATATTTCTTGAAGTAGTTCATCAGAGAGCAGTTTTTCCTCATATCAACCAATAAACAAACTAAATGAAGTATTTTATTTATAATAATAAAAAGTGTTACATAGATTCAAATCACAGGTGCTGTTTACACAGACAAAAGAAAGCGGATGTCGACATTACTGAGAGATTAGGTCAGTCAGGCTTAGTCCTGCTTGCCTAAGCCTTTCATTTAGTGGCAGGAAATCTACCATCAGTTCCTATCACTTAGTGATCAATTAGTTTAATGTTTTACTTCTATTTAAATCCTTTGCTTTGATCCAGCTGTAACCATTTCATAAATGTAAGAAAAAGCAATCCTGTTTATATATTAGGAGCATTTTAATGAGTAAATGTAATTTATACTCTTCCTTATATTTTCTATCAGTATTAATATAGTTCACAGAGGTGTGAATGTGTTTCTACGCACACAAACTCACACAACTCCCAGTTTAATGTCAACACATTGGGACAGGAAGAAAATGACATATAGGAGAACAATGTGTAAAGCTTTAATGTGTATATGTCATCCAGTGAGTATACATACTTACACACATAAGAAAAAGAAAAAAATGAAAGGTGGAAAATAAAAAAGTTAAAGTGATTAATGGTGGGCTTCAGAGACACACCATGTGGGGCTACATGGATTGTTCACTACAAATTCCAGGGATAGCAATAATTTTGACTGCAAGGTGGATGTCGCCTCCTGGAGCTATGCAATATGGCAGTTTTGGCAAACTTTTCTTTGAAACTCAAACATTTTCTTATGGGATTTAAGCATCCTGTAAAAAGGACTAGACTGTAACAACAGCTTCTGCTCATACGTCTTAATCTCCAAGCTTGGTTGGAAGTTAACTTGTTTCCTCACAAGGGGTCAGGGGGAGGAGAAAGAAAAGCAGAAGGGATAAGAGAAAGTCCTTATATAGAGGTAATAATGATAAAATAACAACAGCTATGTATTTTCTTAAAAATTTTATTTATTTATTTTTAGAGAGAGGGGAAGTGAGAGAGAAAAAAAGGGAGAGAAACATCTATTGGTTGCCTCTCACATGCACCCTAAATGGGGATCTGGCCTGCAACCAGGCATGTGCCCTGAGTGGGACTCAAACCAGTGACCTTTTGGTTTGTGAGCTGATGCCCAATCCACTAAGACACACTAGTCAGTGCAGTAGCTATATTTTTTAAAAATTACTATGTGTCAGGTAGTGTTCATAGCGCTGTGTACACATTAACTCCTTTAATCCTCACAACCATGGTAGAAGCAGGTACTATCATCTATTTCATAGATAAGGGATTTGAGGCCTAGTGATGTTAAATAACTAGCCCAACACCAAACAGCTGTAAGGGGGAAAGATGTGAGGTGGGAGACTAAGAATTGATTGACTTGTCTCCTTTTTTAATATTGTGACTATCAGTTGAAAGTCAGCTGGAGGCTCTTCTCAATTTAAATCACTATTCGCTCTTGCTAAAATAAATATCTTTAGCCCTAACTGGTGTGGCTCGGTTGGTTGGGCATGGTCTCGCAAAGCAAAAGGTCACTAGTTTGATTCCCAGTCAAGGCACATGCCTGGGTTGAAGGTTTGGTGCCAGGTCAGGGTGCATATGAGAGATGATTGATTGGTATTTCTTGCCCTCTCTTTTTCCTTCCCTTCCCCTCTCTCTGAAAGGAAATAGATAAAATCTTTGAAATAAATATTTTATTGGGAAAGCCAGTCCCTTGAGACCCTCTGTCTTCAATCATAAAATCAGATTTAAAAATAAATAAAAAATTAAGTTCCAAATATAATTCTGATACAATAATAATTCTCCTAAATTAGCCCAAAAAGTGAAATATAAAATGCCTATGGTTACAGTTACAGTTAGTACACATGCTAGAGATAAAACATTCTTTTATTGTAAAAGTTCAAGTGTACCACATTGTAATTTGACATATGTAAACCTAACAAAGTGATCACCACCACAAGTCTAGGTACCATCCATGACCATACAGTTGACCCCCTTCACCAATGTTGCCCATCAACCTCCCAGTTGTTGGGAGGTTCTTTCCCAACAACCTCCTTCCTCTCCAGTAACCACTACTCTATTCTTTGTATGTGTAAGTTTGTTTTGGTTTTATTTTGTTTGTTTTGCTTCTTTTAGATTCTACATATGAGTGAAATCACATAGCATTTTTATTTCTACATCTGACTTATTTCATTCAGCATAATATCTTTAATTCCGTCCTTGTTGTTGCAAATGCAAGATTTCATTCTTTCTTTATGGTTCAGTAGTATTCCATATATACCCAATCTTCTTTACATACTCACCCATCAGTGGACACTTAGGTTGTTTCCATCTCTTGGCTACTGTGAATAATGCTGCACTGAACATAGGGGTGCATATATCTTTTCAAACTAGTGTTTTTGTGTTCTTCAGATAGATACCCAGAAGTGGAATAGCTGGGTCATATGGTAGCTATATTCTTAATTTTGGGGGAACCTCTATACTGTTTTCTATAGTATCTGCACTAATTTACAATTCCACCAACAGCATATAAAGTTTCCTTTTCTCTACATCCTCCCCAATACTTGTTATTTCTTATCTTTTTTATAAAAGCTATTCTAAAAGTGTGCATTTCCCCAATAATTAGGGATGCTGAACACCTTTTTATGTGCCTGTTGGCCATACGTATGTCTTTGGAAAACTGTTCATTTAGATTCTTGATTCAGTTTGGTGTAGTCCCATTTGTTTGTTTGTTGTTGATGTTTCCCTTGCCTTTAGAGTCAGATCCGCAAAGACATCACTAAGACTGATGTCAAGGAGTTTACTGTCTATTTTTTCTCCTGGGAATTCTATGGTTTCACATCTTAGATTCAAGTCTGTAATCCATTTTTAGTTAATTTTTGTGTATAGTATAAGATAGGCATTATTACATTCATTTGTATGTGGCTGTCTAGTTTTCCCAACAGCATTTATGAAGAGCATGTGCTTTCTCTATTGTATGTTCTTGGATCCTTTGCTGTAGATTAACCTTCCATATCTGTGTGGGCTTACTTCTGGGCTATCAATTCTGTTCCATTGATCTGTGTGTCTGTTTTTGTTACAAAACGGTTCTATTTTGATTGCTATATCTTTGTAGTATAGTTTGAATCAAGGAGCATAATATGTCCAACTTTGCTCTTCTTTTTCAAGATTGTTTTGGCTTTTGGGATGTTTGTGGTTCCTTACAAATTTTAGAATCATTTGTTCTAGTTCTGTGAATTATGCCATTGGCATTTGATAGGCACTGCATTGAATCTACACACTGCTTTGATAGTATGGGCATTTTAACAATATTAGTTCTTTCAGCCCACGAGAATAGGGTATCTTTCCATTTACTTCATCTTTAATTTCTTTTGTGTCTTTTAGTTTTTAGTGCACAGGTCTTTGACCTCCTTGGTTAAATTTATTCCTAGCTATTTTATCCTTTTGGATGCAATTATAAATGGGGTTGTTTTCTTAATTTCTCTTTCTGCTAGTTCATTATTAGTATATGGAAATTCCAGAGATCTCTGTATACTAATTTTCTATCCTGCAACTTTACTAAATTCATTTATTAATTCTAACAGTTTTGTGGTGGAATCTTTAGGGTTTTCTACATATAGTATTATGTCATCTGCAAATAGTGACAAGTTTTACTTCTGCTTTTCCTATATATGCTTTTTTACTGATTTTTCTTGCCTCATTGCTATGGCTTGGACTTCCAATACTATGCTGAATAAAAAAGGCAAGAGTAGGCATTATTGTTTTTCTTCCTGATGTTAGAGGAAAAGTTTCAGCTTTTCATCATTGAGTATGATATCAATTGTGGGTTTGTCATGTTATTTTTATGTTCTCTCTATACTCACTTGTTGAGAGTTTTTATCATAATAGGTGTTGAATTTTATCGAATGGTTTTTCTGTATCTATTGAGAAGATAATATGACTTTTGTTTCTTATTTTGTTGATGTGAAGTATCTTGTTGATTGATTTGCAACTGTTGCATCCCTGCATCCCTAAATAAACCCCAGTTAATAATGGTGTATGATCATTTTAATGTATTGTTATATTTGGTTTGCTAATATTTTTAGAGGATTTTTACATATATCTTCATTAAGTACATTGGCCTGTAATTTTCTTTTTTGTGGTGTCCTTGTCTGTTTTTGGTATCAGGGGACTGCTGGGCTCATAAAATGAATTTGGAAGCTTTTACTTCTTTTTAATTTTTTGGAAAAGTTGGAGAAGAATAGGTATTAAGTCTTGTTTGAATGCTTGCTTGAATTTGCCTATGCAGCTGTCTGGTTCTTGATTTTTATGTGTTGGGAGAATAATTTTTAATTCATTAGCTGGCACTTTGTGAAAACTTCTGGTTTTTAGAATAAATAAATACAAATGTTAGGAGGAGATGTGGAAACATCACAGAGGCACTGATAGAAAAAAAAGGAGCAGTAAATCAACATAGGGAGAAAGAATCACAAGAGCCTTTACAACTTAAGGAAATGGGAGGTGAGGGGGCAAATTATAAATACACTGCACAGAAGGCCTAAAATATTTCTAAAGTGAGTCATTAGCCTTTGTATATTGGATTCCTTGTTTCATAACTTATGAATATTTGAATTTCTGCACAATTTATTATAGAGAATCATATTCATGTAGAAATGACTTCAACTTCATACAAAATTTTAATCTGAAAGACCAACTTAATGAAATTATGACTTTAATAAGGAATTGCAACAATTGTCTGTGTATTTGCTCCTACTGCCCTATTGCAATGCCACTGTATTAAAATAAATTATTTGAGCAATTGAAATATTTAGAGCTACAAAGAAAAATGTTAAAGGTAAATATAAAATAGCATTTGTAATATGAACACTATTAAAGCTCTGGCCTGAAGAATGCTTGCAAACAGTCTATTCTCTATCTTGTCAAAAAAAATCTTTTTCTGAGCATGTTCAGAGCTTACATGTCTTTGTTTATACTAGAATGTCAGGAATTGGGGAAACAAAATATTTTAAAAATGATCTGCAATGTACACTGTTTTGTCCAATATCTAATCTAATTGGGGCAACCTATCAAAGTCAAGAAATGTTACTTGGCTACAGTGGGTAGGATACAGACCTGGCCACCCACTCACCAGCTGCAGGAAATGAATCTAAAGTAGTTGGTCATTTGTCCCAGGATAAAGAACAACTACTAAATATTTTATCCCAATTTGTCAGCCTTGCTCTATTCCAGTGAATTCCATCAATCCAAGGCCAGCCACACTGTTTATTCTCTCTAGAACAATAAGCTTAACCCAATAGGTTTATTTGTTTAAGTCATCTAGTGAATTCTTTTAAATTATGCCTTGTTTCTAGTACTGCTTGCACTTTGCATTCATGTAAGCTTTTGCTGCAGCTGCTTGAGAAGAAAAGAATAAAAAAGGCTCTTGTGGTGCAGTGAGAAGAGAATATATTTTAAAACTTTCCTTTTTTTCTCCTAAAATTAGCACCTTGCATATGGAATATTGAGCAGATGGCTCAGCAGGGACAGGTTTACTCTGTTTCATACCTGCCACTGAGATGTTTGACATTTTGACTTGCTAAGGAACAAGATTTTTGAGGCCATCACTGGTGGGTGTGTGTGTATAAGAAGAGTGAGCACATGTGCATGTGTGTGCTTGTGGTCATGCTAAGGAACGTCTCAGAGAGCTCTCCTAGAGGAGGCAGTGCTAGAGACAAAAAGCTACTAGCAAAATTATACAATTAAGAAAAATTAAATACTAGTGAAGGGAGGGTGTTTGCCTGTGTCCTATCCTTACTATTGAAGTTGAATAACTAATTCAAATCCCAGTAGTGTTAGAGAATAGGGAATTACCTTGTGACTTAAAGAATTCCAGGAATTACACATTATAATGTAATTAAAATACTCTTTGAATATTATTTGAAGACCCCAATTTAAAGTTCACTGAGATAACTTCCCTTAATTGCATAAAAGGCTGCTATTAAATCAGCACTCCACAAACATTTATCAACGTAAGCAGTGTCTATCATGTAGTATTTTATGCAATGGAGCTTTAAAACAGTGGACTTTCAAATCTGAAAAAAATTAGAAAGTACAAATCTCAGATAATCCCTAGGTATTTCACTTGATGACTAAGTGAATAGTAGAATTGTTAGTGATATCTGACAAAGACCACTAATTGCTTATCTAGTATTCACTCTACCCATTTTTTTATGTAGCTGACCCACATGGTTTCAAAGATGGCAACATACCCAGCAAAAACTATATAAAAACTGTATTTTCCAGTCTCCTTTATGCATAGTAAGACATAATGACATAAGTAGACATCTTTGAGTGGGGCATCTATGGAAGCTCTCTAAAGTACATTCACTCAACAGGGTGGCAGCACTTTTTTTTACCCTCCTTCTTTATTCCTAGAATGTGACAGTTGGAGCACCAGCAGCTAGTTTGAGACTACGAAGTAACTTGAAGATAGACAATTAGTGCAAAGAATTGTAGAACAAGAAGACATATTCATGAAAGTTGGTGAACCACCATGATGGCCTTGGGTTGTCTAATTCTGGAGTTTTATCTTGATAGAAAAATACAACTTTATCTTATTTAAGCTACTATTATTTCAGGTCTCTGTTAATAGTCATTAAAACTAATCCTAGCTGACACCCCATTATAGAGAATCAAGTTGCTTGGAGCTTTGCAGTAGGTGACAGCATTAGGAGAAAGTTCAGCTTTGGATGTGTTGTATGTGAGGTGCTGGTGGAATGCCCATAAGTCACTTGAAAAAGCAAGCTAGAAATATAGATTTGGGGCTGATCCAAGTGGGAGGCTAATATTCACAGTTTATCATTTCCATTCAGTGGTTCTTAATTTTCTTCAGATCATGACTATGGTAAGGACATTCTATTTTTCCTTTCTGAGCATTTCACTTAAACTTTACCTTGAATGAAATAAAGGCAATCTTTATTTTGCATGGCAGCATAGAATGATAAAAATGAGTGTGTAGGTTGAAACTGTGCAGTGATCTTAATAATCAATGTGAAAATTATGGTTGTTTTATGACCTTTAAGATTTCTGTCAAAACATTTAAACTCTTTTCCTGTCAGTTATACATTTATAAAGAAAAAATAGTAAAGCTATTAATTACTTAGTATATGGAATTTAAGGCATTAGAAATATTGAGAATCAAAGTTTATTTCTTTGTTAAAAATACATTAAGGGCCCTGTCTGGTATAGTTCAGTGGATTGAGCGCGGGCCTGTGAACCAAAAGATGGTGGTTCAATTCCCAGTCAGGGTACATGCCTGGGTTGCAGGCCAGTTCCCAGCAGGGGACTCATGAGAGGCAACCACACATTGATATTTCTCTCCCTCTCTCCTTCCTGTCCCTTCTAAAGATAAATAAATAAAATCTTAAAAAAAAGAAATAAAAAAATACATTAAGGGCCGTTTTAAATACTGCCAGCCTTCTTCTGTTGTGTGACTTTCTATAATGGGGAGAGAGGATCTTTCGTATGCCCATGTGAATTGTTATTCTCCTTCCTAAATTTGGATCAGCTTCCAATATTTCCTCCTTTGTACATTCGTGTTATGATGTATCTCTAAAAGTTCCATTAATGTGGAATTTTTGCACCTGTGTTATTTCTTCTGAAACATCATTTTTTTGGTCATAACCCCTTTCCTTCTTTATGTTGATAAGGTTGCTTTCACTGAGTTCCTCTGGTTGCATATCTACAGTTTCTCAAATGGTGGCAGTGTCAACATTCTCACTGTCAGTTATTTATTCTATAATTCCACATACGTCAATTCGATTTTCACTTATAGCAATGTCACTTTGGGTTATTTGCTGTACTTTCATCTCTGTTAGCTAATTTTCTCTTTTGATTATCCATTTTTGTAAAATGTCACAGGAATTTTTGTCCCTGGTAGACAAGATGGGAACACAACTACACTCTTCTGCTATCCCCGTATGTGAAATGAATAACAGATGCAGAGTGACCAATCACTGATGGATTTTGAAAGAAGTGACGTGATTTGCCACTGATCATGATACGCCTCTGGTATTTACATAGTGTGATTTGTGGACTGAAGAGCTAGCAATAAAGTTTGTACTTTATGCAATAACTGAAATGAACTGAACCATGGTAACTGAAATGTGTACTCTGATGCTGGAAGACTGGGTTATTTAACTAAACCATGGGAACTGGAAATTGTGCATGTCAGAACCATGCAAAGTAAGCCTGTTGTATGTGATCCAGTGCTGGTGTGTCCAGGCAACATTCATTTTCTCCATTTTGTGCCTCCTCCTTTTACCTACTTTTTAGCCATTTCATTTCTAATAATATTATTTCCAGAGATTGACAAGGGGAATTTGCAATGTATCCTGAATCAGTTAGTTTTGTAACTGATAGTTTTGGTTAAATGTATTGGCTAAAATGTGGAATAGGGAGGAGTGGGGAGAAGGAGGTTTAATATTATGCTTAATTATATATTTTCTGTCCTATGCTTGTATCCTATAACCACAGACTGCTGAAGTAGCATGGCTTTAATAGTGTTTTGTCATAACAAAACAGAAACAGGCTCATAGATGCAGAGAACAGACTGAAGGTTGCCAGAGGTGGGGAGATTGGGGGCTTGGTGTAAAAGGTAAAGGGATTAATAACTACAAATTGGTAGTTGCCAAAAAGTCATGGGGAATGTAAAGCACAGCATAGGGAATATAGTCAATAATATTGTAATAACTATGTGTGGTGCCAGATGCGTACTTGAAATATCAGGAGAACCACTTTGTAAAGTATGTGATTGTCTAACCACTATGCTATACACCTGAAATTAATACAAAATAATATTGTATGTAAACTATAATTGAAAAATAAAATTAAAAAATAATGTTTTGTCATAAAGAACTTTTGTTGTAATAAATTCTGTGTTATTAAACTTTTTACAAACCTGAATTATTTTTTTTTCCATTCACTCAGTAACTAAGTGCTAGGTACTATACCAGGTGTGGGAACATTTTGCACTAGTGAATAAAACAGACAATAATCCTTGCCTCTGTGGTGAATACATTTCAGTTTGTAGCTGTGAGGGCCTGGAGCATGGGAGAGACACATATATCTTAAGACACATATATGAGGAGGATACAATATCACTATGTAATACACATTAACTTAAATCTAATCATAAGGAAATCTAATCATCAGACAAATCCCAAACATAAACATTTTATACAAAAGGAAGTATTCTTCAAAACTATCAGTGTCATAATTTTTTAAAACCTGCATTTTAGGGTTCTTTATTGCCAAGAATTCTTAGTTTTACCAAAGGACAATTATTCACATTTCTGTATCCAAAGCAAACTTTGACTAAATTTATTTATAAAATATGTATATTTTACTTTTATAAAATATCTTCTTAAGCACTCATTTCTATACTGTTTTGGGCACTGTCTCAGCTTGGATTATCTAGAAAAAGGAGCCTGAGAAAATCTGAGTAATAGCACTTCATTGGGAAGTTTGTAATCTGAGGACTTTTAGAGTAAGGAAATAAGCAAATAAAGCAGGAAAGGATAGGAAATAAATTTAAGGGTGCATTACTTAGCTGGCCATAGCTTCATGAAGAAATATAGTAAGGATGTTTTAGGGAAAACCATACATAGGAAACAGAGTTGGGGCAAAGCTTAATTTTTTGGCTTTATTTACTGTATACCACATTTGCTCATGCACTGTCCTTACTGAGCACTTCCCAGCTGCATCAGAATATTCCTGGGAATTTAATCCTAAATCATATAATTCATTTGCACTCATATAGATATCTCTATACATTGTATTGAGTTTTTCTGTAGAGGAGTCCTTTTAAACTCAAAATTATTTCATAATTTTTCACTTTCCTCTTTACTGAGAAAAGCCAAATGAGCAGCTGAGGTACCATGTCTACATAAGAGAGACTTAGTGGTTGAGAGTAGGTCTTAGAGCTTGTGTTCTGCATAGTAATGAAAACTAGTTTCTTGACTTCTCCTGAGTTAAGCTTTTATGATATTTACTTTGATATTTGCTACTGACTTATATTCAGATGATAGTTTAAAAAAATTGATTCTAAAGCCAAGTAGGAAAAGGTGAGGGTTTTGATACGTTTTCAGGATACCCTGATCTCATTGGTTAAAAAGGCCTGTTTTAAGCTCAATGGTAACATAGTGAAAGAAATTTGTTTTTGCTGTTCCTCCACTCTCCTCTTCTTCCTTATCTCTTCCCCCACTGCAATACACACAAGTATCCTAAAATCTCTGGGGTGACTCTTTGAGCTTGCCTTTTCTAGACAGTACCTTTTATTCTTATTGAGAGGGCTGCTATCACAAAATATCGGAGACTGGGTGGTTGAAACAACAGGAATTTATTTTCTCACAGTTCTGTAGACTGGAAGTCCAGGATCAAAGTGCTGGCAGGGTTCGTGTCTGAGGAGAGCTCTCCCCTCGGACTGCAGTGTGCTACTGCGGCCTTTTGTCAGTGAGTGCGAGGTCAGGGGAGCTGTGGAGCAAAAGTTCCTGGTATTTCTTCTTAAATGGACACTAATCTCATCAGATCAGAACTCCACCCTTATGACCTAATTAACCTTAATCACTTTCTTAGAGGCTCCATCTCCATATATAGACCAGGAGTTAGGGCTTCAGCATGTCACTTCTGGGGGAACACGAATATTCAGTCCACAATACCTCCTGTCCTAAATCTTCCCCCAAGCCTTATCTTTCCCTTAGAGACTTGTTTTTTGCCAGGTGGCTATTGTGATAAACTAATTTGGGCTAAAAGACTAGCTCTGCTCTTAAAGAGCAAGTCACAGAGTAAGGTATATAAACCCTTATCCCTTGGAGAATATCATTTGAAAGAAGCATTTTATTAATTCATCTGTTAAGCATTGATGTCCATGCTCAGCCCTCTGTCCAACTATTTGCTAGATGTGGCCTTAGGGACCAAGGTATTTGGTGCCTACACATCTTTTTTCCACTTTTGGCAGATATTGCTTTGAATTTTTTTTTGGTGTTATCAATTGTATCAATGATGTTCTTAGAAGAAACTTGACAGAAGAATGGAAACAAAGATATGGAAATTGTACATTCTAAATTTAAAATCCAGTTCCATAAATAGTTTATGAATAACCCTAAAAATGAAGTTAATAAGCCTTATACTAAGGTGATTTGTGAAGCTACTTAAGATTCATATTATGAAAGAAATTGACCACTTATCAATTGATTGCCTCTGAACTCTATATTCACCCTTCAGTACCTGCTCTGTAACATTTCTCCTTATAGCGAGTATGAGTTAAACTTTATCAGTAGAGAGCATGGGAGGGGTGTTGCAGGAGAAAGGGGGTTTGTCTTCCTGGTTCCTGATTGCTGCATTTTGCTTTTTATAGTTTCTCCTGCATCATCTATTAGCAGTGCAAGCGTGTGGGGAGGAAATTCACAGTTCTTCAGTGACCATGCAGATCCCAGCCTGGACCCAGTGCCCACCTCACCATCATCCTTCCAAGGCAGACACCATTACTCTGAGCCTCATGCTCACAACAGGGCCTCAACTCCCTCAGCCCAGCAGGCTTGGCTCACCTGCACTGGGGAAGAAGACTAGTTACGACATTGCGGCAATAGACTAAGCAATATATAATGACTTGTTTTAACTAAGACTATTGAACTGGAGATGATGAGAAATGGGTAATCCAGATGTAATCTGGAATTAGAGCCAATAACATTTACTGATGTATTGGATGGACGGTACAAATTAAAGCGAGAAATCAAGATGTTTGTATCAATCAATAGTATAAACAATAGAGGTGTAACGGAAAAGACTTAGGGAAGTCCATATTTGAATATTGGAGAAGACAGATGGAAATCAAATTTTCTATTTCAACCATTTTAATTTGAAATAGAAGTGGAGATATCAAGTAACCAGTTAGATATACTAACCCAGAGCTCAGGAGAGAAAATGAGGTTGAATATATAAATTAGGGTCATCAGCATATAGATGGTTTATTAAACCATAGTTCTTGATGAGATTACATAAAATACACATAGGGAGTAGAGAAGAGAAGAAGGAAGGAGGGGAGGAGAGAAAACTTTGGAATAAATGCAGATTAATATTAGGAGAGAAAATTAACTGTTGCCTTTGGTATTAGTTTATCACTGGTAATCTTGGTAAGAAACTTTTCAAGGTCACCTGCATAAAAAAAAAACAGTTTAACACTTGTACAAGCCCTAGTCCTCTGAGGGTTGTTTTTTTCAAATTTTATTGATTAGACAAATATCTTCTATTCCTTCAAAAAAACCATCTTATTGTTGTATAAACCACTTGGCACTGTGCCTCCCTTCCCCTTTTACTTCAGCTGTGGATTTGTCAACAACCTGGAAAGCACAGGTGGGAACTGGTGACATTTGAGACATTTTTATTTCTAGGCATTTATTACCATCTATATTACCATTTGATTTCTAGGTCTTTCCCTGACAAACTCGATTTTGCCTGAACATTGATGAAGTGCAGATCAGCCTGGGCACTGTGAGGATGGGCAGGGTCAGAGTGCTCTTGGCAGTGATGTTGTTGACTGGAGATGAGCTCTACCAATCATCCTTTGCTCCTCCTTGCTTCTCTCTACATTGAGCACACATTAATTGAGCTCTTTTCCTTGCTCTATTTTTCTTTGTAATATTTATCCCTACCTGACATTATGTTATGTAATTTATTTAATTACCTGTTTGTTCTCCCCCACTTCCATGTAAAATAAAAGCTCTATGAAGTCACAGACTCGGCCTGTTTTATTCACCCCTGCTATATCTGCTGCCTCTGGGCCAGTGGCGCATACTAGGTAACAGTTATGTTAATTGGATGCACTTATCAAAAATTAGCTTGGTTAAAGAAGGAAAACTTCACATAGTATAAAAGTCAGCTCATTTCCTCCTTAAAATTTAGAGGAATATATTATGTAATGAATAAAATGATGGTTATAAATATACACAATACACTTGTGTCAGCACAAAGTTTTCTAAAAGGTAGTAAGTCATCATTCAATTAACAGGTTACTCAGGACTTTGTCCTTTTCTCTGAAGCTGGACAGTCTGGGAGGGATGTGTCTCTTCTATTTATATTTCCACTCTCAGTATGAGACCAGAAAAAGAGAACAAGCATGGTGAGGGAACATCTGAAGGTCAGCTTTAGGGGCAAGAGATTAGGAACAAGCTTCACAGACATCAGAGATCTATGATATCCTTTTCTCTCTCTCTCCCCCACACACTCCCCTCATGTTCTGGCTTCCCCTGGCCAACTAAAACACACACTCAATCGCTAATTTGCCTTCAAAGAAGTATACCTTGCTAACTCCAGAAAATATGCTTTAACCAATATGCTAGTTTTTTTAAAGTCTGTTAAATATATCAACCTATTGGCTGTTGTGCTATGTTGCAATTTTTCCTGTATTTTATTTGCCTTCTAATTTTGCTTAATTGGCTCCAGCACATCGATTAGCACTAAATAAATGTTAATTCTGTTTTTCTGTCCCTTACAGCACACATGCATTAAGCATCTTCTTTACCAAGCACAACGCTAGGCACTGGAGATGCAAAAATTAACAAGACACGCTCTTTCCTGCAACAGGCTGACTATCCTGCCAGATGACAGCAGTGCTGGTGCTGACGCAGATGAATTTACCTGGTTTTATTTTCCTGAGCCTTCCTTCCCTGTCTCCTGTTCTTGCGGAAAAGTAGACACATTCACTTTTATCACTTCCCAAAGATGAACATCAGTATATGCTCTAAGTTTTATTATTACCTTATTATATAGTTTATATTAACTATATCTTCATGTATAGACATTTTCAAAAGTTGACTATATAATAACTTCTTTAAAACACTCAAGTCTGACTGTAATCCCATCACAGTATCCTGCTTTCAATTTGTAGAACATCCCAAGCTCTTTCTTCTTCAAAGTCTTGTTAATGCTCTCAGCGTGAGACTCTCTGCCTAGCATGCTCTCCTCTTGCCTCTAAGCACAGTAGGTTCATCCAACATAAGGCCACCATAACCACCCTCTATAACAGTCAATGCCACCAATATCCCCTATCATAAGATTCATTTGTTTCCTTTGTGATATTTAATGCAATCTGTAGTCATTTCGGTTATTTGTTTTCATGTTGATTGCATCCTTCACTAGACTCTGAGTCACAGCTATAGTTTGTCTTGTTCACAGCGATATCCCCAATGCCTAGCAGAGTGCTTGGCATGTCATAGTTGTTGAGTAAATGTCAGATGACAGGATAAGTAGCCAGGATGAGAGCAAAACGAGGAGAGGAGGGAGAGAGAAAGAGACCTCCCCTATCTTCAATCATCTTGTTCTTCTTCTGAACTCCTAAAGGGTCTACTGTCTAGTGGACTTCAAAATGCTTTCCTTGTGTACTTCCAAAGATAATGCATTTAAATGGTATATGCCCTCACACATACACATGCTTAAATTGATATCTAAAATTTTTCATCATAAGTTTAAATAAATGCAAAGAATAAACATTCTGTATATTGTAAATATTAGCATTCTAAGTAAGTCTATTACACAATGTTGTTTTTTTTCTATCCTCACTGGAGGACATGCCTATTGATTTTAGAGAGAGGGGAAGGGAGGGAGGAAGAGAGGGAGAGAAACATGCATCAGTTGCCTCTCCCACGTGCCCTGACTGGGGACCTCTCGTACATCGCCCAACCAACCGGGGACTGAACCAGCAATCTAGGCATGTGTCCCGACTGGGAATTGAACCCATGACCCTTTTGGTTTACAGGATGATGCTCCAACCAAGTGAACCACATCTGCCAAGGCTATACAATGTTCTTTAAAATGTATCCAATGGAACCTAAACACAATAGAGATTTAATTTCCCCTATCATTTTCAAAAGGCACAAAAATCCAGCCACATCACTCCCAGGTATCTGAGAGAAAGTAGTGTGGTGGTCCTCCACAGACATGTACAGGAATATTCATGGCAACTTTATTCACAATAACAAAAAACTGAAGAAAAAACACTTTAAAAATAGCTGTTTTGCAACACTTCAAAAGAATGAATTCTGGTGTATGCAACAATGGGTGCATCATACACACATAATGTTGAACAGAAGCCTGGCACAAAGGATATAATTCCATTTATACAACTCCATAGTATTTTATGGTACTAAAAGCCTAAGAAGTCAGAATAATGGTTTTCTGAGGTGGGAAAAGAAGAAGATTAACTTTGAAAGGTCACGGCTAGGAGGTGCATCACCTAAACCTTGATTTAGGTGGTTGTCTGTCCATGTTACTGTATGGATGTTATACCTCAATAAAAATATAAAAAGAAGTAATGTAACAGTTTATATCTTTCTCCTTCCCCTAAACTTATATTTCAATTGCACTTCCTTATAGAATATTACTCTAATGAAATATATTTCCATGTTTTATTAAACATCTCCAATACTTCTACACAACGAAACTTTCTCAACAAAGTCAATTTTAGAGAAGAATTCATAATGAAGCTGAGAATCTGGAAATCCTAGTTTGAAGATGATGAGCCTTAACATTCATCTGGCATTTCGCACCTTAATTGTTAAGTAACTTTTAATCTATGCAAGTCTTATTTCACTAGAAAGTTTGTTCCTTAAAGTCAGGGATGCATCTTGGGTTTCCACAGCACAGGGCCTGGCATGCAGTAGTTGGCTCATTGATTTGCTTTCTCATTCATTCATGTAATGAAGATTTCTTCAGCATTTAATGATTTCTTTACCATATAAGATGGGCGGGTGCAAGGCTCAATAAATTCCTGTTGATAATTGATTGATAATTATCAGCTACATTTCAAAAAGAGTGTAATTCTCTTTTCTTCTGAACTCCAAGTGTAGGTGCATTATGGGTCTTATTAACCCTATGGTAAAAAATGGGGACACCAGGACACGGAGATTAATTAACTGACTTGCTCAGGGTCATGCACTTTGTCATGAGTCAAGCGAGGATTAAAAACCATACAGGTTCTTTCCTGGATGGAGGTGCTAAGGGAATTCATTCAGATTGACTGCAGTTCACATTTCATTTAAATGCTCTCATTTCACTTCGGCTGTAACCACCTTCTCTGACTCATATTTCAGGACCTGCAGTCTGAACTGGTTTACTTCCACTTCAGACACTGTCAAGATAAATTAGACACTGAGGGTCCATGACACCATTTGAAGCAGAAGTACTGTTGGTAGAAAACATATGAGCAGTTTGATATATTCAATACAGTGTAGCATTTTTGAGAGAACTTAGTTAGTTTCTACTAAAAATGAAATGGGAATAATAACTTACATGAATTTTAAAATTTGATTTTACTATACATCCTCAGGCAAGTATAGCCAAAGAAAGGTATGTTACAGTAAAGATTTTTATCTCCTGACAATGTGTCTATACACCATTCTGTTGAATACGATCTGGCAGCTTCCTGGCTGTGAGCAGAGATATGCTAACAACTCTGATGATACATAAACTTGCATCAGATACAGGCTCATTTTTGCTGTATTCATCCATCCATAGCCTAGCCTGTTCAGCTGACAAGGCATGTTATTAATAAAATGTACTGTACCACAAGTTCATTGCCCTACATGGTGTTTATATTGTTGGAAGCTGTAATTGTCTGAGACAAAGGCCTCTGTGAAAAGATGTGATATGAGCTGTATAAAGATCAAAATAATTTAGACTAATAATGGTACTTTTTGTAAAGGATTAAAACATGACAGTGACCAGAGGGGAGAGGGGAGGGAATTTCAGGGGAGAATGGGAAGGGTTTACAGGAATAAATATAAAGGACACATGGATAAAAACTAGGGGGGGGTGGAAATGGGAGGGAGGTGGGGAGGGATGGGTGGGTGGGCTGGGATGGGAGTAAAGAACAGAAAACTGTACTTGAACAATGATTAAAATAAAATTAAAAAAAAACATGGGTTATGCTCCATAGAGCTAATGACTGGACCTTGCTTTTAAGTTTTATTTACATGCTGGTTGCTGTAACATAACCTGGGATTTCATGCCAAAGTTCCCCCACCAAAGTGTGAATTAAATTCATCAGAAGCAGAGGACTCAGACTTATTTACCAATGTCTCCTAGCACATAGCACAGCATTTGGAAGAGAGTTAACACTTAATATCTGTTAAATGAAAAAAGAAATGCATATGAGCATAGGAAAGGAACGGACCAAGTTTCAGGCTCAAGTTAAGCCGCTATCAAAGTTCCTCCAGGTTGTAATTCAGAAAAAGGGTGGGACCCAATCTCCAGATCAGTACTTGTGGGGAAGGAGAGGGCAAAATGGAAGCAGTCTGAAGCTAAAGTAGCTGAGGCTACCACATGCACTTCCACATTGCTGAGGCAGAGAAGAACCAACCCTGTTAGGAAAGAATAAGGCTTGCCCTTGGTCCTTACTTCCCCATTCCTGCTCCTACCCCAACCCCACTGGATAGGATGCATACAAGTTCTTCCATCTTTCAATCTGGAATTTCCTGGGACAACAAAAGGGGCTTTAGATCTCCTCTCATTCTCACTAACAGAATGTTAGGTGGAACAGCCTGCTGGTAACTTCGGATGGTTTAGGGACCACTGTGAGGGATTAAGACAAAAGCAAGGTCTTAGGTAGGTAGACAGATGGAGGGCCAGGTTTTTGAAATGGAGCTGGATTAGCTCTCCATTGAGAAAACACGGAGGAAGATAAGAAATTTTAGAAGTGATGGAGAGTAGATATGAAACATTTTGATGCAGAGGAAAGAAAAGGTGAAGGAACCTTTGAGGCCTAAACCACTTTTCCTTTTTTTTTTTTCTGCCAAATTTGATGTTAGTTGGATTATACTTTCCAGCGTGCTCATGGAAGGTGATTTTTCTCCCCAGAATGAGGGGTAGGTTATGTTTAACATCATTCTTTTTATAAGTAATTAGTTTAGGATGTGTGTGTAACACAATTCTTCCCAATCAGACTCAGTTCTGTGAGAGGCCCCTGGAAAGGATTACCCTTCCTTTGTTGTGAGAGAGACAGACAGAGACAGAAAAAGGAGGTAGACAATTTCCCTCTTTGCTGGATGCCCCTGAATGCATTTGACGCCAAGAAACACAGAAGCTATGGTGCAGCCTTGAAGGGAGATGGCAGGAGAGATTACCATCATCTGAGGATGGCAGAGCAGAAAGAAGAAATCCATTTGCGTCTTCGATGACATCCTTGAGTTATTCAATGAAGTAATTCAGGAAGCACTTTCCTTCAAACTTCTTATTTTATGAAGTAATAAATTTCTTATTTTTCAAAAGCCACCTCTAGTGAGGTTTTCTGTTGCTTGCACTTTTGACCATAGCCTGGTCTTTTCTAGTAAAGGTGAGAACATGTGTTATAAATGTGAAATGTAGGGTGTGAAAATTTTGAAATAGATATTTCAGCTTCCACCCATAGCCTCCTTCCATTTTCCCCCCCTTTCCCACTGCTACTGGACTCAGGGCCAAGAGACACAACACTGAACACAAAAGGACCTTCCCCTTCATGAGAGTTAGTCTTTGCTCCTGGCTCAAGCACGGTGTATTCTGCTCCTTCATCAAGGACATGTTGTCTGAGAAAGCTTGTCAGTTACTTCACTAAACAGGCTTCATCAGTTCCTTGCCTCATCAGTTCCACAGAGATACCCAGAGAAGTCAGAACCCCAAGTGACAGCTTAGGCTCAAGTGGAAAACCCCAACCACAGCACCATTCTGTACCTATATCTAGCAATGATCTGTGGCCCTTGAGCAGAGATAAAGAGTGAAAATATCCGAGACTTAGGGATGGGAACTGGCACAGGCATGGGAGAAGGTCTAAGAAAGCAGGCACTAGTGTGGCTTTTCTAGAGTATGACCTCTGTGAAGACCATATAGCATCCAGTGCAGAACTCCATATCTACAGGAGTTAGTTTGATCACGTGTATATTAAATTTAATGATGTGACCAGATTATAGGCTGAATATCAAATGGCTTCCTTTCATAGAATCTTATGTTCAGAGGATATCTTTCAATCACCACCACCTTTCCTCCAAAAAACCTTCAATGTTATCTACGTTTATTTTTATAATATACTTTGATATAGGAAGCAGTAAGAATACTTTTAACTTACCGGGAAGAAAGGAAGACACAAAGAGATGATCTGACTTGGCCATGGCCCCAGAGGCATCCATGACAGAGCTAGGATGGTCAGTGAGTCCCTAGGGGCTCTCAAGCCATTGTCCTGATGTCTCTGTATGTAATTGTTTTGATAGCAATTTTCCTGGTTCTCTCTCAGTAGCCTGCTAATCACACATGTCAATCACGCTCAGGACAGCCATGGGCCTAAGGGTCAGCACAGTCTCAGGAGGATGCATTCAAAAGACAAAACAAGGCACAATAGAGCACTTTCTCCTTCAAGCGTGTAGGTCAGTTGTAGTCTCCTAAGTATGACAATGTGTGCAGGAGACTTGCTTTTTGTTTTTTTGGTCCAGATGGAGAGGGGATATATCAAGTGCTCTGCCCACAGCTGAAAAGCCAGTGAGGTATCCACCAGTTTAAGATCCTCTTACTAGAGAACACTTCAAGGAAACTGAAGGAGTTCTCCCCCAAGTCCCTGAAGAATTAAGAGGAATGCCCTTTTTCTTCCCCCAGGCGCTTAAGCAAGTCTGGACGGCAGGGGAGCAGCAGTGAAAAACCTGACACAGATGCTAGTTACCCTGGCTTTCTGTCCTACAGACCACTGGCTTTCTGTCCTCATTTCACTTTCACTTTAGAGAGCAGCATCGAGGGGCCGAGAAGACAGGGTCCAGGCCCGACCTGTAGAAGGCCCGGAGCAGAAGCTCGCATGCGGCCCAGCCCGCGGCGTGGGCGGAGAGCGTGAGGGGTTGGGGAGAAGATGTTGGAGTGAGGCATGGATTAGGGGATGCGGGTGTGCGCGACCCTCGAGCAGGGTCGTGGCAGTGCCGATTGGCTGGGGGCGAGCGGTGGGGACCTGCCACTCAGCCGGGACGAAGCCGGCGCCCCGGTCGTAGAATCGCGCGCGGAAGAACAAATAGTCCCAGAGGCAGCATCGAGCGCCCCTTCTGGGCTAGCCTCGCCCCGCCCGGGGCAGTTGGAGCACAGAGGCTCTGGCTGGTGGGGGGGAGGCTTGACTTCCGCGGCTTCTCGACCCCCGCTCGCCCTTCGCGGCCAGACGAAGGGATGGAGCTCCCTTGGGAAAAGTAATTGGATTCCGGGCTCCCTGCCATCAGGATCAGCGGAAATCGGAGGCTGATCTTGCAGCCTGGGAGAGGCGGCTGGGGAGAAAAAGAGAGGTCGGGGCGTAGTCCCCTGGGCAGGGAAACTTCGTGAAAGCACCACTATTCCCTGAAGTGTTGGCGTGCTTGTTTCTGTACAGGCGGCTGTGGAAAGCTGGGTGGCAACGGAGATTGCACCTGGTGCCCTTTTCTGCCTGGCACGTGACACTTGCCCCTCCAAGTTGTCATCATTCTGAAAATCACCTGTTTGCTGATTCACGGGAAGAGAAATCTTTCGGAACCTTTGGGTCTTTCAGCCAGCACTCAAGTGAACTCAAGGGTTTTGCAGCTTCAGGTGCTCTATTCAAAAGAAGTGGTTGTCACAAGGTAGTTTTATTTAAATGCAGCAAATAAAGGAGACAAGGGATTCGTATTCAAAGCTCTGTCTCTTGGAAGAGACTAATGGCTTAGTCATTGCTATTTGGTCAATTTCAGTTGATTTCTTCAATGCATATTGGCTACATTTGTAGGGTTGAGTTTCTGTTAAGTTCATTCTGTTTACAGCTGGTCTGCGGAGTAGTACCCTATATTTTAACATTTAACAAGAATAACATTTAGTAAGAATGGGTCAGACCTTGAGACTCTTGTGCTAACAACACCATTTCCTTTCTCTCTCAGAGCTCTACTGGGAAGTAGGATGGAGAAAGAATCCTGTCAAATCCAGGATTGGAGATGTCTCTTATCAAAGGGTTAACTCAGGAGAAAATAGCACTCTTATCAGAATCATCCAAGAAAGTATCCCAAGGCCTTGCTTTAGCAGTAGCAAACTTTCCTAAACTCCCTTTACTTTGGGAAATGGAGCAGAAGTGGGAGCCTACAGCATAATTTTTGGCTGAAACCATAGAAATGTTCTAGGAATTTAAGTGACTACTAACTTAGCCTTCTTGATTTTTTTTTTTTGCATCACATTTACTTCATTTCACTCATTCATTCATCAAACAAGATTTTATGGGAGTTTTCTATGTGCCAGGCTCTATTGTACTTACCATGGATACATCAGTAAATAACATAGATTCTCCTAAAATCTCATTACAGTTCCTCTGATGGGGGAGACGGACAATACATTTACAAACAGATAGATCTACAATATTGTGTTGTGTGGTGATAAGTGCTATGAAGATAAGGTGGAGTGGCAGAAGGACAGACAAGGATGCAGGTGGGAGTATTGTGTTATTTTACATTTCAGGTAGGTTGATCTAGAAAGGCCTCTTTGATGAAGTCACACTTAAACAGTGGTCTGAGAAAGCTAAGCAAATGCCCGGGGGGGGGGGGGGGGGGG
>CM052538.1:148094695-148143718 GCA_028533065.1 Trachops cirrhosus
TGAGCTTCCTGGACTTCCTGAAAGTCTATTTCCTTTGCCAGATTGGGGAAGTTCTCTTTTATTATTTGTTCAAATAAGATTTCCACTTGTTGCTCTTCCTCTTCTCCTTCTGGTACCCCTATAATTCGGATGTTGGAACGTTTAAAGATGTCTTATGTTCTTAAAGATTCTTCATAAACTTGGTTTAAAATTGTTGGATGATAGCCTGGCCGCTGTGGCTCAGTTGGTTGGGGAATCTTCCCATAAACCGAACAGTCATGGGGTCTGATTCCTGGTCAGGGCACACCTGGATTGTGGATTCAGACTGTGGTGGAGGTACGCACAGGGGTGGGGACTTACTGATGTTTTTCTCCCACATTATGTTTCTCTCCTTTTCTCTGCTTCCCTTCCCCTTTCTCTAAAGTCAATAAGCATGTCCTCAAGTGAGGATTTTAAAAAATTGTTATATGATGTTTGTGGAATGGATATAGGATAACTTATCAAATCAGTTCTGTGACTGTGTGATGACATGTAGGGAGTTTATTAATTTGCTTTTTGTTATAAAAATATGATAATGAACATGTTTTTGCACATACACATACTTTTATCCATACTTTGATTTTCTTTGGATGGGAAATGTATAGTAGATTTTGTTTTGTGTGCCAAGTTATAATTAAAGCTAAGTGAGTGAATGAGTACCCTGAGGGAAATGAACTCAGGGAGATAAATTATTAGGGTAAGGATTGATGTTAATGGTGGAGTTAGATATGTAAAATTAGTTACTTTGGTTGATTATTTAATGTAAAAATACAAATTTTTATTAGTGTATGAGTGGAGTATAAGGTGGCATTGGTATAGATTTGTATATAAATGGGCTGTGCATGACTGGAGGGAATTCCTGTCATTCTTTGACCTGTGTTTATTGAAATGGAGTGGAATGTAATTGGAGTCTGTCAGTGAAAGAGCACTTGAATTCTTGACTTTCTATAAGAGAGATAGTGTAGTACAGTGGGGAGAATTGGGTTTAGGAGCTGGATAACTGGATTGGGATTGGAATCATTGCTTTGTAACTTGCTAGCTGGGTGGCACCCTCTTAAGTAACACTAATGATGATATTAATAATAATAATAATTATTATAACCAATATTGTAGTCAGTGTTTTTATGTGCTAGGCACCATGCTAAGCAATTTACAGGCATTATCTCATTTTACCCAAGGTTTCCTGGTTGACGGGGGTATGGAAATGCTGCCATTGGGGCAACATATCAAAGTTGCTTTTTAGTGCCATAAAATTATATATATTGTAAAAAGTCTAAGAAGTCAGGCAGAAGAGTACTTTTGAAAGGTCATCAGGTATCTTAGAACCTTACCTTTTATTTTTGTAGCCCATTTCTTCTTAATACTGTTACTTTGTAGGCTAGATACTGTATAGTGCAGAATAATGAGCGGAAGTGTAGACACCTTTTGAAAAGCCTCTTCTAGGCTTGGGCATTGCCACTTGGATGTAGTGTTTTCTCCATATTCTCTCTTCAGCTACTTGAAATTGTTTCTGGAATGAGGTGTACTCTCAGTAACTAAATAAAAATTATGTGACCTGAGAGGGCAGAATAGTTGGATGACAGATTGGAAACAATGTTCAGGGTCTCTAGGGTAGATCTTCTCCACTTTTTTCTTAATGGTAAAGGAGGAGGTACATAAACTCCCCTGGTATCCTGAAGTAACACATTGCAGGTGAGCAGAAATCTTAAAAATTTGTCATTTTACTTTTTACTCCCTAACACAAACATATTTGTTGTTATATAAATATATTTTATTAATCACTGAGTAACACTGAAGTTCTAGTGAGATGTATTATGTTTATCACCTTCCTCCTGCTTTGCTTTGTATTTTTGGTATTAAGGGCCAGAATGGAGTGGGATGCAGGCCTATACTATCTTTTCCTTAGTGAGAAGCCCAGCTCTGAAGCATATATTTTAAAAAAGATTTTATTCATTTGTTTTTAGAGAGAGGGGAAGAGGGAGAAAGAGAGGAAGAGAAACATTAATGTATGGTTGCCTCTCACATGCCCCCAACCGGGGACCTGACTCCTAACCCAGGCATGTGTACTGACCGGGAATTGAACTGGTGACCTTTGGTTTGCAGGATGATGCCCAAACACTGAGCCACACTGGTTGGGGCAGCATATTTTTTAGGTGTCTTTACTCCTGGATCTTTTCTTCCCACAAAAGCCTATGGAATGGGATCATTACCTTAGTGGGGAAAATGGTTTTGGTTGGGAGGAAATTATTACTTTATAAACTGGAGTGCAGAGGTCAATTGAACCTCTGTTTTCTATTTACAGGTAGACCATCTTGTAATTTCTTAACATACTTATGACTTGAGAAGACAATATATATTTTTTTATAGGGAGAGCTTTGGTGTTTTTAATTTTTTTTTTTGTTCCATGGTTAAAATATGTTTTTATAAAGACCATCGTGAGTCATCTGAGCTACTACTATAAGCTAATTGGGGACTTAAAGATCACATTTAAAGACCATACAGAAATTAAAACAGATTAGGGATTAGTTACTAATTTTAATTGTGTTGGGTAGTGACTAAAGGATGAAATCTTCAAATAAAATAAAAAAAACAATTTAAGTTGCAAGACAGAAAAATACCACTTTTTTTTAACAGCCACACTGCCATATCTTAACATATTTTTGGTTATTAAAAATGGAGAAAGTTTGCCTAAGATGTCATTTTGTCAGATCTGTTTTAGGTGTTAGGAAGGTGCCTGAATTTGAACTGAGGGGCCTTTGAATTTGAGAGACTGTTCCAGGTACTTAAAGGAACTAGAGGCAGCCTTTCTCAACAGTTGTTGGTTTATTTTTTTCTGGTGTTTTTGCCATTGAGCTATTGTGAGGCTTTAAAATGAGCGGGATCAACTCAGGATTGACTCACAGCTTCATTGGTGGCTAATATGGAGAACACAGGTCAAACTTAATATGATCATGCAACTCCAATCAATGAGCAAATGTGCTGCTGTGGGTAGACAAGTAGTGGTGGGGCACTGCAGGGATCTCCTCCTAGGGGAGAATTACAGTTGTCAAGCTTCTTAGTCTTTGAGGCATTTGTTGTTGTTTTGAGATTGTTGGGGATAAATGAAAGGTTTGCTATGCCACTAGAGAGGAAAAAAATGCTAGGCTCACTTTGAGCTTATGGCAGAAGCATGATTTGTCCATAAGTTAGAGAATTTGAGTTTTTAATGGGTATTCATAGACCATGGGTGAAAATCTTTTGAATTCTCCTGAGTTAGCTGGTCCTGTCAGTTTTTTGCTATTTGGAAGTCCTACTATATCCAGCTGACTTTGTTACCTGTCAGAGGCCCATTGCCTATTTGCTTGGCATTGTCATGTTAAGGTTTTGGAAAATGTTTTTCATTGTTTGTCCCAATTTGGAATAAAGTTAAAGGGGAAAGTTTTTAGATGTTTAATTTCTTGGTGGAAACTTACAGCTGGCATGAATTGATTATGCGTCTCCAACTAGGCAAGTATTGTAATCAGACCCATTTCAAGATTATATTAAATATTCTACCTGTTATCGAAGCATCAGTTAGTTCTTTTGTTCTAGGAGTTTGTTCATTATATGTCACGACCACTTTTTGTCCATTGAAGGACCACAATTACTGATATGCAATTTTGAAATCCAAAAAGGTCAGAAACAAAATTTTTCCTTTAAATTCAGGATAAACTATTTTCATGGCAAAATCTGATCTTATCTGAAGGGAGGCCATTGACATTCTCTATTTCCCTGGTTACTGTATGGTTACCAGGTGCTGGGGGGTGATTTGTAACATATGGTATATGTAGTATTCTATATTTCTTCCCTAAAATCTGAAAAACTGGATTCTAAAAGCCACCTGGCCCCACTAATTTCTGAAAAGGTATTATAGACCCTCCTCTTTGTGCCTCCTCAACTCAAAATAAGTAGTTCTTTTTTTGGACTAAAAATCTGTATTAGATTTTATTATGTTCAATACAGAATAAAATTGTGGTGGTCTTGCTAATATAAAGGAAATTCTTTTTGGAATGTAGGTTTTTTTTTAGGCTGAGGTTTGTGCCTTGAATAGTTTGTCCAGTACATTGATTTAGGGAATCAATTTCTATTTTGAGGAGGGACATGCTTTTTCATCTTTTGGGCGAAGGAGTGTACTGATATTTTCCTGGTGAGTTTGCATGGACATTTTCAGGGTGGTAAAAGGAGATATATTTACACATGTGTGTAAAACCAAATGAAAACTATTTACACACACACACACCCCTAGCATTATGATTATCTCTAAAAGGAAGCCTCAACCTTGATCATACCCAGTTTTAACTGCTGCCTGAGAGCAAACAGAAAACAGAATTCTACCAAGCCATCTTCATGAAGAAAAGGAGGGACTAAGTAAGTCCATTGGGACAGAACAAAACCAGTCTTTGGTAATTTTATTCTTTCCTTTTATATCAGTTAAAAGTTTTCATAGATTAGTAGCATAATGTTTATTCCTGCAATATACTCAGTAAAGGGATCTTCATTAAAAACAAATTGTGATTTTAATGAGTGTATGGAAATTCCCTCAGGAGTCTGTCATTGGCTTCTTATTCCCACTGCTGCTTAACATAAACTATGAAAGTAGCAATGAAGTGAGGTGAAATAAATTGCCTGTTGTGTATCTGTTTTGAGAGGCAGGCCATTCTGACTTTTCTGATTGCCTTGCAAACCTGTTCTCTGTATTGTTCTCCCAGTGTTACTGTCTTAAGAACTGTGATACATTGTTGAATAGTTAAATTCACTTAAAGTTCGTAGCAGTTTAAGATGCCCTGCTGTAGGAGCACAAAATAGACCATTCAGCCAGGGTCTCTCTTTCATAGTTACCCTCATATAACCTCTTGTCAAGTTTAAAGAGTAGTGCCACAACGAGCAGACTCTGAGTTTGATTCTGAAGGCTTGCTAAACTAACTGTGTAGCAGTAGGACTTTGCCCAGTGAATGATTGGGGGAAGAGGAGGAGTCTTACTGTTTAAAAAAACAAATAATGATAAAAGTTATTAATAAATATTTACTTATACATTTACTTCATAGTTCTTGTAGGAAGTTGTAACTGTTCATTTTACAGAGGAAATAGAAAAATCAACAGTGATACATATTTCCCTGTGGTTTTTTATTGCCCCTCAGAAGCAGCAAACTGATCAGTTGTAGTTGCACCTGCACTGATACCAATCTACACCAAGGTATGGTTTGTCTTGAGGAGGAATTTAATATCTCTACAGATCTTTAAAATTTGTTGTTGTAACAGAAGGCTTAAATGGTATAATGCTGACATTCTTCAAAAGAAAGAGCATCAAGATTTATTTTTATTAAAAAGAAAACACAATTATTAAAAGCCTCCATAAAATAAAACACTAGTATTGTAAAATATTAAATGTAAACAACTACAGCCTGAAATGTCTTTAGGAGAGTGTAGTTCTTTTTATGTGTAGTCTTCTCTTACTGTTCAGCCGTCATCAGACTTTGTGCCTTAGGAAGAAGATGAAATTTAATAGATGTGTAAGATATTGGAATATTCAGATTTTTTATTTAGTTGAGGCCATAGAAAAGAGTGGTTGCTTCATAGTGTGGAAAATTCTTTATTTTCACTTCTACTTTTCAAGAATTTACTGTTTATTTAGATATAAAGGCAAGTAAAAGCAGATGGAAAATAGTTATTCCAAAGGAAGTTTTAAAATGTTATTAAATGTACATTAGAGATTTTTTTAATGGAAGTTGTTAAAATATAATTTGGCAACAGAACTTTCAGTATATTAAAATGAAAAGATTTATGCTAGCTTTTATAGTATTGAGAGGGTGCTGATTAGTCCATTTTGTATTTTCATTTATTTAAATACATTTAATTTCATTATGTTGAAGAGCATCTGTAGGTATTAGAGCTGTTACTAACACATTGTTTTATTTTATTGGTCTATGTAGAATGGTTTGTTTAAGGTGGTAGAGAATAGATGATGACACATTCTAGTGTAGTGGAAAGAGGAGGTGTTTGGAGTCACAAACTTGGGTTCAGTGTTGGCTTTATCATTTACTAGATTTATGATTCTAGGGCAGTATGTTAACTTATCTGAGTCTTGTTTATCTTAAGTCTAAAGTGAGGGGAATAAAAAACTGCTGTAAGGGGTTGTGATAGTGATCAAAGTAAGTAATTTTTAAGGAAATTCTTTCAAAAAATGTGGAGATTTGTGGTTCTGCTCAAGTAATTAGTTGTCTTTATTATGTTAGGTTGCATAGCAACTTTTGAAGGGATTCTAAGCTTACAAATATATATGGAGAAAGTGACTCTTCATGCAAAACTCACACAGTTCAGTTACATATAGCTATTGAAGATTAAGTCAGGTGATTGAGAGGGATGACAACCTAAGGGACTCCTTTATTGTAGGTAATCCTTGAAATCTTAGAATTCTTCAGATGAGTTTTTTTCTCTTTTTGGTTTAGATGGGGAAAGTTAAAGCCATAAAGTAAAAGAAATTCTCACACATATTCTTTGTTAGAACTCTCTTAATTATATGCCAAACCATAGAGCCCCAAAATTAGTACCTTTGAGTCCTTTATTCTTTTTTTGGGTAGTTGTTTTACATGCTTGTTGAGGGTCTGTTGTAGTGACAAGGTTAACCTCAGGCTTAAGTAGGTACAGCAGCTGAATGGTTCTTCAGAATAGTTTGCTTTTGCTTTGTTCGATGAGCAGTAATCTGAACAAAATTTTCGCGTCAATAAGAGCCATCCTTTTAAAGATTTAAAAGTACAGGATGTATACTTACTCCTGAGTGAGGATGAGAAGGTACAAGGATGAGGTTGGGAAATGCAGGTGGAACTCACATCTGCTCTACAGGCAGGGAAGGCTGATCTAGTCTCATACATAATTGACAAGGTACCAGGGCTTAGGACTGCCTGCTGGTGCCACTTGTTTTCATGCAAAAACAGTGGTTTTTGGATTCTTTGTGATTAGAGAAGTTGAGGATTTCCCCATATCCCCAGGTTATCCCTTTACATATAGTGTCCTTACTTGGGTATATAGAACACCTGGCTCACATTTTATTAGAAAATACTGGGTTTTCCCCTCACTCTTTGCATGTTTAGGGGGTTGTATTGTTAAGAAGTTTTCCTCTATTTTAAAGAAGGGAATCAGCAAATCCAGATTTCATGAAACCTGGAGCCAAAAGGGCTATTGGTGTGGCTTTGATCACAGCCTGTGGACTTGTGGGCTCCATATGAGCTATTTGCTGATTGTTTTTCAGGATAAGACAATGATTGGGTTTGGGCGGGAAGGGTTATAGCATGATTTGACAGTGACTCTTGGGCCTTCTGTCTCTGGGATTCCCATAGTAATAATTCTTAATGCTTTCTTAAAAGATTTGTATTAAATTGCAATGATGTGAGAATAGATGGTAGGTGAGAGAGCAAAACCAAGGATCTTGGGGATGGATAGCAAGTGTTCATGAATATAACTTCTAAGAACCTTGGGGCCAGGTGAAGTAGATAGGTAAGTGATGACTTCCACATTCTTGCTGCCATTTATATAATCTGTTACTTCACTACTAGACATCGCAATAGTCTTCTTACTTGGGCTCCTTGCTGCCAGTTGCTTTCTTTTCCAATCTGTCTTAGTCTGCTGAGGCTGTCATTAGAAAATACTGCAGACTGGGTGGCTTAAACAAGAGCAGTTTGTTTTCTAATAGTTCTGGAGACTGGTTGGGTCCTGGTGCTGACTCTTCCTGGCCTGCATATGGCAGCTTCTTGCTGTGTTCTCACATAGTCTTTCTCAGTGTGTGAGCTAGAGCAGGTGAGGGGAGAGAGAACTCAGTGGTATCTCTTCTTTAAGGGCACTATATCCCTTCACAGGGGGTCCCATTCTGATAACCTTCTCTAACCCTAAGTTCTTCCCCAAGACCTCACCTTCAAATACTAGCTTCAATAGATACATTTTGAGGGAACACAAATGTTTAGCCCATAACACAATCCTCCTCATATTTTTAAAACATCCTCCTGTGATTTGTTTAGAGTCTACATTTGTTTCCTATTGGCTGTCAAAACAATCAAAAGTCTCACCTTGGTATTTAAATTCTTAAATAATCTGATAGGAATTTAGGTTATTCTATTTTACACTCACTAATTCCCAGTGTGAATTATATGATTCAGTCACACCAGTGGGTTTACTTGACCTTTTACCTCTAGTTATTCTTTTCTCCCAAACTGGAACGAATACCTTCTTGTCATTCTTGTGCCGTTTGAATCCCTGTCATAAAATCTTTTCTAGCCATTTCATAATTTTGCAAAAATGTGGCTTCCAGATTATTTTAAGGACTCTTGAGTGAAGGAAAGTATGAGTTCTTTTTTGCTCTTGAAGGCAAAGGGTAAGGTCAATATGGCAGTTACGGCCAGTAGATTTTGAGCACAACCAGTTATTATAGCTGGATAGCCTCGTAAGTTTAAAAGAAGAATGAGGCCTACTTGTGATGAATAGTGAACAAAGGATTTCTGTTTGTAGGAGTTCTACTCTGTGACCTCTGAGTTCTTTTTAACCCTAAAATTCTTTAGAATACTTTCATCTTTTAAAAAATTATATGTATATTAGCCAGATTATAGCTCCCTAAAAGTAAAGATAGTGTTTTGTACTTGTTTTTTGCAAAGTACTTTAAGGTGAACAAATATCTTATGTTTGACTATTTTTAGGTGTGGGGATGTGTGATAAGTTGGTGGAAAGAAAGATTAAATTCCTTAAATAAAATTGCCTGGATTAAATTTCCTAAATGGCATTTGTCTTTTCTAGCATCAGCTGCATGGTGAGGCTTTCAGGAAGCACTGAACTTGTATGGATTGACTGACTGGAGACCTGAGGTGTTCATTTATTAGAATAAATAAATTCTAACTGTTTTCTTATTTCTTCTGAAAAGATCTTAGCTGATTCAGGGCTCCACATTTAAACATCAAAGATGAATAAAAAGTGGCCAAGTGGTTAAAGCCATTGAAGTCGTATGTGAATACAGCTGCTTCTACTGAACCACAGCAAGCCCTGGCTCTGAAAAGCAAAGAGAAGTGATACTTTCATAGTTTTCTTTTCACAGGGTGTGTGTTCCTTTTGTTCTTTATAATGTTAGATTGTGGGGAAAATGGCTTGTCTGATTCTGGGATTGATTGGGTAGAGGAGCTGTGTTGTATAAGGGCCATAGGAACCATTTTACCACACTCTGGAAATCAGTAGATGGCCAAAACCCTGCAAGTGCTACTTTCTGTAAAACATCCTTGATTTTTGCCAACTGGATTGAGTTCTGGAAGAGAGGTTGTATGACCTAGCATTACAGAATATGTGGGGAAACAGCCATTAAAGCAGAAAAAGATGATGTTACTTAAATGGCACTGAGTCCATTCACCTGCTCATTTTGTGATAGAAAAGTGGACTCCCACCTTTCACTTAATGCTTCTAAATTATCTTCAGCTTGGGGGCCAAAACTACTTTTGTTGACTTTAGAAAATATGTTGGCTTTTTATTTTGAAGTTAGGCTGCAGATCTAGAAATGGTATTTTTGTCTATCGTTTATTCACTCAGCTGTATCATTTATTTATTCACTCATTTAGGAATTGAGTTTACCACTATGATGTAATTTGGAGCTAAAATATTACCCTAGTATATGAAATTTGGAAAAATCTTGTTTTAAGGGAAAAATAGAAGGTTAAGGAATTTTGTCAGGATTGATCTAGGACTATATCAAGCTAGAGATGTGATCTGGATGATAAAGATGGTAAAAATTCTCATCTCAATAATGTACCTCAACAAAAATTCTCCATTGTAATTCTCCACTGACTTAGGGCAACTTTATTTGAGGCATTAGCTACTAGACTACTCTTTTATATGTATCAGTTCTCATATAGCTTACCTATGAAATGTGTAGAATACATTTTCTTGGTGTAGTCTATAGAGTGGATTTTTATTTCAAATAGTAACATCAATTGCTTATAAAACCTGCATATTTCTGAGATGCCACCTATATAGATTTAAGGTTGATTTTATTTCTCTGAAAGTGCCCATTTGCTCCCTGCGAAAGGAGCAGGTTTGGATATATATATTCAGTGGGTCTAAAATGAGATAACTGGTATTTTTATTATTTGAATGGAGGCTTTGTATTTTTGAATTCTGCGAAACAAAGCTGTGTTTGTAAACACATTTCAAAAATATAAATGACAATTTTTGGAGATGTTAACTGAATAGCAAGAAAGTTCAAAATAAAGGAGCTTTTGTTAACATTTAATAATAATCTAACTGTTTTCATTGACTATCCCATTGATATTTAAAGAGTACCTGATTTTTAGAACTTTCTGTATTGAAAATAACCCTAAGATTGTGTTGTGGTAGGAAAATATTTTCTTGCTATACTAGCATAATATTTTATGCTAGTTTGGGGTTTTTCAACCATTGTCTTGGTTTAGAAGAATATATCATAAGTAATGTATTTCAATGTAAAAATAGTTTTGGGAAACTCTAGGAAAGCACTTATTTTAATGTTCTAATGTGAGAGGAACTCGTTGTGGTGGTTGGTATTAGACCAATAACAGAAATATTTTGGTTTGAGTACAAATAAACGGTGTACAAGTTCACAGGCAAAATCCAAAGTGAGTCTTCAGATTTGTAAAATAAAGTTGTTAATTTTATATTCCCCTCCAGTTCCTTCTTATTTTAAAGACTTTTGTTGGCATTCTAATGAAGTTGTTTGTTCAGATATGGAAGTATTATTTCCAGAAGAAGTGTGTTATATCTCTTGGTAGGGCGGTTTTCACTAACCTCCTAGGTGACACAGGAGGGAAGTGTTAAATTTTATTTTTTAAAATATTTTATTTATTTATTTTTAGAGAGGGGAAAGGCGGGAGAAAAAGAAGGAGAGAAACATCGATGTGAGAGAGAAACATCTATCGGTTGCCCCTCTGGGCACACCCTGAATGGGGACCAAATTCAGAACCCAGGCATGTGCCCTGAGTGGGAATCAAACCTGCAATCTCTCACTTTGTGGGATGCCACCTTACCAACTGAGCCACACTGGTCAGGGAAGGAGTATTAAATTTTAAATTAATTTAGAAAGCCTGTATGTCAGTCACTGAAAATGTTTTCTTTTATTAACTACTTTTGAAAAATTATAAAAATATAAGCCAAAGCTAAAAAAATATCTAAACAGTATAGAATGGTGTATGGTAGAAAACTAAACAACTTCTGGTCCTTCCTTCCTATTCCCTAGTCCCATACTCTTGGCAGAGGTTTACACTGTTAAGTTTCTTCTCAAAGTTTTTCATGCATGTATAAATAATGAATAGCTATTTTTTTGCATGATAGAGAATAGTAGTTCTTCAGCTTAACCTTCTCACTTAACAAGAGAGGTAATGTAGGGGATCACTAATAAAGGGCATTCTTGAGCTTATATTGATTTTTTAAAAATATGTGTAATGGTTTGACCTGTTACAGAAAGTGACATAATTGTACAACACATATGACTTAATGAAGCTAAAAAACAGAAAAGCATTAGGATTTTTGTCAGTCCTAAGATGTCAGTTTCACCAACTTTATTGTTCTCCCCTTTAGAAAATAAGCACAAAAATTAGTGTAATAAAAAGCATTCTGTAAAATACTGGTTCCTTATGTATTGTCCCTGAGAACAGGACCCACTTTTACATGAATTATTTAACATACTCTTATGATAACTCTTTGAGGCAGATTCAGTGTTACAACCATTTTTGTAGATGAGGAAAGAGGCCTCAGGTAGTATGAGTGACACAGCTAAGTGGCAGCATCCAGTTTCAAAGCTGACCCATACAGTTATGCTCGAGCAGCAGCAGTAGCTAGTTATTCATATTGTTTAAAAAATTTGTCTAATGGACAGTTGACTAGTATGCTGTATTCAAACATCACAGTTAATGAGTATAAAAATTTGATGAAGTAATCATTATTGAAATATGTTTGACAGAGGGATTTGTTCTTCCTCATACCCAAACTCAGCAGTGTAGTAGCATCATTAGGGGAGCTTTTAACAAATACCTATTGGGGATCTCCCACACCAGACATTTTGATTGCCTGGATCTGGGGTAGAGCCGAGGAATCTGGATTTTCAACAAGCTCCTATTTAATTCTTAAGCAACCAACCTGCCTCCAGTTTAGAACCACTGAAGTGTGTCTTTGTTTGAAATTTATGAATATGGGGTTTCAGTTCTCTAGTTGTTTTCTCTCTGAAGATAATGAACCATTACTTTATAGAAGCAAATATGTGAAACTTGGAAGTTCACTTAATGATGTGTTAAAATAAAACAAAACTTCATCTTACTGAGCTGTGTTGTATGGTGCTATAAAGGATTTATTTTCTTCCTAGGGCTACACTGTAATGGAAGGTGAGTTAAACTGAAGACTTTATCTTGATCCTTGCAGAGGCAAACACTATGGAAACATTTTCTAAAATGCACAAACTGGAAAACAAAATTAAATATCAAGACTCAAAAGGCTCTAGAAATGAGTTGTCCGTTTAATTTTCAGCTGAAAGCAAGATACTACTTATCCAAAGAAATAACTGTGGATTAGCTCTCTTACCTTGTCATTGTTTTAAATTTTGAGCCTAGTTTACCATTCTTCTAAGACAAGAGAAATCAAAAATAAATCAGTTGGTGCTTTTATTTTTTATATATTTTTCTGCATTTGGGTAGGCCTGAATATAAAAAGTGAAAAATTTTCTTGCCTTCTTTAGAAATTTTACTTGCTGTGAGCTAGAGAAGAAAGATTAGCTGTATTTCTGGCATTGTTAATTTTTAGTGTACAAAGTATTTTCTTACAATATTGTCTGTTTTATGAGCTTTCCTACTACAGATACAGTGAAATTAGAAAGTCATGTTAAATTCAACAAACACTATTTACTGAATTACATTAACTGCAAAATAATGTGGGAAATATAGAGATGAATATGGGAAAGTTTGTGTAAAAAGTGGTAAATAAAATTAGGAAGGGGTTGGTTCCATTGGCTCAATTAAGGGAAACTGTGGAGGAGATAGAATTTGAGCGAGAGATTGTCTTAGGGCAATCTACTATTCAGATTTTCTATGTTTTACTGAACTAGTTTTTGTAATTTGTATGTTTTAAGAATTTTTTCATTTCATTTGTTATTAAATTTATTGGCCTAAAATTATTCATAATATTCCATTATCCTTTAATTTTGTATAGGGTATGTGACCATATTTCATCTTTTTCTCTTAATGTTGGTAATTGTTTCTTTTTTCTCTTTTTCTTAGTCAGTCTTAACAGTTTATATTTATCCATATATTTTCCATTTTTATTATCCTTATTCCTTTATGTATATCCAGGTTTCTATCTCATTTTCCTTCTGCCTGAAGGCTTTCCTTTAAGTTTTTTTATAGTGTAAGACTATGGACAATGAATTCTTTTTATTTTTGCTGGTCTGAAAAGGTTTATTTTTGAAGGATGTTTTTGCTGGAAATGGAATTCTAGATTGATATTTTTCTTTTGACAAGTTAAAGATCTCTGTTGTTTTTTGGCTGTCATTGTTTCTCAAGACAAGTGTTCAGTAATTCTTATCTTTGTTCATTTCTGTTCATACTACACTTCCTGTGTAGTATGTTTTTTGCTTCTCACTACTTTTAAAATTTCCTGGTTTCTATTAATTTGATTATGAAATTCCTGTGTGTGTATGTGTGTTTTATATGTATGTTTATAGTGTTTTATCAAATTTGAAAACATTTTGATCATTATATTGTCACATTTTTTTTTCTGGGACTCAAATTACACATATATTGGCTGTCTTGATATTATCCCATATATGTTAGCTCTCCTGATATTATTCCATGGGTCATTGTGGTTCTGTATTTTTCAGTCATATTTCTCTTTACAGTTCAGTTTTAATAGTTTGTATTATTGTGTCTTCAAGCTACTGATCTTTTCTTTTATAGTATCTAATCTGTTATTCATTCTATCTGGCAAATGTTTTATTACAGATACTGTATTTTACTTCTAAAGATCCCGTTTTGGAAATTAACATCTTTTTCCTCATGGTGTTCCTATTTTTTTTTTTAATCATTGAATAATTTCTAATAGCTGTTTTTAAGTCTTTGTTAATATTACCTTTTTTGTTCTAGGCCTGTTTTTTATTTACAGTTTTTCTTTTGGTTACAGGTCACTTTTTCTTCTACACATGTCTGATAAATTTTGAGTAGATTTCAGACATTGTGACTCTAACATTACCGAGTGTTTGGATTTCGTTGTTTTTAAAGACTGTGGAACATTGTTAGGACAGGAAATAAAGTTACTAGAGATCAACTCAGTCTCTTCAGTCTTGTTTGTAAGCTTTTTTAGAATGAGACTAGAGTAACTTTGATATTAAGAATAGTTTACCATGTTACTAAAGACCCTTCTGAGGTATTTACTGAATGCCTTAAGTTTTTAATATTTATGCACTACTGTGACTCCTTCCAGTTTAAAATATCTCCCACTCCTGTTTGAGCTCTGGGAGTTGTTGAATCTATAACTTCTCCGTCATTTTTTGGTCATCTTTGTGGAGTTTTACCATATGCTTGAGTAACATATTCAGTGGGACCCCATGCAGATTTCTGGAGATTGTTCTCTGTGTAGCTTCCTCTTCTGGGTCTCTGCTGCACAAATTTCAGCTGCCTTTTCCTTCTGAACTCTAATCTTTGCCCTCTCAACTCAGTGATACTGCTCTATTCTTCTTGAGATTCCCTTTTTGCACAATGATCTGCAGATTGCTTCCAGGCAGGAAACCAGATTGATGGTGAAGTTCATGTAGTTTGTTTTCCTTTTCTCAAGGATCCTAGTCTTACATTGATTATTTTCCAACTTTATAATTGTTGGCAGTGGGAGGTTAAATTTGGTCCCAGTTACTAAATCATGGCTGAAATCAGAAGAGTCCCCCCCTTTTAGGAAGATAAATGTGGCTAACAGAAAATATGTAATGGGAGAGTGGGGGCAGGGTTCTTGAATGAGGGCAGTATTATGAAGCCAGGACATTCACATGTATCTGGTCAGGTGTTACACTGCATTGTGAGTGATGGCCCTGGAGGTGTTGGTACACAGCTTAAATGACAGCTTTGTGTGTAGCAGAGCTGGGTGAGGACACAAGTGAGAGTGTACAGATGTGGACTTGATAGAACTTCATCTTAACTGAGTTAGTAGTGTGAGGTGGAGTGGGCTAACTGAGATGATGTCAAGGTTTTTATTTTGTGGGATTTATTTATCACTATGGAGGTGAATAAGCACTACTCACAAGGATTTTAAGAGTGAGATTTAAATGAGATCAATCATGTGAAAATGCTTTCTGACAACCCAATTAAAAAATGGGCAAAGGACTTGAACAGACACTTCTCCAAGGAGGACATACAGAGGGCCCAGAGAGACATATGAAAAGATGCTCAGCATCACTAGCCATCAGAGAGATGCAAATTAAAACCACAGTGAAGATACCACTTCCTACTGGTGAGAATGACCATCATAAACAAATCAACAAACAAGTGTTGGAGAGGTTGTGGAGAAAAGGGAACCCTAGAGCACTGTTGGTGGGAATGCAGACTGGTGCAGCCACCATGGAAAACTATGGAATTTCCTCAGAAAACTAAAAATGGAGCTGCCTTTTGACAAGGCAGTTCTACTGCTGGAATTATACTCTAAGAATCCTGAAACACCAATTCAAAAGAATTGCACCCCAATGTTCATAGCAGCACAATTCACAATAGGCAAGTGCTGGAAGCAGCCTAAGTGCCCATCAGTAAATGAGTGAATAAAAAAACTAAGATACATTTACACAATGGAACACTACACAGCAGAAAGAAAGGAGGAACTCCTGCTCTTCATGACAGCATGGATGGAACTGGAAAGCATGTGCAAAGTGAAATAAGCCAGGTGGTGAAAGAGAAATACCATATGATCTCACCTATAAGTGTAACCTAATCAACAAAACAGGCAAGCAAAATACAACCCAAGATATTGAAATAGAGAACAATCTGACAGTAACCAGAGAGGAGGGGAGAAAGGGATGATAAGGGATAATGGGGAGGGGGCCATTAAGGAACATGTATAAAAGGACGTATGGATAAAGCCAAAGGGGGTGGATTTGAGGGTGGGGATAAGGGGGTTTGGTGGGGTAAAAATGGAGACAATTGTACTTGAACAACAATAAAAAAAAGAAAATGCTTTCTGAATGACAAAGCAATATACAACTTGGAGGATTGTTTATTGCTAAAGTCCATCTCTGGATCTTTACATAAAAGCCTGAATAATGTTGCCCTGGTGTCATAGTGACCTCAAAAACTTACTGTAACTCCAAAATATTAGAATTCATCTCCAGGGAGAAGGTTTATCCTTCTCTTTGAAGAATATAGTCAGTATATGAGAATTTCTTAGCCTCAGGGCAATCTGTATAAGAAAACTCTTTAAATAAAGTTCCTTGGTTCTAGAAGAGACTATTAGGACAAATTGGAATAAATACCAGTGGAGTAGTAACTACCAGTGAAGTAGTAAGTACCAGTAACATTTTGTTTAAGTTGAAGAAGATAAAACATTGTTGTCAATGGTGGAATCACCTCAGGATGAAGCTGAAGACTAAAGTTTGTGACATAATTAGCTCAGAGGTCATAGCCAAAAGTACGGAAGTGACAACAGTCTTTAAGGTTTCTGTAGAACATAAACATGATCCATTATTACAAGCATTACCACCCTATTCACTTTGTTACATATTCCACTTGCACTCATCTTCCTGTATCACTAGAGGGAAGAGAATGCTTACACTTTTCCATGGTAAGGATGCAAAAAGTCCTATTCTTTCCCCAGATAAATAATAACCTGTAAGAAATGGACAACAAGGCCCCAGTACAGATTACCTTTAAATTAACTGATTTTTCTGCTTGATTTCTCTTGATTCCAACCAGATTTTGTTGGTGACTCTGTGTGAGAGAAAATGTCCAATTTCATGATTTCTAGAAAAGGTCATTTACAGGACCCCAAAAAGGCAAAACAGTTGTAACATTTAAAAAATGTAGTTGAAATCCTTGATTTTTATCTTCATTCATTCCATTAAATTACTTTAGATGTCTGTGTTTTTAAGTGTTTAGTTTTCATTTCTAGAATCTTGATTTGTGTCTTTTTATATCTTAAATATTTCTAACCTTTTTGAATACATGAAATAGTTTATAATAACTGATTTGATATCCAGGTCTGTTGATTCTTATATCTGTGTCAGTTCTGGTTAAATGTAATTGATTGATTTTTTTCCCCCTTCTCTATGGTTTGTACTTTTCTGCTCCTTTCTATGCCTTGTAATTTATTAGATTCTAGGCATTGTGAATTTTACCTTGCTGGGTGCGGTATATTTTGTATTACTAAAAATATTCTTGAGCTTTGTTTTGGGAAGTAATTACATTACCTTGAAACAGCTTTATTCCTTCTGGTCTTGGTTAGGTGGGTCCAGAGCAGTGCTTGGTCTAGGACTGATTAATTATTCCTCAATACTGAGGGAATCTGTTTTGTTATTCTGCCAGTGCCCCAGGATTCATGCAGTTTTCCAGTCTGGCTTCTAGGAACAGACACTATTCCTGGCCTTTTGTGAGTGCTTGGTACCTTTACTTTTTATCTTTTGGGGTTATTCTTTCTTTGGCTTTAGGTGGCTTCCTCACATGCCTCTGCTGATCAGTACTCAGAGGGAGCCCTCTACAGGAGTTTGCTTGCTGTCAGTGCTGCTCTCCGGTTCCTGTCCTGCTCACTCTGTGAGGTCCACGTCCACATTTCTCTATTGAGTTTGTCAGTCTTTGTCTTCAGTTCTCTCTTTTTGTACATCAGTCTGGAAACTTTCTCAGGTTTGTAAGTTTGGCCTTTTGTAGGACTCATCTAATTTGTTTCTTGCCTCTTAGATATTACTGTCCTTTGTTGCCTGTTGTTTAATGACTTAATGGTTATATCATCATTTTCACCATTTTATGCTTTTTTTCATACAAAACTGTGTTCCAGTCCCTATTACTCCCTATTACTCTATTTTTACTTGAAACAGAAGTTCAGCCTATTTACATTTAAATTAGTTTAAAAAAATTCAGTTCCTCAGTTGCACTAGCCATGTTCTAAGTGTTTAGTAGCCACATTTATCTAATGGCTACCATATTGGAGAGTACAAATAAAGAAATTTTCATCATTGTATAAATTTCTTCTGTACTGTGCTGCATTAGGTCATGTATTATACAGTATGTGTGTATAGCAATGTAAAAACTATAATTAGATTTGTTTTTTAACAAATATAACAGTTAAGTTTATGTAAATTAGTTTTATGTATTTCTATTTGCACACAGAAATCTAGCTTTTTAATTTTGAGTCATCAACTTTATATTACTCATCTAGTGGATTGTGAAATTGGAAATGCATTTCAATTTCATGCTCTTTTTTCTATATTATGTTGTCTCCCTATAGCAGGGTGAGAATACTCTGGAGTTATTGGGTCATTTTTTTGTTTGTTTCTTGTGGCAAATATTCTAATTGATAATGTTCCAGCTCTTTATATTCCTAGTCTAAGACAGTGTTTGGCATATAATAGGTGCTTAAATGCTTGTTTATTCAAAAAGTATTTGAGTACTTACTATGAGCTTGGCATTTTCCTTGGGATATGTGGATGAAAGACTACTTTGCATTGGGAGCTCAGTAGACTACTTTGAGTATCCATTGCCTCCATAGAGGCTATAATACCCTAAAAGTAGAATGAACCTATATCTTGAAAACTTAAACTGTATTTCCAGTCAGCCTACTAGTTTAGATAAGGGATGGCACAGTTGGGCTGCCTTATAATCTTGGTGAAAAATAGTGCTCCCCTTTGCCTAGCAACAGAGCTATTTCATGCAGAGAGCAAAGTCTATAATGGTTTGGTGAGAATTGTTCAAGAGCTCTGAATGTTAGTTAACCACCTGAGTTCATGAAAAATGAAAGCAAGAATTCAGTTTTTATGGGAGAAACAACTTCCACACATAGGAAACTGTTTTCTTTTGATTCTAATCATTGTAAATTGAGAAATTGGGGTTAGTTTAACCATTATTTAAATTTCTTCATTAAATTGGCTGTTTAATCTATGTAGTTAAGAAAAAGTCTCACATTCAGGTATGAAATGCTTATTTATTAAAATGGTTGTTTTTGTTATTTATCATTTAATAAAACTGTGTAAAAGTAGGCCATGTTTGGTGTTGGTGTAGACAAATACTGAATTAGAAGAAGTTCACAGGCATATGTTTCAATTAGCTTTAGTATCAAAAAGAAATAGCAAGATTATTGTTAATTTTTTTTCATGACAGTTAATCTGAAAAATCTAAACAAGTAGCTACTGTAAAATACTATAGTGCCTATTGCTTTTACAAATGAATTTCACTATCTGAGTTGTAAAGCTTGGAAAAGCATTTGTCACATATGTAATTTTGTTGTATTCTCACTTGTCCCCAAAAGAATTTGAGTTGGATATACTCACTTGCTATAGAAAATAAATGTTGAAATTAAAACTTATTAATTAGTAGTATATATTTCTTTTTATTTGATTTTGTTAACTGGATTATGGAGTTTGGTGTAAGTCATTTTTGTAATAGTTCTATTTTAAGTAATTTCAAAGGTCTTATAAATGTGTGGAACAAAAATTCAGTCTTTCAGAAAAAAAATTTGCTTTGATATTTGAGGTATTTTGATAGCTGCATCCAAAAGTACTTTTGTTAACCCAAAGCTATTTTATGTGCCTTATCCTAATTCTTTGAGATATAAACTAATCTTTGAGATTAGAGAATCATTATTTCAATAAATAAGTGCCTACTGTATGATAGGCACTATGCTAAGTGCTTTGAGGATAATAAAGTTGTAATGGATATGTTCAGTGTAGTTCCATGTATTTAAGAGAATAGAGAGTATATATACCATACTAATAATTGTAATATAAATATAAACTTTTTTGAATTCTTGTAGACATGCTAGAAAAAAACCTATGAAAAAAGGCTTAATGAGTAAATGGGTTCACAAGGCTGTCTTTTCCTCCTCATATATCTGACCATATTGTTAAAATAAGTATAGTGGTACCTCAGTACTTGTCAGCTTCAGAACTTGTCAAACTTGGTACTCATTGCATATTGATGAGAAAAAAATGGTACAGTACTCAATGCTTACTTGCCTCTCATTGCACTTGCTAGAACTTGTGAGTCATGTCACCCACAAGACAAAATGCTTCATTAGTCATTGTTTGCTAGCCGCTCACTAGAACGAATTAATGATGAGTACCAATGTACCACTGTACAGGACTATAGTTATATTTGTATAAGCAATCTCAAATTCAATATTACAATATCTAGCACAGGGTAGTCAAACACATATGAGTGAGGACCCCTAAAAACAAAATTATTTTCTGGAGGATGGACCCCTTGTAATACAGGCTTCCTCCACTAAGTGAGTGGGGGACCCATCTGTATCAGTGTACTAGCTGGTGGTGTTGTGAGAGGCTGCATTTAGTTTCATTGAATTTGTTTTTAAGACTTTCAACGTGTTTGCCCATTTCATGATGGGTGATTTATAAGCCCACACTGCACTGAGCATTCAGCAGTTTTTGACCCAAAACAGCATGATCCCAGTGCCCCACCCTCCCTATTCACCTGCTCTCTCTCTGAGTGATCTTTTTTTTGTTTGTTTGTTTTCCCGAATGAGAAAAGTCCTCAAAGGGAAATAGCTTGCCAATGTGGAAGAGGTGAAACAATGGCAGAAACTCTAAAAGGCATCAAAAACAAGTTCAAAAACTGTTTTGAGCAGTGGAAAAACATCTTGGTAGGTGTATTGCACCAAATGGAAAATGCATTGAAGGTGACTGAAGTTCAAACATGTAAGAGTAAATATACAATTTTTTATAAATAAGTTCTGTTTCTTTGGAGGGTCTCCCTTTGTGGTATTTCTCACATAGTAAGTGTTAATACATTTTGGGGCCATGAATGCCTGTGAAAACTGTTCTCCTTGAGGCTTTGTATCAGTAATAGCTAACATACTTTCAGTCATTTTTAGACTCTAGGTCATTAGCTGTTAGTGGGTTGAGAAAACATTTTGGGGATCTCACACATTATGATAAAGATGTGGGAAAGAACAGAAATCATGAGAATGTATCACATGCACTTAGAGGATTGTTTCTACAAAATACTAATTTGTTATATAAGTATACATTTGTATATACTAGGTGGTGATAAAAATATATTCAACAGTGGATTGTGATTTTTAAAAAAAGTTTGAAAGCCACAGCTTTTAGTAGTTAAATTTAGTGGCTTTTAAAGTGCTGGTCTTTCTTTACTATTTTGTAAGGTGTGAAAATGATTGGATTTGCATATCTGATGTGTGATGGGTTTGTTCCTGCTTTGTAAAAGGCTAGCTGCTGGTTTAAATTTCTCTCCAGATTTTCCTGTATTAGATAAAAAGTACATTACAAGTGTTTTTATTCTAGTAGACTTTAGTCTTCCTGTCACTGACCTTTAACTCATGTTAGCTTCCTTTAAAGAAAGAAGTCACCTTTATTGGAAATTGGAAGCCGTTCACATTTCTATCCATCTTAAGGAAAAGATCTCAGAAACATGAAGAGCGAGACTAGAACATAATTATGCAAAAATAAAAGCCAAAAACACTGTATCAAAGAGGAGAAAATTCAGTTAATGATGTGACCAATGCCTCACTTTGAAAAGAAAGAGGAGGTTGTCACTGCTTTCTCAGTTTATTTTCTGATACAAATATGGAACTCTTGAGACATCTTTACCTCTTTTTGAGCTCTGGAATTCTCCTAAATATTTGGAATGATAATATGAACAAGTTGACTTTCAGGAATTCATAACCCCTGTTGAAGTAGAAATGAACTGTGTTCATTAATATGTGTGCACTTAAATGACTTTACAAATCATTTGAGTTTTGTATAGGAGAATTATATACTCATAGCCTGCATATTGGAAAAAAGTCTGAGAACTTCCATTGAAGTGAATGTATCTTTAAAGCAGATTTAATTTTTGATGATATGTCAAGACCTATTCTCATACCCCATGCTCTGTAGGGTTATTTTCTGAAATGGTAATGAAATTATTTTAGTTGCAAAAGATAATTCAGCATTTAAATAAATGCACTATAACTTTTATTTTCTAGGAACATATAATTCTTAAAATGAGATTATTTTCAGAATATTAGCAGGCCCTGGCCTCTATTGCTTTTTTGTAGTACTTGATTTTTGGATTTTTATTGTCATGGTATTTGCTGTTAACTTGAGAACTACTTGAGCATAGAGAACACAGCTTACTGAGTTTAGGAATGTGGGCTGATTAAGTTGAACAGAGATGAAAACCAGTTTCTTTAGGTAACACGTGTTTCACATCTGGAAACATACCCTCAAAATCCTGATGTAGTTTTTCTGTATGTGCCATTTATTAGCAATATATTCTTTATGAAATTTTGACAGGCTCTACTATAGAAGTGGGTTCAGAGCTTCTACTCTTTCTAGGAATACTTTAATTGTAGCCAGAATTTAGCTTTGTTGGTTTGATAAGGTGTCGCATCTTTAATCAGGGTAGGAGATATTCTTAACCAGAGTATTATGCCTTCTCATTTTTCTGCTTGTCTAAACACGACTTATCTTAGAATTTTTTCCTCTGGTTTCACCTTTGCTATTGTTTCCTGTCTCATATACCTCCAGGAATCTCACCCCCCAACTCTTGAATTTATGTATTGAATCATTTAGAGCTTATTTTGATTATATACATTTTTCTATATGTGTTTTATGTTGTGTGTTGTATTTATTTTCTTTTAATAAGCTTTTTTTGGTCAGTAATTGTGTCCAATACTCTTGTGCCTTATAATAAAGGCTTATCAGACAGGATTATCAAAGGAAATCATATCTAGATTTCACTAGATATTAATTTAGTTCATTAATGCTTTTAATTTGAAGTATATTAATGATCAAAAATTAAATTCAAATAATAAACTTTATTTTGATTTCTAGTAAGTTGTATATGTAGTCACCATAGACAGTATACTTTCTCAAGGATAATGTGTTATTTTTAATGCTTGATCCCAGGACTATAAATAATTTGTACAACTATTTTTCCAATCACAATTCTTCACCTAAACTTGAAGGATGCAGAAAATGATTTGCATGACTTTTCTGAATTCTTGTAAGAATGATACATAACTAATACCATTCTAGATGCCTACAAGTTAATTCAGTACATATAGTGAATGCTTAGGGGTACTAGGGTTTAATTCTTAATGTGGAACCATAGTGGAGAATGGGACATATATGTCATTTCTGTTTTACACAGTTTCCTCATTTGTGAACGACTTGCTTGAATCTTTCCATATATTAATTTTATTATTTTCTGTTATTTCTTTTTTTTAGGAAGTAAGTGCTGGTAAAACTTTTGAGGAAAGGCATTCTAGAGACCAGGTGGAAGTTTTGCCATTTTGATTTATTAGACATTATTTGAAATGGTAACCCAGCTTTAAGCAACACTACTGGCTGCAGTTTCCACCTTTTAGACAATTTCAAAGTAAAATAGGGAAATTTTTGGCATTATAAAAGTTTTAAAAAGATTTTCTCTCTGCAATCTATGAATGAAGAGGAAGGTAAAAGGTAAATGCTGAATCAAATGTTTTAGGATTATTTTATTATCGTGTCTGGAAAAGAATCTACTAGTTATTTGCATTTATTTTATACTTAGAAATACTAGACTTCATTCTTTATTTTTAAAAGTGATTATTTGTTAAACTCCTTTAACTTGATCTTACCTGGGAAGCACTTTATCTGCCCTTCCATCCCAGATAAAGTCAAGTTAAAGGAGTTCATCATCACCAAGTGCTTATTATATGAAATGTTAAAGGGACTTATCTAAGAAAAAGAAGATAAAAAATGCAAACAGTAAAATTACAACAAACTCAGAGCTATCAACAACCGAACCTAAAAAAACAAAAACGAACTAAGCAAACAACTAGAGCAGGAACAGATTCACAGAAATACAGATCACATGGAGGGTTATCAGCGGGGTGGGGGGAAGGGGAAGAATGGGGGAAAAGGTACAGGAAATTAGAAGCATAAATGGTAGGTACAAAATAGACAGGGGAAGTTTATAGTGTGGGAAATGGAGAAGCCAAAGAACTTATATGTATGATCCATGGACATGAACTAAGGTTGGGGAATGTTGGTGGGAAGGGGGGATACATGGTGGAGGGGAATAAGGGGGGGAAAATGGGACAACTGTAATAGCATAATCAATAAAATATATTAACATTTTTAAAAAAGTAATTGTTGAATAAATATCTAACATACATAATTAAATTCAAAATTCACATTTAGCTCTTTGCTTTTGTTTACTGAGCCAGTCTAGGGTAAAGGCTGAGGGCCTTAGGGAAGTATCAGGGTATTTTGGGTCTGATAAAATTTTAGGGTTATTTCCCATTCACAGGATACTTATTATTCCTATAATGCAAGTGGAGTAAAGAAGCTCTAACAATTAACCACTATGGGAACTGATTTGATGGTTAATTTTTTTATATATAGTTCTTCACTATTTATGATAGCGTAAGTTCTATTTAGTTGAATGTTTTTGAAGAAGTAACACTTTGTCCTAGTCATTTTTGATTAAAATCTTTATAAAATGTATTACAAATTCTATTTTCTTAAAGCTTACCCAATATCTAGCTTTATCAATGTTACAGCCATGAATACTTTTTGTGCTTTGCTTTAATGCAGCAATAATGTATTTGTATTATAATGAAGGTTGATAACATTGAGTCTATGCAAGTGTTTTTCTGTTTACTGTGCATTTATGTAAGTGGCATTTTTATTTTATTTCCTTTTTACCTATAGTTATTCTTAGCTTGTCAGTTTTTAGCACGACCAATTTTTGGCTTTTATTATGCTGTATAACCTTCATTCTGCTCTATAATCTAAATTACTGAAAACTGACCTCCCAGTTGATACATGAATATAGGCCTGGGAGTCACTCTCACCTCTCATGGTTGAGAAGAGGACATGGGCTTTGTTTAAGCTCTTATTCTAGCTTATTCCTCTGCCTCTGGGTATAATTGATTGCAGTCACTTAATGTCTGAATGACTATAAGATATATATGGACTGCTGTCATTTCTTCTTCAGGTGACTTTGATATTTAAATTTTTTAAAACTTTTTTCTCTGTAGTAGCAGAATTTGAGAACATGTACAAATAAATGGTTTGTTTATATTAAATGTGTTAGAACATGAACTTGAATGTCAACCAATTGTGACTTAAAGATACGGTATATAAAACACTTATTAAATAACAAATATTTTTGGCATAAAATGGATTTAGTTGATTTGGATTTATAATTGATGGTAGGGATTAATGCATTAAACTCTAATATGCCATGATAAAGAAATTCTTTTGAATACATTTTAGCATGTCCTGGTGTGAAGAATGCTTTCTGTAAAAGTAAAGGGTAAAAAGGACATTTAAACTATCTGTGTTGTTCTTGAGAATAGAGACTGAATTGATCAGTTAAGAAATATTTTTCAAGGACATTCTTTGGTACTAGATGGAACATAATAGTTTATTAATTTAATGAGTTCTATGTAGTTGCTGAGCCTCATGGCTCTTGTTTGAACCTTTCTTTAACTCAGGCTTCCTCTCTTTCTTCTGTGTTTATAAATCTATCTAGTTTACTGAATGAGGGGGATAGGCAAGGACCAGATATGCCTCTTCCTTCACTATAGCACTCTTGACTTTTTGCTGACTTCTACATACAGGGGCAGGCAAATGTAGGTTTATAGTTGTGAGTATGCAGAACACAAGTTAATTGTGTGTTATTATTAATTATTGTAGTATTTATTTGCATTATAAGTGTAAACCTACTTTTGCCCACCCCCCTAAATGGTTAATCATTTGGAAAAAACTTGAATTTATACCTCGCATCATAGAAAAACAAACTGCAAATGGATCAGAGATCTCAATATAAGAATGAACTACACAGATATGAAAAGAAAATATGAATGAATCCTTTTGTAATCTGGGTGTAATGAAAGGTTTTTCTCTAACTCAAAGTCCAGATTCAACAAAAGGAAAGAGTGATAAATTTTTGAATTTATAAAAATTGAAGACTTCTACATGGCAAAAAACACTAATAACAAAGTTAAAAAGACACATATAAAACTGGGAGAAAGTATTTGCATTACATATTACAGATAAAGGGCTAATATTTCTACTACATAAAGAACCTTTAACAATAGAGGGTGAAAAGACCAAAAAAAAAAAGGGGACCCTGGTGACTTCTGGTCATGATGGAGGCATAGGGTAAACACACCTTGCCTCCTCATACAACTACAGCAGAAATTACAGTTAGACTACAAAACAAATATTACCCAGAATTGTCAGGAAATTGAGCTGTATGGAAGTCCAACAACCAAGGATTTAAAGAAGCCACATTCATCTGGACAGGTAGGAGGGGTGGAGATATGTAGAGAGGCACAGAGATGTGGAATGGGCAATACCACATACATGTGTGGTAGATGAAAATTGAGAGGGATACCTTGGGAGCAAGGGATTCCAGATCCAGATCAGACCACCCAGCCCAGGGTTCTAGCAACAGAATATAACTCCCCAAACATCTGGCTATAAAGACCAGTGGGGGTTGGGGTTGCAGAAGAAACTGTGGGATTCTCAAGGGACTTCTCTTAAAGGGCCTGCAACTGACTTAGGACTTACGCAGACCCACCCAGGAAAGGCACCAGTGGCATATGGGGAGCAATTGAAGTGACTGGCAACAGGATGAGTGCTGGGAGGCAGCTTCCTCTCAAGCAGAACTGCAAAGGTCAGTCAGTGGTATTGTTCCCTCTACAAGCCCTCTCTGGCACAGCCACAGAGCCACAGAGCAGTGACATGGGTTGTACTGCTCAGGCGATTATCTAAGGCTCTGCCCCATACAACTTACAGGTGCGCTTTTCTGCAATAGGCCATGCTACTAAGACAGGGAGGCAAAGCAGCCCTACCTAATACACAGAAACAAACATAGGAAGCTGCTAAAATGAGGAAACAAAGAAATACGAACCAAATAAAAGAACAGAACAAAACTCCAGAAAAAGAACTAAACAAAATGGAAATAAGCAGCCTATCAGTTGGAGAGTTGGAAGCACTGGTTATCAGGATGCTTCAGGAATTCACTGGGTACTTCAACAGCATAAAAGGGACCCAGGCAGAAATGAAGGTTACATTAAGTGAAATAAAGAAAAATCTACAGGGAACCAACAGTGGAGGGGATGAAGCAAAGAATCAAATCAATGGTTTGGAACACAAGGAAGAAAAAAAAAGTATTCAGTCAGAACAGCAGGAAGAAAAAAGAATTTAAAAAAAAATGAGGATAGCCTAAGGAGCCTCTGAGACATCTTTAAACATACCAACATCCAAATCATAGGGGTGCCAGAAGGAGAAGAGGAAGAGCAAGAAATTGAAAATTCATTTGAACAAATAATGAAAGAAAACTTCCCTAATTTGGTGAAAGTATTCTACATACAAGTTCAGGAAGCACAGAGAGTCCCAGGCATGATGGACCCAACCAGGACCACAATAAGATGCATCATAATTAAAGTGCCAAAGGTGGAAGATAAAGAGAGAATCTTAAAAGCAGCAAGAAAAAAGCAGAGTTACCTATGAAGGAGTTCCCATAAGATTGGTGATTTCTGAAAAGAAACTTTGCAGGCTACAAGGGACTGGCAAGAAGTATTCAAAGTGATGAAAAGCAAGGACCTGTAACCTAGGTTACTCTATCCAGCAAAGCTATTATTTAGAATTGAAGGGCAGATAAAGTGCTTCCCAGACAAGGTAAATCTAAAAGAGTACATCATCAAGTCATTATTATATGAAATACTAAAGGGAATTATACAAGAAAAAGAAGATCAATGATGAACGTTAAAATGGCAATAAATTCACAACTACCAGTAATCAAATCTAAATAATAAATTAAGCAAACAAGCAGAAGAGGAGCAGAATCATAGATATGGAGATCATTTAAAGGGTTATCAGTTGGGAGAGGGAAGGTAGAGAAGGGGAAAAAAGTGGCAGGTATTAAGAAGCACAAATTGGTAGGTACAAAATAGACAGGGGGATGTTAAGAACAGTATAGAAAGTGGAGTAGCCGAAGAACTTATATGTGTGACCCATAGAAATGAACTCAGAGGGCTATTGCTGGAGGGAATGGGAATAGTGAGAGGATGGGGGCAAAGGGGGAAAATTGGGACAGTTGTAATAGCATAGTAAATAAAATATATTTTCTAAAAAGTGTTGGTAATAAAAGAAAAAAAGGAGAACCAATGGAAAAATAGGCAGAAGACATGGATAGAGAGTTCTCACAAAAAGCTATAAAAATTTCTCTTAAATGTATGAACATTCATTCATTCTTAATTATAACGAGAAATTCAAGTTAAGAATTGCACTGAGATGCCAGTTTTCACCTATGAGATTGGTAGAAATTTAGAATACAATGAAATACCCTGTTAGCTGTGAAAGAGGAGGTACTTTTGTACTTGTTGATGTTAGGTAACATAAACTGGTAATTTGATCTGACAGTATCCCAGGTTGACACTGGACATCTCAAGAAGTCGCTTCCTTCTAGACCAAGAGGGCAAGGGAATAGAAGAGTTTATCACTTTGGTACAGACAGCTGACCACTTCACTCGGTCCTTTCTCCTTTCCATAAATTCCTGGGGTCAAAAAGGTGGCAATTCCCACCCCTCTTTCTTTCTGAGTCTATCTTAATTAAAACTCCATGGTCTCTCCCAGCAAGACTGGCTTTTTGAGATGCTCAAGGCAGGCAAGTTTAGAAACACAAAGAATTCTTTCCCAAGACAGCAGCAGACCTATAAAATAGGAAATCATGCCTCTGATTGTAGGAAACTGAATATTCACTAATTTTGTTTTGTTATGTTCCTTCGGTAGCAAATCATAGTCTCTTTTAAGGTAAGTGGATTCATCAGGCATATAAGTACAAATGTCAGGTGTTGGAAATACCAGCATTATTTTAATAATTGAATAAAATTATTCTCATTAAGTCTGGTCTTCACAAGGCATGTGTTATATAATATATACATGCAAAGAGACATGTTTTGGGGAGGAATTTAATCTGGAATTTATCAAAAAGAATATGTACTTAGAATGAATCCAAACTATCCCATGCTATGTAGCTACAAAGCTTCCACATTAACTCACAGCCATTACATCTTACCCACTCATGTATTTGCATTGATGATTAATTTTTAGATCAATGATAATACAAGGAAAGTTAACCAGTCTCATTCAACCTGACTACTATGTTTTCTCATTCAGAGTTATTTTGTTTGTGTTAGTTATTAGAGTTGGAATAGGTAACTTAATAAGTCTAGTTAAAAAGTGAGTTATTTTGTTGGTAGCAATGTAAAATGGTACACACTACTTTGGGAAACAGAGTGGTGGTTCTTCAAAAGGTTGATCATGGATTTACCATACGTGCCAGCCATTCCACTCCTAAATACAGTGGTACTTCAGTACTTATCATTAATTTGTTCCAGAACTTGTGTCTAGTGCCAAAACCTATGAGTACCGAATGATGAACCATTTTCTTTTGCGGGGCAGTGTTGTGACTCATACAAGTTATAGCAAGTGCAACGTGGTCCTAGCAAGTGCAACATGTCCTGAGCAAGTGTTGAGTGCCGAAACTTTTTTTTCTCATTGAAATGCGATGAGTACATGGTTTGATGAGTTCAGGGTTCATTTGAATCCAGTGATTACTGAGGTATGACTGTATATACCCAAGAGAGTTGAAAACATATCCACTCAAAAACTAGTACACAAGTGTTTATAGCAGCATTATTCATAATAGCCAAAAGTAAAAACAAACCGAAGGTCCAATTGATGAATCTATAAAGTGTTGTCCATACAGTGGACAACAGTGGATCCATACAGTGGAGCCTTATTTGGCCATAAAAAAGAAATAAAGTACTGAGATATGTTGCAACATGGATGAACCTTGAGAACATGCTAAATAAAAGAAGTAAAAAAACTACATATTTTATGATTCCATTTATATGAAATGTGCAGAATAGGGAAATCTATGATACAAAGGAGGTTAGTGGTTACTTAGGCCAGAATGAGGTGGACAGGGAATGACTGTTCATGAATATGGGTTTCTTGGGGATGTTGTATGATGAAAATGTTCTAAAATTGATAGTGGTGATTTGATGGTTGCATAACTGAATATACTAAAATTATTGAGTTGCACACTTTAAATATGTGAATTATATCTTGAAGTTATTATAAGAGATGTGAGTTATCTGTGGTTAGGGACTAATAAGTTTTTTCCCCTCTCACTAAAATATTTGTGAGCCATTCTTATACATTGTTGGTGAGAGTACAAATTGGTATGACTCTTTTGGAAGGGATTTAGAGAGTACCTAACAAAACTGCATGTGCCTTTACTTTTTGATCAACAGTTCCACTTCTGAAAATTTATCCCAAAGATTTTCCCCTAGCAATACAAGAATACATATAGACAAGACTATTATTGCAGCATTATTTGTAGTTGCAAAATATTAGAAGCAACTGAAATGTCAATACAGAGGAGAGTGAATAAATAAGCTATCATACATCTATGCAATGCATGTATTTAAAAATGAGAAAACCTGTGAATTGATACAGAGTGATTTCTAGGAATTTTTGTTTAAATACCACAAGCAAAGTGCAAAAGTGCATCTGTACTGCCTTATGTAAGAAAGAAGCCAACATAAGAAAATATATATCTGCAATGAAATATAGGAAGAATAAACTAGAAACCACAGACAAAGTGAGTAGAAATGGGGTAGAATAATGAGGGATTGTAATGGGATTAAAGGAATGGAGGAGGGGACTTTTGGTCAAGATGATGCCGTGGGTAAATGCAGTACTTAAATCTTCCCACAACCACATCAGAATTAGACTACAGAATTACCATCATTTAGAGCTACCTGAAATCTAGCTGAATGAAAGTCTAGTAACTAGGGATTTAAAGAAGAAGCCACATTGAGACTGGTAGAAAGGGTGGAGACGAGGAATGGACTAATCCTACACCTACACGTGGTGGATAAAAACTGGGAAGGAGATCTCAGCTGCAGAGGTCCACCTTGAGCAGTGAGGGGTTCTAGCCCCATGACATAGTCCCCCAGCCCAGTGCCAGGAAGAGAAGTTCCTATAACTTCTGGCTGTGAAAATTAGTGGGGATTGGGGATTGAGGCTGAGTTAGAGGCTTCAGGAGTCCTTGTTAGAGGCTTTCAGGCAGTTCCTTTTAAAGAGCTAGTGCATGGATTTACTCATACACATATTCCCTCTGAGCTCCATTGCTGGGACATCAGCTTGAAAGGAAGCAGGGATATACAAGGAGGAACAGCATTGTCTGGCATTGGGGTGAGAGCTGGAGAGGCAGCTTTCTGCCTTATGAAAGTGCTAGCAGTTGCCATTGTTTCTTTTCTGAGACTCCCCACCCCCACAGAGCCAATAGATGGGTGCCATATCTGAGTCTGTATCAACCTGGCTCACTGTTTGCCCCACCTTGGTGATTCCTTGAGATCCCACTCCACCCAACTTGTGGGCCCATGCAAGCTGTTTCCAGTGGTTTTTCCATACAAACTGCCTGCCTTGGCTGTTGCTGTGGACTTTTCTAATGTCTCTCAAAAGCTCACAAATTGCAAACAAGCAGCATCTGGTCTTGGTGTGCCCAGAACCTCTTGCTAAGTGGCCCCAGGCCTGTCACTAGTGGTAGACAGCCTTGGTTTACAGCTTGGCCTCTCTTGGGCACCTTCAGGACCAACACAAGTAGCAGCCATATGCAGATTGCTCTGTAGTTCATGCTGGGTGGCCCCAGGCAGGGCACAGTCAGTGGCTGGTCTTGCACCTCCTGGGAGGCCTCAGACCCTATGTACCTGGTAAACAGCTTCAGAGTACACTGGATTATAACCACACTTCCACGAGTGACACTTTCAAGGAGTAAACTCATTGAGGAGCGAAGTCCCATTGAAGCAAGTCCTGCTTTGTAGGGTTGGCTCCTGCACAGCAACTCCTCCTCTGTAGTTGCAGCTGGTTCTCCCAGTGATGCCAACAACAATCAAGGCTCAACTACAGCGGGAGAGTGTACACAGCCACACATGGGGGTGCACCTGGAGCACCCAAGTCGGGTGACTGGGGAGGCTGTGCAACTGGGCCCTACAGGACACCTATTATACAAAGCCAATCTATAAAGTCCAGGACATGTAGCAGCTCCACCTAATACCTAGAAACAAACTTAGGGAAGCAGCCAAAGTGTGGAGAGAAAGAAACAGGTCCCAAATGAAAGAACAGGAGCAATCTCCAGAAAAAGAACTACCATATTTTTCAGACCATAAGACACACCTAGGTTTTAGAGGAGGAAAATAGGAAAAAAATTTTTGAAACAAAAAATGTAAAATATTTAATAACATTAAATATTAATGTTAATAAGTATAAAATTAAATATAACATTAAATATAATGTTAATAAGTAACATAATATTTCACCAATGTAAATGTAAAGCTACATTTGGATTATAAGACACACCCCCATTTTCCTCCCAATGGGGGGGTGCATCTTATAGTCCGAAAAATAAAAATAGAGACAAGCAATATACAAGATACAAAGTTCAAAACAATGGTAGTAAGGATGTTCAAGGAACTTAGTGAGAACTTCAACAGCATGATAGAAATCATAAAAAAGAACCAGTCATAAATGAAGGTTACTCTAACTGCAATGAAGAATACTTTACAGAGAATCAGCAATAGAGTAGATGAAGCTGAGAATCAGATCATTGACTTGAAACATAAGGAAGCAAAAAACAATCAGAACAGCAAAAGAAAAAGGAATAAAAAGAAATGAAGATAGTGTAAAGAGCCTCTGGGACAACCTCAAGTGTACCAATATTTGCATCATGGAGCTGATGGAAGGAAAAGAGAGCAAGAAATGAAAACCTATTTGAAAAAATAATGACATAAAATGTCCCTAACCTGGTGAAGGAAATAGACATATAAGGCCAGGAGGCATAGAGAGTCCCAAACAAGATGAACCCAAAGAGGCCCACACAAGAACACATCATAATGAAAATGCAAAAGGTTAAAGACAAAATGATAATCTTAAAAGCAGCAAGAAAAAAGAAGTTAGTTACCTACTGGAGAGTTCCCATAAGACTGTCAGTTGATTTCTCACAGAAACTCTGCAGTCCAGAAGGGAATGGCAAGAAATACTCAAAATGATGGACAAGAAAAAGCTAAAGGAGTTCACCACCACCAAATCAGTATTACTTGGAATGTTAAAGGGTTTTCTTTAAGAAAAAGAAAAAAGATAAACAATATCTTTTACAATATCTGCACAATAAAGTGACAGTAAATATATGTGATCAACAGTTGAATGTAAAAACAAATTAAGCAGAACAGAAATAGAGTCGTAGATATAGAGAACATTTTGATGGTTGTCTAATGGGAGGGAGGGTGTTTGAAAGTATGGATGAAAAAAGTGAAAGGATTAAGAGGTACAAATTGTTAGTTACAGAATAGTCATGAGGAGTAAAGTACAGCATAGGGAATATAGTCAATATTTTAATAACTGTATGGTATCAGATGGGTGCAGGATTTATCATGATCACTTAGTAATTTATGTAATGTCTAATCATTGGGGTGTATATCTGAAACTAATATAGTATTGTATGTCAACTAATTAAAAAATTTAAAAAAGTGATTAAATGACAAAAAAATATCAAGGAATGGAGGAGATTGTGACATTGAGTATACCTTTTTGCAAGGTTCTGACTTTCAGAACTATGATAATGTTTGACATACTTAAAAAATATTTAGTTAGAGAAAAGAAAACAAAAATGAAAGTTGACTAAAACAAACAAATGAGCTCAACTGATTTCAAATAAATAACATAATTATGTGTGGGGTGGGGGAGGCCAACCAACACAAATTACTTTTGAGGATGGTTTTTGGACTGCGTGGCCTTAAGTTTGAACACAAAAAGAACTAAAAAAAATACTGAGCTTTGATTTGTAGGCTTTCCTTTTCCATGCAGAGCTGTGGGTTAGCAAATTCAAAACTACTCTCCTTTCTCTGTATACCAGAATTGAGCAAATATTACATGGTTAATGGAATGCAGGTTTCTAATTGTTGGAGGAGGGCGTTTTAAATGTGAAAAGTGGTGAAAGACAGAAGGTAGAAATCTGTAGTGTTCAGTTGGAATATCAAGTATCAATATAAACTCATCTTTTTTCCATCTGCCCATTTATTCATCAGTCAGTTCATCTCTAGAAATGATTATAGATGAGATGTGTGTGAATGTGTGTATATGAATATTATATGTGTACATACTAATTTATTTCATATTCTTCTACACTAGCTGCTTGCATGGATCTGCTTCCTAGGTAATTTTTAGTGTATAAGTTTTAGGATGAGATTCTAATAATTTGAAATCACCAAAACAAAATTCAATTATTATATAACGATCATTAAAATACACACAATTCAGACATAATTTCTTTCTCAAAAGGGGTGTAATTATATATTATATATGATGGGGGACAACAAAAAAGTTTATCATTGACTAAACTTGGCAAGAGATGGCAAAAAGATTTTAGATGCTATCTTTGTTTTTATAGTTTGGTCATTTACATAATATGTTTATTAAATACATTTGCTAAAACATTAGAATTTGAGCTGTTGTGAATAGAAGATCTTGAAATTTAATTGGTTTAATTCTGTAAACGTCCCCCTAGATTTTCTTTTAATAAAGCATTTGCAATATTGAGAAAATGTTAGTAAAGGACCTCCTACAGCAAAATTTTTAGATTATGTGCAAATAAATGTTAAACAACATGTCTGTAGCTATCTTTTGTGATTAATAGATTCAATTCGATTCATTTTGACACACCGGCCCACACTGCACTGAGTTTTCAGCAGTTTTTGACCAAAAACAGCATGATCTCCCATGCCCCACCCTCCCTATTCACTTGATCTTGCCCTGAGTGACTTTTTTTCCCCCAATGAAGTAAGTCCTCAAAGAGAAATGTTTTGCAGACTTGGAAGAGGTGAAACCAAAAATGGCAGAAGCAGTAAAAGGCATCAAAATCGAGGAGTTCAGAAACTGTTTTGAGCAATGGAAAAAAGTCTTGATAGGTGTATTGCATGAAATGGAGAGTACTTTAAAGGTGACTGAAGTTTAAACATATAAGAATACAGAATTTTTTTGTAAATCAATTTTGTTTTTTTGTTGTCCCTCATCATATATAATTACACCCCTTTTGAGAAAGAAAATACGTCTGAATTGTGTGTATTTTAATGATCGTTATGTAATAATTGAATTTTGTTTTGGTGATTTCAAATTATTGGAATCTCATCCTAAAATATTGAATTACCTAATAAAGTCTGCCTTGCCTTGCTCTATTACCTGAGTATGTTAAAAATAAAATATGCTAGTAACCAAAATCTTTTTTTGTTTATATAATATGAGGAAATTTGAAGCATTATGGCAGATAGCTGAAACATAGCTAATTATAAGCAACAATTTTAATAAAAGTTTATTAAGTTTTGTAAAAAGAAGGCTTTTTCTTTTGCATAAATTGAGGTCTCTATATGTTACTGCTCATTGAAAGTAATCAGAGATACTTGGAAAAAATGGCTGGTTTCATAATTGAGCCAGAAAATGTACAAGATAAGCTTGCAGCATCTTGTCATACCAGATAATAAGGAAGCTTCAGAGACTACTGGGGTTTTGTCAGAAAGACTCAGGCTCCAACTTGAGGAGCTTCCTAGTGTCAGAAAATGGGACATTGTGAGCTTCAATAGGGATATCTACCATTGGTTGAGACATAGAACATATCAATTTGTTCCAATAGATGAGTTTATATTGACTTAAAAATGATCAGTAGAGGATGCTAATAAACCAATCATTGTTTTTAAAAGTTGAAAACGGAAGGAAAGAATTGAGTATTTGTTGCTTTTCCTAGAACTGTACCATTGGACAACTAAGTAGTAGATGAGGGAAGCTTATTTTTATAGAATTATTCTAGCAATGGAATGGGAAAGGAATTACAAAATTAGAATATCACCATTTCATAAGTCCTAATATATTAATGAATGGAAGCATTGAACATCATGGGTACTAACATTATCAAGGAAAGATAGCCAAAACATTTGTGTCCTGATATAAGACAAAATACTCCCCATAAAGTAGTCTTACCACATCCCTGAAAAAAAGAATTGAACCTTAATTTGATCTAAAGCATCTAAATTCAGCTACTAACTTAAAGAAAACACAGAAGAGGAAAAGGTTAACTAATAGGAAGGAAGTATAATCAGAAAAATCCAAATTGTGGGAAACTCCACAGAACAACCTATCAGTTTATTCCCTTACCTCCCAAAATCTCAAAACAACAACAACAACAACAAACCTAGAAGGGGACACATTTTAAAATTTAAATTAGTTAAAATTAAATAAAATAAAAAAATACAGATCCTTATTTGCACTAGCCAAATTTCAATTCTTAACCATCCTATGTGGCTGGTGGCTATCATATTTATATTTCAGATGCAGAATATTTCCATAATGCAGAAAGTTCTTTTGGATATGTATATTAGTTTTCTGAGGGCTTCCATAACAAATTATCACAAACTGAATGGCTTAAAATAACAGAAATTTATTCTCTGACAGTTTTGGCGGCCAGAAGTTCAAAATCAGTGTGTTGGCAGGGCCACACTCCCTGTGAAAGCTCTAGGGGTGTATCCTTCCTTGGCTCTTAGAGCTTCTGGTGGCACTGTGATGTTTTTTACTTTGTGGCAGCATACTCCAGTCTCTACCTTCATCTTCACTTAGCTTTTCCCCTTCTGTGTCTCAAATTTCTCTCTCTCATAAGGACATCAATCATTGGATTTAGCGCCCACTCTAAATCCAGGATGATTGTATGTTGAGATCCTTAACCTGATTACCCTTAGAAAGACCCTCTTTCCAAATAATTTCACATTTACAGGCATACTGGGTGTTAGACATAGGCATAATTTTGGGGGGAAGTACAGTTTTAATCCTCTCAATATTAAACAGTGATACTAAAAATTAAAAGGGACCTAAGAGACTAATATATTAAACAGTAGGAATGTCTGGGCTTTATTTAGATATTGATGTAAATAAACAGATTATAAAATTAAAATTATGAGATGATTGCACATTTGAACCCCAGATATTTAAGTTAAAGAAATTTTGTTAACTTTTATGTGTGATGATGATATTGTAATTATGTTTAAAAAAAGAGCCTTTATCTTTTAGATGTATAGTGATATTTATAGTTTAGATGAAATAATGTTTTGGAGGTTCTTCAAACTAATACCTGAATGAGGAAGTGGGCAGGGGTGTAGATTAGGCCCTGCAAGCTACAGCCCATTTATCTTGCAACTTGTTTTTGTAAATAAAGTTTTACTGAAATATAGTCATACCTATTCATTTACATATGGCCTATGGCTGCTTTTGCAAACAGAGGCAGAATTGAGTAATTGGAACAGAGACCCATGGGCCTATGTAAATCTGAAATGTTTACTGTGTGACATTTTACTGAAAAAGTTTGTTGACCTCTGTAAAGATGAAACAAGGTAGACCATGAAGTGATAATAGTTAAAGCTGCTTCCTTTTTATATATGTTTGAAGTTTTCTGTGTTAAACTTTCTGAAAAATAATAGTTAACTGTCTTATTTTTAGGGTAAGAAAGAGCCTAAAAAGAGAGAGAAAATCAAAGGAAAATATGAAAAAATTTTACTCTATAAATAGGCAGTTATCTTTAGTATTTTATTTCTTAAATGTCTGAAATATATTTAGTAAGATAACATTTGTTAAATCTGAGTGGTAGGTACATGAGTTTTATATTATTTTGTATTTATCTGTATGCTAAAATATTTTTAATTTTAAAAGGCCAAACATGTTATAAATATAGGTTAAAATGTGTAAGGGCAAACTATGCAATTGGGAACGTATTTTCAATATATAACAATGGATTTGAGAACTTTAATACATTGTAGACAATATAAATTATTGAGAAAAAATGTTTGTTAAAAATTGAAAAATTAGGAAAGGACATGTGGTGTTTCCCAGAGAAAGGCAAATGGCCAAGGTGTATATGGAAAAAATGTTTTTTTCCTTTTTTAACCCTCACCTGAGGATATGTTTTTGTTGATTCTAGAGAGAGGAGGAGGGGAAGAGAGAGAGAGAGAGAGAGAGACAGACATCGATTGGGTTGCCTCCTGGATGCACCTCTACCAGGTATCAAACCAAAACCTAGGTGTATGTCCTGACTGGGAATCAAACCTGCAATGTTTCTTTTGGTGTATGTGATAATGCCCTGACCAACTGAGCCATCCAATCAGGGCAGGAAAAATGTCTTTTTTTGTCTCTTCTCATCCCCCCTCCCATCCCCTATTCTGCCATCCTCTCCCTTCCTCTCCCCAACTATAATCAGAAAATGGTTCATTAAAAAAAATAGGATAAAAACTATATTTCTCTAGCCCTGGCTGGTGTGGCTTAGTGGATTGAGTGCTGGCCTGCAAATCAAAGGGTTGCTGGTTTGATTCCCAGTCAGGGCACATGCCTGGGTTGTGGGCCAGGTCCCTAGCAGTGGGTACATGAGAGGCAACCACACATTGATGTTTCTTTCCCTCTCTTCTTCCCTTCCCCATCTCTCTAAAGATAAATAAAATATTAAAAAAACTATATCCCTCTATTACATATACTATTATATATACATATTATATATACAAAACTATTATATATACATAAACTGTATGTCTATATAGAGGGAGTTGTTTATAACTTTGTTTTTTGTGTGTATTTTCATTAATTATTTTGAATTGATATTTTAGAGTCAGCTGAAGTTTATGAAGTTCAACAAATGGAAGAAGGGTAATCTACAGGGTCTGGCACAAATAACACCCCTGTTTTTTTATTATAGAAGCTTTTATTACAAAATCATAAGCATGTCTGTTACATAACAATTTCACACTCAAGCACACATAGTCCATTTTAGGTGAATTGTTCAAATTAAAACTATAAGTTATTATACCCATATTATTACCCCACCAACCACACTCAAGCAGGCCTTATTTCTGCCAGACCCTATATTTTTGGTAATTGAGTTTATTGATTAACTGTTAGAAATTTCTATCTGTACATGTGTTTAATGTCTTACATATACTGATTGTTGAGACACTTTTCTAGTAAACTTTAGTACACATGAGAATCATCTAGAGGGCTTGTTAAAACAGACTGCTTGACCTTGTCCCCAGAATTTTTGATGCAGTGGGTTTGGAATAGGGAGGGCAGAGGGTTTGCATTTTTAACAAATTCACCTGTGATCTGGTGCTGCTAGTTGAGGGAACACACTTTGATAAACCTCTGCTCTACTATTTTTTTTAAAGGAAAGAAAAGGTATGCATATTTAGCAACTAAGATCTGTCTTTGCATAAGGAAGTTATTTTCATTTTGGCTTATGATTAGTTAAATGGATATGAAAAAATATTCATATTGTAGAGAATCATTTAGAACCTTAAGCCTTAAACTTGTACAACTTTGATCCTTTGATTTAGGCCTAGCTTTTTCTGAATAGAAATGGACTCTTTGTAGTACTGGGTTGGCCAAAAACTCCATATGAATTTTTTGTAAAATGAAAGGCACATTTTTCATTTTCAACAATAACTTTATTGATTTGGGTATTTTAAGTATTCTGGCTATCTCCCATGTGGTATAATGTTGATTGTTCTCAGTTAATTTCTCAATTTGATCACTATCAATTTCAACTGGTCTAGCCTACCCTACCATGGAGCATCATCTAGTGAGAAATCTCTAGCACGAAACTTCACAAGCTACTTTTGACATGTTCCATCAGTCACAGCATCTTCTCCATACAGTGCACAAATCTTTCTTTGTATTTCAATTATGTTTTTACCTTTCTTGAAATAATAAAGCATAATATGCAGAAAATGTTGCATATTTTCTTTCATTTTCAATATTAAAGTGGCTACACAAAAATTTACCAATTTTGATACTTTAAAAAAAAAAAGCAGCCTGATATGACATCTGTCACAATACAGTCTAACAAAATTGTTTCAAATGAGGTTAAAGACAGCTAAGCTCTACGAGAGCCATTTTAGGGAAAAAACCAAATGAACTTTTTGGCCAACTCAATATATTGAGTAGTAGTGTTATTTAGATAAATAAGAATGAACTTCACAGTAAGTGGATATAATACAAAGAACAAGTGAAGCAAAGAAAAAGTTTAATTTTACTAAAATTAAAGATAAGCAGGCAAATTAAGATAAATTAAGATTAGCAGGCAAAACAAAATAATACATTTTTAGGGAAATACTTGGTAAACTTATTTTAAAAAGCAAGGGAATGATAAAGCTAAATTCACCATCATGGTTACCTCCCAGGGGAGAGTATTTATAGTCCATTATTTACATTATAGTCTATACCTTACCTATGTGATATAAATATTCTTTTGTTTTTAGTATTCAGTAAGAATACCTAAATACTAAAGCAAAGTGCTCTATTTTCTTCATAGAAAAATTTACGAAGAATATAGCTCCCTTAGGCTCTTTAGTTGGTTCTGCCGAATACCCTAGGTCAGTATTGTCTGATATAATTTCTGCAATGATGAAAGTTTAAAAAAAATCTGTACTGTCAAATGTGGGTCGTAAGTTCTTTAAATGTGATTATTACCCATATTTGCAACTAAGTGCAAATATAGTGCAAATAAGGAACTGAATTTTTTATTTGTTATTTAAAATTTGTATTTAAGCACATGTGGTTTGTATCTACTGTATTAGACAGTACAACTCTAGGCAGTTTAGAACATGGGTTATCCCTTGAGTTATTAATCTTTTAGGTATTTCTATATAATATGCAGTGTTTGGCTTGTTGACATTTTGCTTAGGTCACTGGTTTTTGACGTCTTGTGTACTTTGACTCCTGCTTCTGCTTCTTGTGTCCAGTGGTAGCTGTTTGATTTACAGGCACACCCTGTTTTATTGTACTCTGCTTTATTGTACTTTACAAATGTTGCATTTTTACAAATTGAAGGCAAGACTTTCCATCAGCAAAAAGATTATGTCTTGCTTTATTGTGGTGCTCACTTTATTGCATTGGTTTGGAACTGAACCCAAGGTAAACGTCTGAATTTTTTTTTGCGTTGTATTACTAGAATTAAGTCTTCAGGATCAGAAGCTACTAGACTAAAAGTTTATTGAAAGCATAATAATATTTTCTCAATATTACTTGAAATTTTCATTGAATCATGTTTTTTATATGTTAGAGTTTTATTACTTTGGTTTTCTGTTGATTTAAATTTAATCTCTGTCCCATTGACTTTTCTGAGTCCCCAGACAGTTCTTATTTAATTTAGTTTATACCATAAGTCATTCAGTATTTTTTGCTTCTTGTAAACCTGCATTTCCATGCATTCCTGAGAAATGGGGAATGATAGAGGAAATAGACACTGACTTATGATGTGAGCATAGTTGGAAGTATTTTTAGGAAGCAGAGTATTTCTGACAGAAACACATTGAATAGTCATGGAGAAATGATAGGAAGAAAGAATATGGCTGAGAACGAATCAGTCACAGTTTTTATATAGTTCTTTGTTATTTTGTCACCTGATGGTAAAAGAGATTGTGCATCAAAGTTCTTAGCTAAGTGTTCTGAATTCTTTATTTCCTTAATTTTCAAAATATGTATTTGAAAAAGGACTTTTACCAGTGATATACAAAGAACTTATACAAAAAAGACAACCCATTTTTTAAAAAGGGATTAAAGGATCTAGACGCTTGGTCAAAGATGTGTGAGGCCAGAAACACTTGTGATCATATTCGTTGTCATTAACATTGTTATTAGAGAAAGGAACATAAAAACCACAGTGACATACACCACATACTGATTTGAATGGCTAAATTAAAAAAAAAAACAGCAACAAATGGTAATACCAAAGGTTGCTGAGCAACTGTAACTCTTCATATGTTGCAAGTAGAAATGAAAAAAATGATGTAGCTACAATGGAAAACAGTTTGACATTTTCTTGTAAAGTGAAACATGCACTTACCATATGACCCAATATTTCCACTTTCTGGAATTTATCCAAGAGGAATGAAAATGTACAATTTTTTTTCCAGAATGTTCATAGAGCCTTATTCATAATAATACCAAATGGGAAACAACCTAAGTATTTATCAACTGGTGAATAGATTTAAGAAATTATACCACAATATGGATATATCATGGTTGAATCTCAAAATCCTTAAGTAAATGAGAAAAGATGCTATATACTACATAGGAGCCCATCTACACTAAATGTCTGTGTAATCATTCTTGTATGTTTTTCTGCCACCTAGGTGATGGTTGTTGACTTTACTATTTAATTTTAGTACACTAATTTGTGATATAACTTTGTTTTTCATCCTAGGTTGATGGTTTATTATATTGTTAGGTATTTTCCAAACGTCTGAAACCTATCATGTAGTGCTTAAAACATTTTGAGTTTTAGAGTTATTTGCATATTGATGCTAATTGAAACCTCAATAATATGTAGTTGTTTGTGGAGAATGAAAATAGCAGTGGAAGTATAACATTGTCATAGTAAAGACTCACATGGTTGCAGAAGAGGGTCCCGCTTAGGCTGGTTCAAGTAAAGATATTTACTTAATATTAAATCTCAGAAGTTTAACATGAAAACAAATACAGTTAGGTCTTACAGGAATTAAAAAATAGGAACAAGAGTCTGTTTTCTTTGCCCTTTAGGGGCCATAGAGTCTCTTGATTCAGTTTCCCAGGTGATGTCTGCTCTTTGCTCCTGTTCCTTTTACTGACCAGCTTCCTTTACTTATTTATTGCTTTTCCTAAATTCACAAGACCTCCAGCTTAATCACTTATCTTTCTGTCTGCTCCATGGGTTCAATTTGCAAGAGAGAACATTTGGTGATAAATAATCGTACAGATTGACTAGCCTTGGCTGCCCATTTCTCAGTTAGTTGGGATGAAGGACATAATTGTTATCTGGTACAAACATGGCTGCCTAGGGATGCCTATATCACTGGGGCCTAAACCCTCACTGAGTGAGGGTTTGTATATGTATTGTAAAAGTAATTAAGTGAATTCTCTATATAGTAGGTAATTTTCGTTACTTTTATGCATGTTCATTAACAGATGTTTTTGAGCTACTATTACAGAAACATACAGTGTCAGGTGATGGTGATACTTAGTAGTCATACCAAATAAGGGCTCAAAGTTGAATTTTTGTCTCCAAGACAAACAATGTGTCCTTGAGTAAGTTTCTTAAAATGCCAAAGTACCAGTCTTTAAAATGAGAGCAATGTGCTGTTTCATTGTGTCACCCCAGATAATGTACAAGAAAGTCTAGTACAAAAAGTATGAAGTATAATGAAAATACAATGGTTTTTATTAGACTGCTTCATCACCTTCAGTTCTAGTATAATCTTTGTTTGAAAGACTTAATTTTTTTTAACTATTGCACCCTAGTAGGATATATTATTTCTTGAGACTTAACCTTTGCTTTGTTTTCATGTAGACAAAAATTTTGTTGTGAGTTTTAACTGTACTGATCTCTTAATTCTTCTACTAGGTTCTTTGACATTCTCTTGCTTTTCTGTGTTTATTTTAACTTTTCTCTTTAACATTTGAACTTGTACCCAAATATTTGAAGATATAATTTTATGTATAAGCATTTTTTGTACATACCACTAAGTCCCTCTATTTTTTAAACTAAAATTGATCTTTTTGGTATTTTATATTAATTTAAGTTTATATGTATCTTGTATACTATAAGTATAGTTAGGGATACTGGAATTTGAAAAATGGAAATTCATAAAATGATTCGAAGAAGCATATATATTTTTTTAAATTTTCAACATTACAAAAGCAGCACATATACACAAGTACATTACATAAAGTTAAAAAACATAAATAAGCAAAAATAAAAGCCATATTCCCACCACCTAGAGATAACAGTTAATACTTTAGTGTATATTCTTCTAGATATTTTCCTATGTAAATGTATGAACATACATGTATTTCTTTACTAAAATTATGTCATACTATTATACATATTATTTTAGTATATGTTTTTTTGGACATGAATAGCTGCCCAAGTGAAACATAGGCTTTTTTAGTTAACACTTTCTGCTTTTTCATGTCAGAAGATTTTCATTTTATGTAGTACCCAATTTTTACATTTTTTCAGTTTTCTGCAAAATATTATTTGCAGTTGATCGTCCAAAACAGGTTTAATCCAGATGACTCATTGCATTTGATAACTGTTACCCCTTAAGTATTTTGAAATCTAGCATAGTCCCTTCCCTTACCTTTTTTCATGGCATTGACTTTTTGATTAGACTTTGCCTTTTGTTGTATGCATTTTTTTTTTTTTTGGTGGGGAGATTGGGGGAGCGTGTTCAGTTGTTTCCCATTGGTGCTATTTAGCTTATTCCTCTATGTCTTGTTTTGTTCCCCCCCACACTGGCTCTCTATATCTTTATTTTAAGTAAGTTTATAATTTTAAATCTAGCTAAAATACAACTGGAGAGCTATATTTTGAGGAGAAATTACAAACTTCTCAATCAACTAGATCAGTATGGTAACTGTAATACTGAATGATTTTAATCCTTATCTTTTTGTTCAAAGAGTAGAAAAGATGAGTTTTCATGAATTACTTATATGCACAAATTTCTTAATTTTGGATAAATTAATAAAAAGGAAATCTAGATTCACTTATGTCCACAAATACTATTATCTCTAGTCTGTGATAATTGAGTGTAAATTCAAGTTATCTCTAGGGTTTTCTTTAAAAATATTTAAAACATTTAAATTAACATTTCCTTAAAAAATAAAATGGGAGCCCTGGCCAGGTGGCTCAGTTGGTTGGAGTGTCAGCCTGTACACCAAAAGGTTCAGGGTTTGATTCCTGGTCAGGGCACATATCTAGGGTGCCAGTTCAAGCCCTGGTTGGGGCACCTATGACAGCTGATTGATATTTCTCTCTCGTGTCAGTGTCTCTCTCTCTCTTTCTTCCTTTCTCTCTAAACTTTAATTTCTTTCTTCCTCTCTTTCTTTAATCCTTCCTCTGGAAGGATTAAAACAAAAAACAATAAAATTTAAAAAATGTGAAGTAGGTGCAATGCTCAGTCATTTGCATACCTTACCTTGTATTAATATAACTATTATTGATCAAATTATAAAGTTTTAATCAAAGGATTATTTATATCACCATGTGACTCATTTTTTGGAAATGCATATTGCTTAGTGCAATATGTTTTAATGATTATTATCAGGAAATGGATTTGTGAGAGATTTGATAATTTTGGTATATTAATTATTTAGATTCTGCTAATATTTTTTTGTAATTGGAAAAGTACTGATAGACTGTATCATATTAGACCTTAAAGTGAAGATGTCCATTCACAAACTGCCAAAACATGGAAATATGAATATATGTGTCCAAACATGTGTAAAGTACAAGTTACGAATTTTGAAGCTTATTTTTCTGAAAAATCTCATTGATGATTTTACAATTGTGGAATTTTACTTTGTGGGAAAAACAAGTTGGGACATTAAAATTGCAAACAAACATGACACTTTGTAAATTTTTATATTTTAAACCCAAAACAATAAAGAAAACTCTATAAACAAATGATTTATAAGTATTTTACAAATTTTAGATTAGATGAGCATCATGCAATTAATTTGTTTATTGACCTTGGTTACTAAAAACATTTCTGGATTCCCTCTCCCAAAGCTTCAGTGGTGTGATTATATTAATTTTTCTTTCATGCAAACTAAGTAATCAATGCCTGCTCCTTTTCCTGTGGACCCACAGACAGACTTATAGTGTGTGAACAAAGAAAAAGCTTTGGAAAATCTTCACTTAGTGATTCTGATCATTTTCTTTGCTTTTTAAAATCAAGGCAGGAGCATAGCTAAGGTCTTTGACCTGGATCAGGATATTCTTTCCAAATCTAAATTCCCTTCTACATCATAGAGGAGTCCTGTTACTAAGGCCTGGTTTTAATTTTCTTTCCCAAGCCTGAATTACAAAAACCTCTGTGCCTTCTTGGTCATCTACTTTGTCTTACATATTTTAAAACAGTCTTTAGGTACCTCATTTTTTAAAATGTGACTTATTTGAATAACCAGATTTGACTCTTAGTTGAGGTAAATGCAGTAAGAAGTGAATATGATTGTGTGTAATTAATTAACTGTCCATTAGCAGGTAAGGAGAGTTTATGGTTTGGAAAGATAGTGTATATATTTATATGTATTATATTATTATATTGAGGTATAAAGGGTGATCTTGATTTTTTAAGTTATAAAAGCAGCATTACAGGAGCAAAACAAAAGGAAAATTTCTTCCATTTAACTTAATCTTAATTAAGCAGTTTAATTTTTATTTACTTAAAGTGATCTTTCAGTTGTTTTCTCAAGAAATGTGGGTTTTTCTTTATACCCGTGATATAAATGAATTACCCAGTTATATGAGGGTATTGCTCAGTAACAAATTGCCTTCATTTACTTTGGTAATTGACCTCAACATCCTTAGAATATGATATCATTTTAGAAAGTAGGGGATAAAACAAAGGGCATCTGTGCTAATAGCAGCTGTGATGGGAGGTTGCCTAGTCTACCAAAAATTATTGCTATTTCATTGCCCTTCCACCCAAGTCCAGTTCAGGAAATATTTATTAAGTATCATTCATTTGTATTTGGGCAGTCTTAGTGGTTTGGTTCAGCCTCAAGTTAGAACACTGACTGTTTTGGAGGAAGTTAATCTTAGTGCAGGGTATGATGAGCAGCCTGATAAGAAGGAATATCAAGTGTTGGTGGGAAAGGAGAAAGGATAAGTCATCCTTAGTGGGCAGAGCTCAGAATATATTGATTTCACTTAACATTTTGGAAACATCCTCCTCTTCTCATCCTCCTGAACGTTGACTTGGAAACTTTTCGTTTGGAAGATATTTCTTTCAAGAGAAATTATGGACATGATACAATTTACCATTTTTTAATTAAAAAATACTATGGCCTTTTGTACATTTTTACTCATGATACTAGCAAACAAGAGACATGAACTTCCAGGTCTATTTCATTTGTTCTCTATTCTCCTGGGTCACTTCAAGGTTCACTCACATCCTATTAATTCTCATTGTGTTGATTTCCAAAACCAGAAGAAAGGAAAAAGCAGGGGCCAGATATAAGGGAATATGGGAATAGAGGGGGTGGTGAGAAGGAAAGTTGGAAAATCCAGGCCAAGAGTATTAATCCAGTATTTACACAGTTATAAGAGGGAGTTTTTTTTTTTTTAATGTGCTTACTAAACTTTCTGTGGTAGCAATTTCTGAAAGGAAAGGTCTGAAATTATTTGAAAAGTGATAGCATAGGTTAAATTAAGTATTAAGATTTCTAAGGAGACAATTTTGAAAAACAGCATAGTTTTGGTATAACTGTTGACATGCTTATTTGGAAAAGAATTAGTCTTGCTACAGGTTGTATTAAATGGTTTAAAATAGCTGATGAGTGGAACAGCCGTTGATTGCAATTCATGATTATATGATGAGGTACAGAATTCTTGGTCCAGTTTTCAAGATCAAGCTGAGTTTTCTATGCCTTTGATTTCAGTCAAACACTTTGGAACTTGCTAAGGTATCAGAATTAACAATGTTGAAAGATCAGAGGATGACTAGTAAAAATAAAAGTTTTTTCATGCATTTTAAAGTCAGGTATTAGACATTCTATAGCATCTGAAAGAAAATTGAAGGTTCTAGTGTTTATGAAAAGGCAACTCAAAAAAAAAAACTAGACCTTACTGCTTCTTAGATAGTAATTATACAACAACAATGTAGCTTTTTGGAAAATGAAAAAAGCTAGCTGAATGGACCCAGATCAGTATCGTTTACCCGTAATATAATCCTTCCATAGGTAGAACATGGTTTAAATTGAGTGGAAATAGGTTGGGGGACACTATTTGTAGCTGCACTTTCAGAACCTTTTGGTTATATTATTATGTAAATTATATTATCCTTCAAAGGTACTTTCCTTTATCCTGGTAATAATAGGTGCTAGTATCTTTACTATTAAAAAATTTCAAAGATTAACAAAAACAAGAAAGATAAATCATACTGCAAGTTCAACCAGCTATAACCAGGAATATTTTGTAAATAATTAGTTAAAATAAACTGCTCAAGAAGCTAAAAGCTTGTATTTTCTTTTTAAGGAAGGGTTTGGGTTGGAGCCATATGAAAATGATAGTTTAGTTTGAAATTCTCATAATATCCATCAATATCAAGTCTAAATTATCATTGAAAACTTTCATTTTCACAGGATGTCTTATTTCTTTAATAGCTTCACCATGGATTTTGTTGATTGTTTTAATCTTTTATCCTTTGTATTCTCTTTTAAATTCTGTCTACATATTAAAAAATTGTTATTGAAAAATAATGAGAATCAATTTTCTTTATTAAAATTACTTCATAGTCAGTTTACAGGAATTTTTAATATTTTTTAAAAATATATTTTATTGATTATGCTATTACAGTTGTCCCATTACCTCCCTTCATTCCCCTCCACCCTGCACACCCTCTCCCACCCACATTCCCCCACTTTAATTCATGTCCATGTGTCATAAGTTCTTCAGCTTCTACATTTCCCATGCTACTTTTGCCCTCCCCCTGTCTATTTTCTACCTACCATCTATGCTACTTATTCTCTGTACCTTTTCCCCCTCTCTCCTCCTCCCACTTCACTGTTGCTAACCCTCCATGTGATTTCCATTTCTGTGGTTGTTCCTGTTCTAGTTGTTTGTTTACTTTGTTTTTGTTTTTGTTTTTAGGTGTGGTTCATAATTGTGAGTTTGCTGTCAT
>CM052538.1:148144218-148168951 GCA_028533065.1 Trachops cirrhosus
GTCCCCTTATCTCTTGCTGCTTCTAGGATTCTCTCCTTCATTTTTACCTTGGCTAATGTAATTACGATGTGCCTTGGTGTGTCCCTCCTTGGGTCCTACTTCTTTGGGACTCTCCGAGCTTCCTGGACTTCCTGGAAGTCTATTTCCTTTGCCAGATTGGGGAAGTTCTCCTGTATTATTTGTTTAAATAAGTTTTCCATTTGTTGCTCTTCTTCTTCTTCTGGTACCCCTATAATTCGGATGTTGGAACATTTAAAGATGTCCTGGAGGTTCCTAAGCCTCTCCTCATTTTTTTCAATACTTGTTTCTTCATTCTTTTCTGATTATATGTTTTTTACTTCCTTCTGGTCCACTCCATTGATGTGAGACCCATCTTTCATTCCATCACTATGGTTCCCTGTGCATTTTTCTTCATTTCACTTATTGTAGCCTTCATTTTTTCATCTAGGTTGCGACCAAAATCAACCAATTCTGTGAGTATCCTGATCACCAGTGCTTTGAACTGTGCATCTGATAGGTTGGCTATCTCTTGGTTACTTAAAAATATTGGTTCCGGAGCTTTCATTTGTTCTTCTATTTCAGCCATCTTTTTTTTTTTTTTTTGGTCTGGTCAGGCCTGTTATGTATGAGGGGCAGAGAGCCTTAGGTGTTCACCAGGGCAGGATACCCCAGTTGCTGGGTTGTGACACTGTATGTGGGGACGGAGTCCGAGAAGGAACAATGGTGCTTGCTCCGCTCCCCGTGGGACTTCAGTCCCTTCCACTGCTTCCCCCAAGCAAACTGGGCCTTTCTGGTGCTAATTCCCATGTGGGTGGGCTTGTGCACCTCATGGGTCTTTCCAACGACCTCTCCTGTGAGGCTGGGAGTCTCTCCTGCACCTCAACCTCGACAGGTGTTTTCAGTCAGTGCCCGGAGGCTCTATTTCCCAGGTGTGGGACCCTGGGACTGCCTGGTCATCCAGCTGCCTTGCTTCACCATCCCTGCCTCGCTGAATCTGCCAGATGCCACCCCTCCACTGGGGTCTGCCAGCTGCTGCTTGTGTGCCCAGGGTCCGCCCGCTGTGGTGTTGTGTGCCCGGGATGCCTTACATGCCGGGTCCCAATGCTCTTTGTTCCTTGACCGCTCTCCACCCGGCTGCCCAACTCCGCCCCTCCTACTGGTCTGGATGAATATGTCTATTTTAACTTCTTGATTGTCCAACTTCCATACAGTTCAATTTTCTGTCAATTCCGGTTGTTATTCTATTTCTAAATTGTTGTCCCTATCTTGGTTGTGCAAGGAGGCACAGTGTGTCTACCTATGTCTCCACCTTGGCCGCAGATTTTAAGTTTACAGGAATCTTTATTTCTGAAAGGAAGTATATATGTAATATAATCAAAGCTTTTAAATATGTTTTTCTTCCTCATATGGGAAATATTAATAGTTTTATACTTTTTAGATTTCATGCAATGTTAACAGGTGTTTCCCTCAAACTCTTCCTTTTTTTAAGTACTCAAGTATATTCATGGACTGCTACACACTGTTTTAGATGTAATCATTTTTACAATTACACATTTATCCTTCAGTCATAAAAAGAATAGTTCCTTTTACTACTGAAGCTCACCAAGTGTTCTTTTTTCCCATCACCAAATGCTTTTAAAGTGGTAATTTATTAAAATAGCCTTAAGTGCTTTTTAAATTCATTATATTTACTTTATTTATTCATTCAGTAAATATTTTGGAATGTCTTCTATTTGTGCCTTTCTGTGGAAAAGGTAAGAATCTTTTCACATCTTACATTTTTCTTTAGTTTGTCATGGTAGTATGAGAATTACAGAGCATACAAACCTTTAAATTTCAGGGCTGCATTAGATAACGCAAGCTTAATGTATAAGCTCAGGTTTGCAGACCTTGCTTTCAGGGTCTCTGTTGTGAGTTGGTTGACTAATAGAACCCTCATTGAAGGACAGAATTAAACCTGATGCTAGGTTATGATGTCAGGGTACAGATTAAACATTCTCAAAAGATTAATTCCCATTGGTTTTTGTTTTTTTTTTAAAGTATATTTTATTGATTATGATATTATAGTTGTCCCATTTTTCTCCCCTGTATCCCCCTCTGCTCACTACCCCAATTCCCTTCACACTCCCCCTCTTTAGTTCATGTCCATGGGTTGTACATGTGAGTTCTTCGGCTTCTCCATTTCCCATATGATTTTTAACCCCCCCTTCTCTATTTTCTACCTACCGATTATGCTTCTTATTCTCTGTACATTTTCCCCTTTTCTCCCCCCTCCCTACTGATATCCCTCCATGCGATCTCCATTTCTGTGATTCAGTTCCTGTTGTAGTTCTTTGCTTAGGTTTTTTTTTTTTTTAGGTTCAGTTGTTGATAGTTGTGAGTTTGCTCTCATTTTACTATTCATAGTTTTGGTTATCTTATTTTTCTTAGATAAGTCCCTTCAGCATTTCATATAATAAGGGCTTGGTGATGATGAACTCCTTTAACCTTGACCTTATCTGGGAAGCACCTTATCTGCCCTTCCATTCTAAATGAAAGCTTTGCTGGATTGAGTAATCTTGGCTTTTCATGACTTTGAATACTTCTTTCCAGCCTCTTCTTGCTTATAAGGTTTCTTTTGAGAAATCAGCTGATAGTCTTCTAGGAACTCCTTTGTATGTAACTGTCCCCTTTTCTCTTGCTGCCTTAAGTTTCTCTCCTTAACTTTGATTTTGGGTAATTTAATTATGGTGTGTTCCTCCTTGGGTCCAATTTCTTTGGGACTCTCTGAACTTCCTTGACATCCTGGAAGTCTTTTTCCTTCTCCAATTTGGGGAAGTTCTCCTTCATTATATTTTCAAATAAGTTTTCAATTTCTTGGTCTTCCTCTTCTCCTTCTGGTACCCATATGATTCAGATGTTGGAATGTTTCAAGTAGTCCCAGAGGTTACTAAGCCTCTCCTCATTTTTTTTGAATTCTCATTTCTTAATTCTGTTTTGGTTGAATGTTTATTTCTTCCTTCTGTTTCGAATTGTTGATTTGAGTCCCAGTTTCTCTCCCTTCACTGTTGGTTCCCTGTTTATTTTTCTTTATTTCACTTTGTATAGCCTTCACTTCCTTACTTTGTGGCCATACTCAATCATTTTTGTGAGCATCCTGATTACCAGTGTTTTGAATTGTGCATTTGATAGGTTGGCTATTTCCTCGTTGCTTACTTATTTTCTGGAGCTTTGATCTGTTCTTTCATTTGGGCCATATTTCTTTGTCTTGGTGCACTTGTTACATTGTAAGGGGTGGAGCCTTAGGCTTCCCCCAGGGTGGGGCAACCCACTTCCCTGTGTTGTGGCACTCTATGTAGGGGAGGGGCCAGAGAGGGAACAGTGCTGCTTGCTTGGTTCTCACACAGCTTTCAGTAACTTCCCTTGCTACCCACAAGCAAATTGCAGCTTTTGTGATGCTGTCCTGGTGCTGATTCCCAGGTGGGTGTGTTTGAATATGTTCTAGGACTCCATGGACCTCTCCACTGGACTCTCCTGTGAGACTGGCAGTTTTTGCTGCTCCTGTGACCCCCACAGATTTTTATAGCCAGAGATTTTGAGGTTCTGTCATCCCCCCGCTGGAACCCTGGGAAGCTCTGTGTATCTCAATCCCCAATTGTTCCTCCTGGCGTATCGTACAAATGTGGGACTGCCAGGTCCATCTGCCATCTACCTTGCTGTGCATCCTCTCTACCCTGGCTGCCCCTCTCCACCTCTTCTACCAGGCTGGATGAATGTTTGTTCTTTAACTTCTTGGTTGTCAGACTTCCATGCATTTCAGTTTTCTGGCACTTCTGGTTGCTTTTTATTTTTTGTTTTTAAATTGGTTGTTACCCTTCTGGTTGTGCGAGGAAGCAAATGTATGTACCTATGCCTTTATCTTGGCCAGAAACTTTTTTTTTTAATCAAGTGTTATCAACTAGAATGAAAAGATGGTAGGCTATATATCAGGGGTGTCAAACTCATTTTCACGGGGGGCCACATCAGCCTCGTGGTTGCCTTCAAAGGACAGAATGTAATTTTAGGACTGTATAAATGTAACTACTCCTTGACAGTTAAGCAAGAGCTCAGCGCTACTGCCAGGTAGAAGCAAGGTGCTGGGCTGGATAAAACAAAGTGGAGGGCCAGATTCAGCCCTCAGGCCTTGTGTTTGCCACCTGTGCTATATATTGTCAAGTATATTTTAGAGTAATGTGTGCTTTAAAAAGGTAAAAATTTCAATCTCAATGAAGAATTAAATTTCTAATTGAATCTGTACTGTATTTTTCTTTATTTATAAAATTTATTGGGGTGACATTTGTTAATAGGATCACGTAGGTTTCAAGTGTACATTTCTGTGATACGTGATCTGTATATTGCACTGTGTATCTACCACTCAAAATCAAAATATCCCTTTCCTTTTTGCTCTATTTTTAGATTTGTGTGGGGACCTTCAAGGATATTATGATATGGTTTTTGCCCTTTAGGAAATTATGGTTCATTTTGAAGAGACAAGATTAATAGCTATGAAAGAATTTAAATTTAGGAGTTTTGAACAATTGATACGAGGTTCCTGAAAGTGGTAAAAATGAAAGATAAGGATTTGAAGCTGGTAATCATGTGGTTTTGACTTGGGCTTAAACATCAAAGGACATGATGTAAGATTGGCACTATTTATTTTAGATAACTGCAGCTTGAATTACTTATGTGGTGAGACTATTTTGTAAATCTCATGTTAGTCCTAGAATTTTAGATTCCTGAGAGAAATTGGGTTAAAATTATTTTCTTAAAGACTCTTGTAAGAATGTTTTATAAAAGGGATGTTTATTTCAAAATGCTTTAATATTTTATTTTAAAAAATTAAGTTTTATTCTTCCGTGTGTGTGCATACACGTGTCTATTCTTTACTTCTCTACTTTTGCTTATGCTGTACCTTTTTCTCACAGCTTGGCCTCAGAACCCTCTCAGACCTCATATCCAACTCAACATGCCTGTGACAACTATGACATTTGTCATCTCATCTATGAACATGACCTTCTATTTCTGTCTTCAGTTTTTTTTGTAAGATTTTGTTCACTGTGCCAGTCATGTTTGGTTACTTACTCATGTGACTCTCTTCTCAAATTGATGCTTTTCTTGAGGATAGATATTATTTGTATATGTATTTGTGATGTCTAGCATAAGGCTGGGTACAGAGTAGATAGCTGTTGAATAAGTGATTGAATTACCTAAATTCAGTACTCACAGCTAGAGGCTGATTTTGACATTTGTGGAGAATTAGGCTATGGCATGATCATTACCTAGATTTATGTAGGTTTAGAGCTACAAGTCCTTATATTTCTGTATTTTCAGCACTAAACAAATTTGGGGCTAATGGTGATTCATCTAACAACATGAACTTATAAAAGTCATTTGATAAGACTTACATTTATCAGAGTTTACTGAAATAATAAACTTTGAATAGTAGATTTTTAAACAAAATTTACTTTTATATAAGTGTTTACTAATTCTAAATTTAGATGCAATTTATTAATTAATTCATTGAGGCACTCAGCTAGGCTTTGGAGATACAGTGGTGAGCAAGACAAAAGTTCATGGAGCTTATTAAAAAAAAAGTAAAAAGGGTAAAGCATGAATATGCTGAATAATTAAAAATATAAACTTTTTTGGTTGATATAGCTAGATTAGTTAATTTAGATGGCCACATTTTATATGTCTAATTTAGTTAAAATGTTGTAAAACAAGGTTTAGAATCTTTGTTTTAAATAATATAGGTACCTTATGATAATAATTTTATTGTTCTCATTTACTCTTTTAACAATGACAATAAAAGTATTCTGATAGAATAGTTGAAAAATTATAGGTAAATTTGAAATTTTTGTTGATTTTGATGATTACTTCCAACACACGTTGAATTGGAGATGATTGAATTATACATGGCTCACCTTGCAATGACTTAATAATATCTGCTTCATGTACATTTATTTATTTATTTTTAAGTATTTTTTATTGATTATGCTATTACAGTTTTCCCAGTTTTCCTCCCTTTATCCTGCCCCCTCAACCCTCCAGCATTCCCCTTCCCTTAGTTCATGTTCATGGGTTGTACATATAAGTTCTTTGAGCCCTCTGTTTCCGTCCTTGTTCTGTAAATCTGTATATATTTATAGATAAACATATACCATTTTTATCTCTCCCCATCTCTTTTATGCCTACTGATTATGCTTCTTCCCTGTACCTTTCCCCCCATTCCTCCCTTCCCCCTCTCCACTGAAATCCCTCCACGTGATGTCCATTTCTCTGATTCTGTTCCTATTCTAGTTGTTTGCTTAGTTTTTGTTTTCATGATTTTTCTTTTCTTTGAGGTTATTTGTTGATAGTTGTGAGTATGTTCTCATTTTACTGTTCATATTTTTGGTCTTTTTTTCTTAGATAACTCCCTTTAACATTTTATATGATAAGGGCTTGGTGATGATGAACTCCTTTAACTTGACCTTATCCGGGAAGCACTTTATCTGCCCTTCTATTCTAAATGAAAGCTTTGCTGGATAGAGTAATCTTGGATGTAGGTCCTTGCCTTTCATGACTTCAGATACTTTCCAGCTCCTTCTTGCCTGTAAGGTTTCTTTTGAGAAATCAGCTGATAGCCTTATGGGCACTCCTTTGTAAGTAACTCTCCTTTCCTCTGGATTTTTTTAGGATTCTCTCTTTATCTTCAATCTTGGGTAATTTAATGTGCCTTGGTGTGTTCCTCTTTGGTTCCAGCTTCTTTGGGACTTCCTGGACTTCCTGGACTTCCTGGAAGTCTATTTCCTTCGCCAGATTGGGGAAGTTTCCCTTCATTATTTGTTCAAATAAGTTTTCAATTTCTTGCTGTTGTTCTTCTCCTTCTGGCACCCCTATAATTCAGATATTGGAACACTTCAGGTTGTACAAGAGGTAAGTCTCTTCACTTTTTTTACTTCTTGCTTCTTCATTCTCTTCTGGTTGGATGTTTATTTTTCCCTTTCATTTTAGATCCTTGCTTTGAGCCCTGGTGTTCCTTCCTGTCACTGTTGGTTCCCTGAATATTTTGCTTTATTTCATTTTGGGTATCTTTCATTTGTTTTTTTCACTTTTCGACCAAGCTCAATCAGATCTGTGAGCATTTTGATTACCTGGACTTTAAATTTTCCATCAGATAGGTTGGCTATCTCCTCATCACTTAGTTCTCTTTCTGAGGTTTTGCTCTGTTCTTTAATTTGGGCCATATTTCTTTGTCTTGGCACACCTAATAAGTCGTAAGGGGGTGGGGCCTTAGGTATTCACCCCAGCAGGGCAACTCTCTTTGCTGTGCTGGGGCACTGCCTGTGGGAGAGGGGCCAGTGAGGGAATAATGCAATTCCCCTGCTCCTCTCTAGCGTACTTTCCAGTGGACTCTTGTGTGATAGTGGGAGTTTCTCCCACCTGCAACCACATAGTCCATAGTCAGCTCTGTCTCAGTTTCCCCTTAAGTCAGCATTGCCTGTGCAGCCTGCCGCCTGAATACAGCCAGGCCCTGGTCTGCTGTCTCGCCTTGGTTTATCTGAGGTGGCCTGTGCATTCTGTCGTTACACTGTTCTGGTTGTTCTGGTTGATATTTTCTTTAATTCCTTGGTTGTTGGAGTTCCATGCCAGTTTGATTTTCTGGCACTTCTGGTTGTTTACTGATTTTAGGTTGGTTGTTATCCTCCTTTTGGTTGTGCAAGGAAGTGAAGGGTTTCTACCTATGCCTCTATCTTGGCTGGAACTCCTGCTTCATTTACCTTTGTGAATGAAATGGCCACGTCATTCTTTTCCATATGTATTTGCACAATTCACTTCCATAAATATTAAAACATTACCACTTAAACAGTATTTTATTACATTTTCAAAGCTAACAACCTTATATACACACCTTGATTTTATAGAATGTGCTTTAATGTTTTAAGGAAGAAGAATGGATTCTCTGTAGAAAAGATGAAATGGAATCCTCTTGACTATTGATTTGAATTGATTAATTCAAAAAATTCTTTGAGGGATAAACAGTTGCTTATCTAATTGAAAAATAACCACTAATTGAAAAGTCATTTATATTCCCTTCATATAACACATTACCTGATTTTCTTGCAGAAGATATGGATTTTGAAATATCTTTGGGGTAAGCTTCTGGGGCAGGTAGTAAGTATGTCATAGGTGTTAGTCTGGAATTAAAATGTAATGATTTTGCAATTGAGTTATTGTATAAAGTGACTGTAGAGCAGGAATGTCAAACCTGCGGGCCAGGATGGCTGTGAATGTGGCTTACAAAAAATTGTAAATTTACTTAAAATATTATGAGATTTTTTTGTTTTCATTAGTGTTTGTGTATTTAATGTGTAGCCCAAGACAACTCTTCTTCCAGTGTGGCTCAGAGATGCCAAGAAGTTGGACATCCTTGTTAGAGTGACTAGATAGTATGAAGGCCAGATGACATATTTCAAAGCCTAGTCAAAACATTGTTTTCAGTGCAAGGTTGTTATTATTAGAAATAGTAGTAGCATTGAGAATATGGGAAATTTTTTTTTAATTTGTTGAATTTAGAGAGAGGAACCAGGGGAAAGAGAGGAAGTGAGGAGAGGGAGAGAGAGAGAAATTGATGTATCGATCTGTTATTCAATTTACTTATGCATTCATTAGTTGCTTCTTGTATGTGTCCTGACCAGGGATTGAACCCATAACTTTGGTGTGTGTGGATGATGCTCTAACTGAGCTACCTGACCAGAGCCAATAATATGGGAAATTCTTGTTTCAGAATTCCTTGATTAAATGTTTTCTGTGGATGTTAATATGAATTCAGCCCTCTCCTGTTACTTCTATCTCCTTTAGTCACTCTGGCTGCTACTGCTGTCTGTAGTCCAGTATAAGCTTTTCTTGGCAAAAGAGAGATTTAATAAGTATTAAACAGAGGAGATAAAGACTTGAGCCTTATTGTGATTCCCTCCTTCCTTCCCTGCCTGTCTCTCTCCCTGATTCATAGTAGATTGCAATTAGTGAGAGCTATAGAGGGAGAACAGACAATTATATAAACTTTACTTTTCCCAAATATAAAAACATTACTCCATAGTTCTTAGCTTCAAATGTGGAGATTGGATTTGTTTTAGAATCCAGAATTTCCTGAGTTTTAAAAATTATATACACTGGGTATTACATAATGTTTCCCGGAGGGATCTATGGCAGAACCCCTACAATCAAATACGTCCATATTTCTGAATTGAAACATATTAACAGGACATCTGGTCAAGATGGCAGCATAGGCAGACATGGCTGTCCTCCTCCTACAACCACATCAAAATTGTACTAAAGTACAGAACAGCTATCACTCAGAACCATCAGAAATTGAGTTGAATGGAAGTCTGACAAGTATGGAGTTAAAGGAACCACATCCATCCATATTGGTAGGAGGAGCACAGATGCAGAACAGGCTGGTCTCACACCCACATTGGTGGATAAAAATTTGGGAGGGATATCTCTGGAGTGAAGAGTTGCAGCCCCACACCAGGTCCCCCAGCACCAGGAAAATAAGTCCCTACAACTTCTGGCTGCAAAAACCAGCAAGGATTGAGAAGGTGAAAGAATCTTCTGAAGTCCCAAGCAGTTATTCTTAAAGAACTCGTACACTGACTCACCTGAGACTCACTCTCTCTGAGCTCCAGCAGTGGGGTAATAGCATGAAAGGCACCAGCGGCATCAAGGGAGGAACTGAAGTGTCTGGTATCAAGGTGAACAGAGGCCATTGTACATTTTCTGAATCCTCCCCCACAGAGCTGGCAAACTAATGCCATATCTGAGACTCTATCAACCTGGCTACCACTGTTTGTCCCACCCTGGAGATTCCCTGAGACTCTGCCCCACCCAGTTTATGGGCCCTCCCAAACTGTTTTTCCATATAAATGGTTGGTCTTGGCTCAGTCTTCACAACTTCCTAAATCCTCTCAAACAAGCAACAGCTGGCTTCAGTGAGCCTCAGGCCCAGCACTAGCAACAGTTAGCCTGGATTCACAGCTTGGCTTCCCATGGGAATCTCCAAGCCCAGCACAAGAAGCAGCAGTCTCACATTGCTTTATAGTTCAGGCAGGGTGAACCGGGGCAAAACTGAGGTGGGGGCTGACCTTGGCCTGTACTACCCAGAATCCCCAGGGCCAGTGCACCCCATGGATACCTACAGATCACGTCAGAGCACCAATACCCCTGCCCCTATAGAGCTTGTACTCCATGGAGGGCAGAGGGTAGTGGTCAATGGTCACAGCCAGTCCTTGCAGCTTACTGGCCAGGGAAGATCCCTCCCATTGATCTGCCAATAGCAGTCATTGCTCAGCTACAAGAGGAGGGTGTACTCAGCTTACATGAAGGGCACACCTCAAGTCCCCAGCTTGGGTGATAGGGTAGGCAGTACCACTGGACTCTACAAGACATCTACTACATTAGGCCACGATACGAGACAGGGAGTGATAGCTGCTCTACCTAATACATAGAAAAAAACACAGGGAGGCTGCCAAAATAAGGAGACAAAGAAACTTGGCCCAAATGAAAGAGCAGATCAAAACTCCAGGAAAAGAGCTAAATAAAATGGAGATAAGCAATTTATCAGATGCAGAGTTCCAAACTCTGGTTATAAGGATGCTCAAGGAACTTAGTGAGGACCCCAACAGCATAAAATAAATCCAGTCAGAAACAAAGGATTCACTAAGTGAAATAACAATTTACAGGGAAACAGCAGTAGAGTGGATGAAGTCAAGAATCAAATCAATGATTTGGAATGTAAGCAAATAACCCAATCAGAACAAGAAGAAGAGAAAAGAATCCCCTAAAATGAGGAAAGTATAAGCAGCTTCTGGGACAAGTTCAAGCTGTATAACATTTGCACCATAGGGGTGCCAGAAGGAGAAAAAGAGCAGGAAATTGGAAATCTATTTGAAAAAATAATGAAAGGAAACTTCCCTAATTTGGTGAAGGAAGTAGACATGTAAGTCTAGGAAGCACAGAGAGTTCCAAACATGATGTATGCAAAGAGGCCCACTCCAAGACATATCATAATTAAAACGCCAAAGGTTAAAGATGAAGAGAGAATCTCAAAAGCAGCAAAAGAAAAGAAGTTAGTTACTTAAAGGAGAGTACCCATAAGACTGTCAGCTGATTTCTGAGAAGAAACTGTGCAGGCTAGAAGGGATTGGCAAGAAATATTAGAAAAATATTCATGAAAAGCAGGGATCTAAAGCCAAGATTGCTTTACCCAGCAAAGATACCATTAGAATTGAAGGGCAGAGAAAGAGCTTCCCAGACAGGAAAAACTAAAGGAGTTCATCATCAACAAATCATTATTATATGAAGTGTTAAAGGGACTTATTTAAGAAAAAGTAGATGATCAAAACTATGAACAATAAAATGGCAATAAATAACATATTTATCAAAAATTGGATCTAAAAAACAAAGTAATCAAGAAGTACAGAGATAGAATCATGGATATGGAGAACGTTTTGATGGTTGCCGTATGGGAGGAGCATGTGGGACAATGGGTGAAGAGGTGAGGGGATTAAGAAGTACAAATAGGTAGTTACAGAATAGCCAAGGGGATGTAAGGTACAGTACAGGAAGTGGAGTAGCCAAAGAACTTATATGCATGACCCATGGACATGAACAATGGTGTGGGGATTGCCTGAGGGAGTGTGGGGTGTTGGGTAGAGGGGACAAAGGGGGAAAAATTGGGACAACTATAAGAGCATAATCAATAAAATATAATTTAAAAAGAAATATATTAACATATACATTGAGTGGGATAAATGAGGACTATAATTATTCTCATTTCAGTTCACCTCAGGTTTTAACACTAAATAAGTTGTGTTAAAAATTCAGTTTTCAGAACTTTTTGGGTTACAGAATTTTTGAGTAAGGGATTATGGATCTCTCCTCCTTTGTTTTAATGTTTCCAAGGATCCGTAGAACCTGTTCCTCTGAAGCAAGGAAGATACACTGTTCTTTCCTTTTGATCTTTGTGTACCATATGTGTGTTTGGTTGAGATTATGATATGTATGCGTGTATACCTATATATGAACACTTCACACAAATACATGCATATATATATTATATATCTAAGTTTAGGGGAACGTGTATGATATTTGTGTGTATGTGTGTGAGAGAGAGGTGTGGATGTAGTGGTGGGGAGTGGTGAACTGGCTGTTTCATCTTTGTGCTAGCTGTGGTTTGGTTACTAACATGGTGTGACATAAAACCTTAATTTCAGTTACACAGCTTTGTTAGCACAAGTTCATCAACTAACAAATTTTCTTGACAAAGATAAAACCTAGAAATTCCATATAAAATTACAATCAGAACGTCCTGTGTGTCATACAAAATAATAGTAGAAAAAAATTTAAAAAGCGACTTCAGAATATGGCTTAAACGAGTGTTTTATGAATCTTAAAGGAATGTAAAATGTTTTTGGTGGTATATAAGCACCAAAAGGGGCTATTTCATTTTGTCTGTTTAATAATTAGTGCATGGACTGTGGTTCAAGACAGGAAATGAAGGATACCTTAGCCAATTGGAGTGGTAACAGGAATTTTGGTAAGCAAAAACTAGTGATTCCAGTTGGAAATAGGCCAGAGCATTGGGGATTAACACCCTCCCCTTATGAAAAATCCCATGAGATCTCAGATGACCTCAAGAGGCTTTGAAAAATATTCAGACTTTAATATTACTTAACTGTTTAAGTACCAGTAAATGTGGTAGAAATTACCATTTTTTTGCACTCAGTTTTAGCAGCTGAATGACAGGTCCAGAATCATTCAGATGAAATGAACTCTTGGGATTGAATGCTGTATTTCCTTTTTAAATATCAAAATCTTCAGTATTTCTTAGTATCTCAGTATTTCATTCCCACATCTTTACAAAAGTAACTATAAGAAGGTATACTTTCATATACTTCCAACACTTCTGTGATGCTTTTTCTCCAACCTCTGTGTTCTTTGCTGACAACAGCAAGTGTGTGTACTTTGTGAGGTCAAAAAATGCTGATTCCTGCAAGAAGAAAGCTCTTAGGAAGTGAGCTTAGACTTTGTGAAGAGGAAGCACAAAGAATGAGGCAACTGAATGAGGAGTATTGAAAATGATTATTTAAAAGGGAGTCAGAAGCCAAATTAATAATACTTCCCCTCAGTCTACTGATTTTCATATATATATATATATATATGAATGATTTTCATATATATATATGATGGTTTATTTTGACTTACCTGGTTAGTTTATCTAGACACATGGTTAGTAGCAAATTGGCATTCTCAAATTCTCCTCTTTTTCATACCAAAAAAACTAAGTAAGTATGGGTGTAACTGTAGTTCTTGTCTCCATAAATAATGTACTAATAAACTGGAGCCATATAATTTAAGATTATAAAATAGATGGCATTTGGTGAAGAAAATTCTGTTATATCTTTACCCATGGTCCCTACTTAATTAAATCTATTTCTTTTATTAATCCTTTAAGGACACCAGGGTATATGAATTCTCTTATAACCTGTTTGATTCTGAATAATTATTATTCTTTTTAAATGGGCTCAGTGACTGAAAAGTTATTTGCTGCAGTGTTTTGTAAATGATGGACTTTAGATGTTAAATGTGGTAAAACCAACAGGACCAACTAACTGTGAGGCTGAGGGAATTTTGGTTATGAAATTTTTATTTTTAATTAAATGGTATGTTTTGAAGAATGGACATACCATTCTTCAAAAAGGGAGAACATTTTGAAATTATGCCCAACATTTTTCAATCTTGTCAGCCTTTGTGATGCTATAGATGACTGCAATTTATATGACTCACATACTGTTGAGTTTTCCACATGGCTTAAATTCTTTACAGAAACAGAAAAAACACACAGCATGGGAACAGGAGACCGTATTTATTTTATAGGACTTGAAAACTAGTGATCTGTGTTCTAAAGAGATGAAAGTGGTTTTATTCAAAATTATAAACAAATTGCCTTATATTACTGCTTGCATTTCAGTTTTTTCGGTGAATTATTAATGTTGACTAAAATTCACTGAATAGGTTGACAGAATCAGAGAATAAAATTGAGCCTCTGTTGCTAAATAAAGTTTAAGTGCTGCATTTTAAAATAAAACTTTACCCTTACAGACTGTTATGTATGATCTGTGTTTCCATGAGGAAATGTTGATTAAGTAGTTTCCATTTTGGTATTACAGTATGTCCTGTTGTAAGTTGCTGACTGTGGAAAAATCTTTTAAGTCAAAAAGAGCAGCTCAGCTTAAACCCCTAGTCTTTATTATGGCAGAAACCAGAAATAGAAGTCTACCAGCAATTTTATAATCTATTGAATTCCTGCATATCTTTTGTAGTAAATTAGTTTTAAACATTTTTAAAAGAGGCTGTTGACCATAGAACTGAGTTACTTTGTATATTCTTATGCACAAAGTGTCTTTTTTTACTTTACTAAATATATGTATGCAGTTTTTTGAAAGGAGGCCATAGCCTAGCATGACAGATTCTTTGTTTAGTGTATCTGTAAGAGATGCTGTTAATCTATAATATATGCTAATTAAATATAATTTTGACAAGATTTGTTTGTATATAATACTTAGCAGGATAGACATTTCAGATAAATAGAAAGTCTTCAAAATCTGTTTTGTGTTAAATAATTAGCTCACTTTTGGATCTTTGGATTTTTTGAGTATTTTTTTACTATCCTTGATAACAGAATTTAGATTTGTAATATTAGTCAGATAATTAAGATAAATTTTTGACGATAAGGCCAATTTCTGAATTTTGATGTCTACCTGCAAAGTACAGTAATTCAGCATTAAGTGAGATGAAGTCTTTGCCTTTAAGTTGTTTCTAATAAGACTGTAGAGTATGGTTTTTATCTTCTGAATAAATGTTTTACTTTTCTCTCTCAGTGCTTGCTTCTATTATCAAGAGATCAGGGAGGGTAGGAAAACTCTTAATAGCGGCTATTTTATACAAAGTTAAGGCTCTAGTCAGTGTTAATTAGCTATGGAGTCCTTATGTTACAGTAGTTTTGGTACATGACATGATCAATAATTTTTACTTTTAAAAAGTTGGCATTTTAACATTTTAGTGATGTTAAAATTTTTACCAGTTTACAGTGTGCTATAAAGGGAACTGAAATGTGAGTGTCACTTGGAAAGAAAAGCTGTTTTGTGTAGTCTGATATGTGGTATTCTAATTTAAATTTGTGGTTTGGAAGAATTAAATTTGGACTTTAACATCATTCAGAAGTAAGACTTACGTGCATTTTCAATATAAACCCAGGAAATAAACCATGAAACAAAGATTGGTTTTTGTTTCAGAATGCAGAGAAGATGTGACTTTTGAAATGCCTTCCAACTATTCAAAGTAAACCTCTCATTTATCAACTTAGAGTTAAATTGGTCCTAATGGTATATCATATATCATGTATATTTATATGTTGTCTTAATGTTTGCAGTTAAGTGTGCTTCAAAACAACAGGTAAAGTATATAAGCAATAATTACTGAACAAGATAATTAAAATACTACTTATGAAAACAACTACAGTTGTTTCATCGTTTGTACCTTAGTGTTAGCAGAACACCTGATTTTTTAATATTGTAGTAACATTTAATTTTCTATCAGTAAAAAAATATTTTTGTTTGAACTGTTTAGTGACTGCATGAAATAAATTTCATGTTATTAACATGAAATTGCAGTGCACAGTATGACTTTAAATGTTAACCTGTGGTTATATGTAGGACATATGGAGTATGCATAGAATATATTCAGGGTTTTAGTCACATTTTTTACTATGTTTTGAAAGAAACAATGAAGCTAACATGAATATAGTAGACAATTAATATTTGAATTAAACTTCAAATTGTATGAAGTATCTAGTAGTGCACCTGAAAATTAATTCCAAGTAGTGACCTTGAAAGAGTCAAGATCAACAACTCTGACTTCTCATGAAAAAGAGGGCCTTCTCTTTTTTATGTGTGGTGAAAGATGTAAATATACTATTTTAATTCTTAACAGTTTGATTTACAGATAATGGTGAATACTAAAGTGTTATTGAACCTGTATGTAAGTAAGCACACAACTACAATTCAATTCACAAAAATATTTTTGTCTGTGTTTTCTTGTGTATATGTACTATAATATTTCTTTTTTTTTTTAAAGGTTTGATTTATTTATTTTTAGAGAGAAGGGAAGAGAGGGAGAAAGAGAGGGAGAGAAACATCAATGTGTGGTTGCCTCTCATGCATCCCCTACTGGGGACCCGGCCTGCAACCCAGGCATGTGCCCCGACCGGGAATCGAACCAGTGACCCTTTGGTTCACAGGCCTGCACTAAATCCACTGAGCTACACCAGCCAGGGCTGTACTATAATATTTCAATACAATAATGATATGCTCACTTAAGAAGATTTGGAAAGTACAGAAAAAAGGTGAAAATGACTTTTACCAAAATAAGTTAACTGTATATTTTCCATGTGTATGTATTATATATTATGCATGTTTATACCAACATTTAGATTGGAATTATACCACTTCTGTATGGTATTAGATTTTAATATTAAATAATCGTTATTTTGTATGAACTACTTACGTGCTGAGGTAGAATTTAGAGGGAAGCATAGTTTTTGCTTTAGAGAAAAAGCACTTTTTCTCAAAGAGACAGATAGTAAAGTATTTTTGGCTTTGCAGGCCAAGAGGCAAAATTCAGAATTAAACATAGGTTCTCATAACCATTTAAACTATAACCATTAAAAACATTTTAAAATCACTCAGTTTGCAGGACTTAAGAAAACAGACAATTGTCTGGATTTTGCCTATCAGCTGTAGCTTGCTAACCTCTGCTTGAGCAGATTATTTGCTTGTAGTTTTTAAAATATTTCACAATGGGTATGTGTGCATATATGTGTTTAAATCTTTTTTTAAAACAAGTCTTGATATTACTACCTCACAGGTGCTGAACCAGTTAAAACACAAAGACCCAAATTGCAATTCCAGTTTTATTGTTGCAGGAATCAGTTTGCTGGCTCCTAGAGTCTGGGAGGGCTGACCTTGGCTTACTAAAATATGGTAATGGCTGCCTCCCCAGTAGAAGAGTAAATGAGCTTAGAAGTGAACATAATTCAGCCTTTACAGGAAACAGGAGAAGTGTTGTACTTGGGTCTGATACCTAGGAGATAAAGATACTGTGTAGGAGGTATTAGGCCCACCTAGAAGTGTTACTTAGCCTTGAAATGTCAAGGCCACCCTCCCAAATCTAGTTTTCCTTGACCTGGCTGTATTCCCTTGTTAGTATCAATTTCTCTAACTTCAGAGATAGAACTAAATAATGAAGTTTATTATTATATATGGATATAAAGGAGTAAAGGTAGAAAACATAGAAAAAACGTAGCTAAAAATATATGTACTTTTTTCTTGTCTTGGGATTAAAAATTGTCTTAAAATGTATTCAGTAGGAAAAAATTGTAGCTTTGGTATTGCAGTGATACTGTTTATTGTTGAGTATAATTTTTATGCATGTATATAATATTACAGTCTCCATTTTCAGATTATGTGCAAAGTTTTTCCAGTTAATTCTTGTTTGTTTGTTGTTCTTTATGTCTTCAGTGAAAGAAAATGTGTTTGGAGAAGAACAGTAGATTTAAAATAAGATTTCATGTTGTTATTTAAAGCTATATCCCTAATGATATGATACAAAAGCCAAAATGGGAGACAAATAAAGATGATGGTATAGGTAAACACAGCTTGGCTCCTTGCACAACCACATAAAAATTACAGCTAAACTATAGAACAAGCATCATTCAAAATTGTCAGAAATCAAGCTGAATGGAAGTCCTACAACTGCAGAATTGAAGAATAAACTACTTCTGGACTGCTAGGAGGGGCAGAGATGTGGAACAAGCTGGTTGTACACCCACATGTGGCATATAAAAATTGGGAAGGATATCTCAGGAGAAGGCTCCCAGCCCCACACCACACCCTTCCCCCAACCCAAGGTTCCAGTACCAGGAAAGAGAAGTTTCCATAACTTCTGGCTATAAAGACAAGTGGGGATTGAGACTGTGGAAGACAGAAACTTCAGGACTCCCCGGCAGTTCTCTTAAAGGGCCAGCACACTGACTTACTTGGACTCCCTCTGAGCTCCTGGGGGCAGCAGATCGAAAGGCATCAGTGACATAGGGGGAGGAACTCAATTGTCTGGCATCAGGGTGAGAGTTAGGGGGCAGCTTTCTCCCAGACAGAAGTGCCTTTTTCTGAGCCCTCCCCCCACAGAGGCGCAGAACCAGACTGTGATGCTGTGTCTGAGATTCCATCAACTTAGCTCACACTGTTTGCCCTACTGTGGTGATTCTCTGAAGCTCTGTCCCACACAGCTTTTGGGCCCACCCATACTGTTTCCAGGGGCTTTTCTATAGAAATGGCTTTTCTTGGCCCATGCTTCATATCTTCCTAAATTCTCTCAAACAAGCAGCATATGGCTTTAGTGAGCCCCATACCTCTTGCTAAGTTGCCCCAGGCCAGCCACTAGCAGCAGCTTGCCTTGGTTCAACTTGCCCTTGCCTGGGCAACTCTAAGCCCAGCATAAGTAGGCATCATATGCAGAATACCTGTAGCTTATGCTATGTGATTCCAGACAGAATACAGGTGGTGGCTGACCTTGGACGTGCCAACAGCAATCAAGGCTCAACTACAAAAGGAGGTTGTACAAAGCCTACACAGTGGAAGTACCTTGAGTACTCAGCATGGGTAATAAGGAAAGCTGTGCCACTGGACCCTACAGGATATGTATTACATTAGGCCACTCTGCCAAGCCTGGGAGAAGTAGCAGCTCTACCTAATAAATAGAAACAAACACAGGGAGGCTGCCAAAATGAGGAGACAAACCTGGCCCAAATGAAAGAACAGAACAAAACTCCAGAAAAAGAAGTAAACAGAATGGTGACAAGCAATCTACTAGATGCAGAGCTCCAAACACTGGTTATAAGGATGCTCAAGGAACTTAAGTGAGAACTTCAACAGCATGAAGAAGGACATGAAAACTATAAAAAAGAACCAGTCAGAAATGAAGTCTACATTAACTGAAATGAAGAATAATTTACAGGGAATCAACAGAGTGGAGAAAGCTGAGAATCAAATCAGCAATTTGGAATATAAGGAGACAAAAACCAATCAGAACAGTAAGAAGAAAAAATATTAAAAAATGAAGATTGTGTAGGATCTCCCAGGACAACAACTTCAAGTGAACCAGCATTCATATCATATGGGTGCTGAAAGGAGAAGAGAGGGCAGGAAATTGGAAACCTATTAAAAAAATAATGACAGAAAAATTTCCTAACTTGGTGAACAAAACAGACATACAAGTCAAGGGAGCACAGAGAGTCCCTAGCAAGATGAACCCAAAGGGGCCTACACCAAGACCCATCATAATAAAAATGACAAAGAATCTTAAAAGCAGCAAGAGAAAAGCAGTTATTAGTTACCTACAAGGGAGCTCACATAAGACTGTCAGCTGATTTCTCAAAAGAAACTTTGCAGACTAGAAAGGATTGGCAAGAAATATTCCAAGTCATGAAAAGCAAGGACCTACAACCAAGATTATGCTACTCAGCAAAGCTGTTGTTTAGAATTGAACAGCAAGTATTGAACTCTTCAGACAAAAAGTTAAAGGAATTCATAATCACCAAACCATTATTATAAATGTTAAAAGGACTTATTTAAGAAAAAGATCAAAACTACGAACAATAAAAAGGCAATAAATACATATCTATCAATGATTGAATCTAAAAAACAAAATAAATTAGCAGAACAGAAATATAATCTATATATAAAGAGAAAGTTTTGATGGTTGCCATATTGGAGGGTGATTGGGGGGATGGGTGGAAAAGGTGAAGGGATTAAGCAGTATAAATTGTAGTTACAGAAATAGTCATGGGGATGTAAAGTACACATAGGAAATGGAGTAGCTAAAGAACATATATGCATGGCCCGTGAACATGGACAGTGATGTGGGGTTGCCTGAGGGAGTGGGGGCACTGGATGGAGGGGACAAAAAGGGAAAAATTGGCACAACTATAATCAATAGCATAATCAATAAAATATAATTTTATTTTATTTTTAAAAAGATTTTATTTATTTTTAAAGGGGGGGAAGGGAAAGAAAAAGAGAGGGAAAGGAACATCAGTGTGTGGTTGTCTCTGACACACTCCCTACCATGGCCCTGACCTGCAACCCAGGCATGTGTCCTGACTGGCAGTTGAACCAGTGACCCTTTGGTTTGCAGGCCTGCACTGAATCCACTAAGCCACACTAACCAGGGCAATAAAATATAATTTTAAAAAAGCCAAAATATTCGGCCTCCTTTTAGAGGAACAGACTTACAAACTTATAGTACTGGACAATTAAATACCAAAGTTTTATTCAAACAAATTTCTGTCTTAAGATGGTTTTCCTTCTTGGTGCTTAAGTTTATTCACAGGAACATTTACAGGGATATGGTGTTTGTATTTTTCTTTGCCCTCCTAATCAGCAGTTTAAAAATTTTGGAAACATGCATTTGAGTAGTAAATTCTAGATTGCGTTTCATAGTTTCTGTTGCCTGTAATGATGGAAATACTTATTTTAATAAGGAAATAGTGATAATTAGTTTTTAACATGGACAGATTTGGCTATTATTAGCACTGCTGTACATGTCTGTTGGCCAGTAACGTCCTTCCCGCAGAATTTGGAGCAGAGATAGTATGTATTTTGGTGTGCCATTGTTTTCTTGGAGTATGTTTTAGAATACTGCTGAACTATTAAGAAGTTCTTAACAAATTTGAGCAGAACTCCTAAATTAAAACTTCCATGTCATGCTTCAGGTAAGTTAACTAAATTCTCAGAAGTTTGCTTTAATTTTCCAGTCTCATTATATGGGACTACTTCATGGAATGAAAGGTAATATTCCTGACCCATTATCTTACTAAGTTGTTTTTTCACTAACAAAGGGTTTTCACAGGCCCATTCATCTCTGCTTCTTTTGCCTTTTTTCTCTTTTCTCTCCTCATAAACGCTCCCTTGCCATCCAGTGACTGGTGTCCTACATTGGACAAAAAATGGTTGACCAGATCTTGGGACATATGAAGAAGCTGAATACTGAACTTATATAGAAAAGGATTAAACTTGTGACCTTATGTTATCTTTTATGTAATTTTAATTGGTACATTATAATGTCTTAACTTATTCAATTCAAACTTTTAATTGGTTAATAAAGTACAGTACGGGTCTATTTAAATAAAGTTTGGAGGAAATAAGATCTCATTAGTATGCATTATGAAAAATGTCTTTTAATCTGCGGGTATAGAGACCTGCCTGCTGCTTGAATGATGAAGGTCTGAAGATTTAAGACATTTAGGTTTAGTAATTTTCCATGGCACAGTATTTAATATTTTTTAAGGAAATGAAAATAATCACTAATTTTGTGTTTCTTAATTCTTTTTATATGGTGTTCTCAGAACCACAAAGTTAACTCTCATAAATAAATAATTGTATTATAGTGCCCTTTTTAATTTATCCTTATTGACTGACATATTGTGTAAGAGTTAAGTGTCTTATAACATTCAGAGTATAGGAAAAGTTAATTGATTTGAACAAGTCAATGAAGTTTTTAGTTTATTATGGAGACAGACACTTTTGTTGTATGATTCCTTAGATTTTCTTAAAAATTGACTTTCATAAACTTTAAGCCTTTCTCTCAAATCCAAACCCCCTTAAATTTTGTTGTCATATTCTTTATGATCTTTTTTGTTGTTTTAAAACTAAATTTTAAAACTATTATTTCTCAGTCAGTTGCCAGAGTTTGAAAGAGTTTGAGTCATTCTTTTGAAAGAAAATGTCCTAATGATTTTAATTTGAATTTACTATTGAAAGTCATTTAACATTTCCTTGGATGGTAATGTTTAATTGTATTCCCCCTATAAATGTATTCCCCCACATAAATACCTCCTGATGTGACCATCATGTCATTGTGATTTCCATAAAGAGTGAGAAAGCAAGTCCTATTTTTTAATTTTAAAATACTATTTTGATCATTTTCCCCCAAATAGTTAAGAATACAGGAAGACATAAAGTTGAATGAGCTGCATCACTTAGTTTTTTATTATTAATTTTTGTATTAATTACAAATATATTTTATCATTTTAACAGTTTTATAATTAAATATGGTTTAATTATTTTTAATAATATTTCAGATGTATCATTTAAAGTTTTTTATTTAAAGTTTTTCAGTTTTATTGAGATAAAATTGACATATAGCACTGTGTAAGTTTAAGGTATATGGCATAATAACTTAGATATTGTGAAATGATTATCATAATGAGTTAATGTCTGTTGTCTTATATAGATACAAAAAATTTAAAAATGTTTTTTTCCTTATGATGAGAACTTTTAGGAGTTACTCTCTTCCATATACCATGCAGCAGTGTTAACTACAGTCATCATGCTATATATTACATTCACAGTACTTAATTTATCTTTAACTGGAAGTTTCTGTGTTTTGACCACATTCATCCTATTTCTCCTCTTCCACCACATCTCTGTTAAACACAAATTTGATCTGTTTTTCTGTAAGTTTTGTTTTGAGATTCCACATATGAGTGAGATCAAGTAGTATTTGTTGTTCTCTGACTTAATGTCACTTAGCACAAGGCCCTTAAGGTCCATCCATGTTGTTGCAAATGGCAGGATTTTCTTCTTTTATGTGGCTGAGTGATATTCTGTTGTATATGTACACTGCATTTGCTTTATCCATTTATTTGTTGATGGACATTTAAGTTTTTCCATATGTTGGCTATTGTAAATAATGCTACAGTGACCATGGCAGATAGAGATGTCTCTTTTCATAGTGATTTTCTTTCCTTTGGATATATACCCAGAAGTGAAATTGTTGTATCATATGGTAGTTCTGTTTTTAACTTTTTGAGGAACCTCCATACTGGTTTCCATAGTGGTTGTGTGAATTTGCAATGCCATCAACAGTGCACAAGGGTTCCCTTTATATCCTCACCAGCATTTATCTCGTTTTTTGGAAGATAACCAATGTAACTGGAATGAGTCATTGTGGCTGTGATTTGCATTTCCCTAATGATAGTGATGTTGAGCACATCTTTACATACCCATTGCTATTTGAATATCTTTTTTTAAAAAAATGTCTATTCAGGTCCTTTACCCAATTTTTAATTGGATTTTGTTTTTTTGCTGTTGTATGAATTCTTCATATATTTTGCATATTGACCTCTTATCAGATACAACATATGTAAATACTTTGGAGTTTTGTGGTTCCATATAAATTTTAGGATTTTTTTCTACTTCTGTAAAAAAACATTCCATTGGAATCTTGATAGGGATTTTATTGAATCTATAAATGGCTTGGGTAGTATGGACATTTTAACAGTATTAATTCTTCTAATCCATGAACACTAGATATCTTTCTATTTGTGTCTTAAGCAGAGTCCCATTTTTTTCTGATAGTGCACTATAAAATTTTGAGGACTTTGCAGTGATAGTCTGTAATCATAAAAGCTTTTTAGCCAAAACATGATCAGGTTTTCATAGTATCGTGACTGTCTTTCTATGAGTTAGTAGGGCTATATGAAGTAGGGCATTTTTTTGTAAAAGAAAGGAGAGTTTATAGGACTATTTTCTTACTTTAGATGACTTCTATCTTGTGATAATGATATTTGAGGTGTCATGTGTTACTGAGAATTGCATGAGAATCGCGTGAGAATATTCAGTTCAGACATTTACAGAGTCTTATGGCTTTCTGTGAATTTTTAAAGAAATTTATGATTTTAAGCACTTCTAGAAGTGATTCCATTTTGAGAGCCAGCTATGAAAGTAGACCTAAGAAGTGTTTTCTTACATTTCTCTATGTAATTAATTCATGTTCTAACTTTGCTCCTTGGAATGAAGTTCATATGAGATGATGCTTTTACTGAGAGGATGTCTAAATCATTTCTAAATTTTTGTACTCTGCTGTTACTTTTAGGAAAGTATCTTCCTCTTAAGCAGAGATTTTAACAGGAAGAATATCTTTCTGAATTTTAATTTTTTTTTAGAAGTTGAATCAGTTTATTTCATCCATTATTTTAAAATTTTTTAAATATATTTTATTGATTATGCTATTACAATTGTCCCATTACCTCCCTTCATTCCCCTCCACCCTGCACACCCTCTCCCACCCACATTCCCCCTCTTTAGTTCATGTCCATGTGTCATAAGTTATTTAGCTTCTACATTTCCCCTACTATTCTTGCCTTCCCCCTATTTTCTACCTACCATCTGTGCTACTTATTCTCTGTACCTTTTCCCCTTCTCTCCTCCTCCCACTTCACTGTTGCTAACCCTCCATGTGATCTCCATTTCTGTGGTTCTGTTCCTGTTCTAGTTGTTTCCTAAGTTTCTTCTTGTTTTTGTTTTAGGTGTGGTTGTTAATAATTGTGAGTTTGCTGTCATTTTACTATACATGTTTTTTTATCTTCTTTTTCTTAGATATCTAAGTCCCTTTAATATTTCATACAATAAGGGCTTGGTGATGATGAACTCCTTTAACTTGACCTTATCTGAGAAGCACTGTATCTGCCCCTCCATTCTAAATGAAAGCTTTGCTGGATAGAGCAATCTGGGATGCAGGTCCTTGCCTTTCATGACTTGGAATACTTCTTTCC
>CM052538.1:148169451-148186363 GCA_028533065.1 Trachops cirrhosus
GTCCCCTTATCTCTTGCTGCTTCTAGGATTCTCTCCTTCATTTTTACCTTGGCTAATGTAATTACGATGTGCCTTGGTGTGTCCCTCCTTGGGTCCTACTTCTTTGGGACTCTCCGAGCTTCCTGGACTTCCTGGAAGTCTATTTCCTTTGCCAGATTGGGGAAGTTCTCCTGTATTATTTGTTTAAATAAGTTTTCCACTTGTTGCTCTTCCTCTTCTCCTTCTGGTACCCCTATAATTTGGATGTTGGAATGGTTAAAGATGTCCTGGAGGTTCCTAAGCCTCTCCTCATTTTTTTCAATACTTGTTTCTTCATTCTTTTCTGATTATATGTTTTTTACTTCCTTCTGGTCCACTCCATTGATGTGAGACCCATCTTTCATTCCATCACTATGGTTCCCTGTGCATTTTTCTTCATTTCACTTATTGTAGCCTTCATTTTTTCATCTAGGTTGCGACCAAAATCAACCAATTCTGTGAGTATCCTGATCACCAGTGTTTTGAATTGTGCATCTGATAGGTTGGCTAAATCTTGGTCCCTTAAAAGGATGGGTTCTGAGGCTTTTATTTCTTCTTCTGTTTGAGCCATGTCTTTCTCTCTCTCTTTTTTTTTTTATTTTTGGTCTGGTTGCACCTGTTACAAATGAGGGGTGGAGCCTTAGGTGTTCACCAGGGCAGGATACCCCAGTTGCTGGGTTGTGACATTGTATGTGGGTGCGGGGTCTGAGAGGGAACAGTGGTGCTTGCTCCGCTCCCCGTGGGACTTCAGTCCCTTCCACTGCTTCCCCCAAGCAAATTGGGGCTTTCTGGTGCTAATTCCCATGTGGGTGGACTTGTGCACCTCATGGGTCTTTCCAAGGACCTCTTCTGTGAGACTGGGAGTCTCTCCTGCACCTCAACCCCTACAGGTGTTTCAGTCAGTGCCCCAAGGCTCTATTTCCCAGCACTGGGATCCTGGGTTGCGCGCAGTGCCTTGCTTCACAATCCCTGCCTCGCTGGATCTGCCAGTTGCCACCCCTCAGCCGGGGTCTGCCAGCTGCCACTTGCATGCCCAGGGTCTGCCCGCTGAGGTCTTGCGCGCCCGGGATGCCTTACTTGGCCCCTCTTCGCCCTTCCTACCAGTTTGGATGAAGGTATCTATTTTAACTCCTTGGTTGTCCAACTTCCATACAATTCAATTTTCTGTCAATTCTGGTTGTTATTCTGTTTCTAAATTGTTGTCCCTATCTTGGTTGTGTGAGGAGGCACAGTATGTCTACCTATGCCTCCATCTTGGCCGGAAGTCCTGAATTTTAATTTTCATAGACAAAATAGAGTACTTATTTGGGGAATTTTTATTATCAGTAGAAATTAAAATACAAAATCACATAAAACATAAGATCATGAATAACCTAACCTTTAACACACTAACTTATATGTTCAATTACCATTATTTGGGTTAAGACGGAAAGAAGTACTGTCCGGGTCTGTAAGTATATACAGTGAGATCATTAACATGTTTAAAACTTGTGGTCTATTGATTTTTTTTTTCTTTTAAGGAAAACATTTTGATTAAGTTAGCGCTGTCATAGAAACAGTGGACTTTTCATTTAACAATATTTTTTCTCCAGCTATAAGAATGTTTAAGTGGAAACTACTCTAGGTATTTTAGTTCTTGCGTGCTGTACAGATCTCAAAGTATGGCTCTTGAGAATTGTTGCAGATTGGATTCCATGGGAAGCCCGAGATAAAGTTTAGTTTACAGGATGTTCATTGAGTGCCCTTGGGACCAACATCTGTGAAAAGGAAAGGAAGGAAGCAGACTTGTTCAGAGGGAAAAGTTCAGTTGTGATTCAGTCCCAATGATACCCTTGACCAACAGTGCTGTGAATTCTGTAGCTAGAATGTCCCTTCAGAGTTAGGCTAAGATTACGAGGCCTTTATGGCTTTGTATGGATTTGTCATAGGATATGGGCTGCCCAGGAAGGGGCATAATTTTGGGCAAAAACTGCTTGCTCTCTTTAGCTCAGGTGCTCCCAGCACTTGGGGCAGTAAGTCCTTAATTAAGAGGGATTGGGTGGCATATCACAATATGCTTCTTAGGAATATTTTATTGTCTTTGATAGTTCTTTTCCCTCCCTCCCTCCCTCTCTCCCTCCTTCCCTTCTTTTATGCCTGCTTATTTTTCTGTATAGTTTCCTTTGTGATTCTGGGATAAGTTGTAATAGTTTTCTTTCTCCACTGAGCAAGGGTAAGAGGCTTGACTTTCTTTAACTGCATTAAAGAATTACTGAGAGTCTCTAAAAATCAATACTTTAAAAATGCTTTGAGAGCAATGTATATAAAATGTTTCAGATTTCTTTCTTTGCAAAACTGTATAATATTGAGTGAAAAGAAAAAGAATGTGTTTCTCTCTCTTGCATTTCCATATACACCACAGGTGGCAAACACAAGGCCTGTGGGCCGAATCTGACCCTCCACCTTGTTTTGTCCGGCAGCACCTTGTTTCTACACAGAGGCAGTGCTGAGCTCCTTTCCCCTAGTTAAGGAGTAGTTATGTTCATACAGTCCTAAAATTACATTTGGCCCTTTGAAGGCAACTGTGAGGCTGATGTGGCCCCCGGTGAAAATGAGTTTGACTGCCTTGATATGCACAATCTCCCTGGTTGTCTTGAGGTATTTAGTTTGCCTCAAGTGGTGTGAATGGAGTGTATTAGGAAGGCAGAGAGAATAAAAAGATAATAATATTTGGCTTTTGATTTTAAATTATCCAGTATTTATATATTAAGTACCTACTATGTGTAATTTGAGGATAATAGAATTTTGCAGTAAGAAATTGGGCTTAACAGCTAGGCATTTTCAGCAAGATGAAGCATTTCTAACGTTCCTCTGCAGTGGCTCATGTGAATCAAAGTGGAGTTGAGGAGAAGGGATAATGGTTCTCTGTCATTTTTATTTTAAAAGCATGCCTTTGAAGTTTCTCTTGTACTTGACTCTTCCAGGTGAAAAGACGGGGTCTCAAATTATTGGGGAAAAGTTGAGTTTATGGCTACTGGAATGGGTCACATGGGTTTTTCCCTTGGCTCCTAGGAAGGGAAATACCTTAGGCCCTGGGAAGTAGCAGGGAGGAAGGGAAGAGGCGAAAGGGAATAGGACATGATAGGACATTAATGATTTTTGTCTTTTAGAACTGCCCCCAGAACCTTCCTCAGGAAGAAAAACTTATTGGTGTAGCTCTCCCTAACTGTTGCAGGTGCCTTAAATTTATCCTAGTGCTAGGGCTGCTGTTCAGCCCCAGGTGGTTCTGACCATGATTTGATTGTCATTCCTATTAGCCTTACTGAGAAGTGTGTCTGGGAAGTGTATTGGAAACAGAAGGGAATGTCCCCAATCCCTATACCTCCCACACAAAACACCTGTCAAAACCTTCGGATGCCTTCCCTGCCCCCATTCCAGTATCACTTGTTCAGTCATTCCTTGAAGTGGCCGAATGCTACCTGGCTGACTGACATTTGGACAAACAGGACAGGTTGGACTTTTTGTAGGCAGTGACCAAAAAATGAGGACTAGGTTCAAACTAAATTGAGAACCCTAAGGCACACTAGCCTATTAAAAAACCACATTTGAAGAACTGTCAGCCTGTGCCGCTTACTGATTTAGGTCCTACTTGGGGACCTCGAAGAGTTGTAAACAGCTTTCATTTTCAGGGGCACCTTAAGCACTCCTAACATTGTACTTCCTGTATGGGAGCCAGATTTAACTTGCCTCCCTACCAAAAACATAGTGACTTGCACCATAGAGGAGTTGTAAGAGATCTTTGGGTATTTAGTAAAATGTGTAGTTTTCAAATGATTGTAGAGATCTCTTCAACGTTAGCCTAACCTTGATTACTTGGGGGAACTTCTTGGAGGGATGGCTGATTCATTATTTACATGTACTCTGCAGGCAGTTACCCCTATGACGGAGTCATCCAGTTAAGTTCAATGTTATGAAATTGATCCCCAACTTTAGCTGAAGTGATCAGGATAGGACCTCATCTCTAGATGTTATTCAGGTCAGCCTCAAGTCACTGGCCAGGATTGTTATGGGTGACAGGATTGCCTTAGATGTTTTTGTGGATTATAAGGCAGATTTCTGTTTAGTTGCTAGTACTTACTTAGATACACCTGGATTAATGATTCAGTCTAAATGTAAAGGTCAGTTCAGACACATAAGGAGGAAGCCACTTGGATTTCTACAGTAGACCCTGATGGTTTATGGGATTTGCTCAGCTAATTAGTTCCAGGACCTTGGAGGACCTGGTGGAGGTCAGTACTGTAAGTTGGCCTTATCTTGCTGCTTGGTCTTGTGCTATATAACAGCCTTAGTTACATGATTCTTAAGACAAATAGATTTGGTTTTACCTTTGTTGGTCAGGTTAATCAGCTTGGTTGATAGAATGGGATGCTTTAGAAAAATTTGCCTAGAGCCCAAGATAGTGTAAAAACAAGGGGTACATGGTTTGGAGGTAAGTTTCCATAGTCCTCTTAGTTTTCTTCATGTTTTGCGACAGAGGCACTGAATGCTTTTGTTTTGGGCTGTCCTTTTAAGGATGCTTATATAGTAAACAGCCTTGGAAAATACACAGTGTCTCTCTGGAGCAAAGGGCAGGGATGTTTACTGTTCAGTCTAATTGAGATAACATCTCTCTCCAGAGCAAAGGTAAGTAAGACATGGCTCTCTAAACACAGACTTCCTCTTCTCTAAACCCACTTTGTGTGTGCAGACATTCATTTGGGCTCATCCATGTTGCTGCCTTGGGATATGACCAGTAAAGTAGTTTTTGCTGACTCGGGAGTCTCAAAGTCTTTTGCTTTCATTCATGACACTGACAATCTACCTTGTTAGTTTACAAGTACAGCAAAATCTTAGACCCTTCAGATTTCTTAATACTGAGACTATGGGCACTCTCTCTGGAGTATGCATGTAGGGGACCCCATATCTCTATTTGAAAAATATGTTTGAATGTCAGTGCAGATATCAAATGCGTATGACTTTCAGTCTGGCAATGCTTTTTAAAGGTACGGTATATTACCTCTAGTACAGGGTCACAAAACTACCGCCCTACGTTTTGGTGGTAAGTCTGTCTGCCTGTTTCTTGTAAATAAAGTTTTACTGTAATACAGTCACACCCTCTGTATTTGTATTGTCTGTGACTACTTTTGTGCTACTAGACAGAATTGGGTATTTTCACCAGAGACCTTACAGCTGACAAAGTAGAAAATAATTATCTGTTCCTTTAAGAAAAAGATTGTAGAGCCCTGCCTGCTCTAGCACTCTAGCCCAACTTTATTTCCGAAATTCAATAGACTTGTAAAAGTGTGTTGAGCTAGATGTACAAATATGTTCACCACAGAGTTGTTAAAATTAGTAAAAATTTTAAAAAGCAACCATCAAAAACTTGGAAACAACTTCAGAAATTGTGGAGTCTAGATTTATTGGCTGAACATTGACTTGTTCTTCAGGTTTTCACAAGTCATACCTTGGACTGAACTTTTAGCAATGAGTCTGAGATACCACATTACAACTTGGACTTAAATATGTATGAGACACAATTTTCTTTTTCACCCAAAATAAGGGGTTGTCAGATAATATAATCTGGGAGACAAAGTAAGGGACACCAGATAAATTCATCCAGCCTCTGCATTATTGCAGGTTCCAGGGAGTGCAAGGATCACCTAGTAATAGACTGAAGCCCTGCTGTTAAGTTTTGCATTTTAGTCTAAAGGTTTTGAAAGCCAGTCAAAAGTTAGTCTTTGAGAAAACAAAGTGAAACAAAACAAAAAACAAACAAAACAGAGATTGCTGTTGTTCAACAAGGAAGGTATTGCTTCTGATGTAGATAAGCCATGTATTAACTACTGATTCTTTTCTGGTAAGGGCGACCTTCTGATTGTGTGCTCAAGTGTGAGGGTAGAACTCTTGAATTAGGTGGAAAGCTTATATTGGCTGATTTAGGAGAGATTTAAATTGATTTTATCTTAATGAGGCTTTAGTAAGGAAATCAAAACCAAACTGTTTCAGAGTTTGGTAACCTGATGAGAAGGGGAGGAGTTCATAGCCTGTTAGTAACTTAAATTTTAGGAATCCAGTTAAGGAGAAAGAAGGCAGAGATCTAATATTATGATGGCCAGTATTATAAAAATTCAGCTTTTAGTGGGCAATATTGAAGATGTTTCAGAAGTGTTGCTTACTGTCTGTGGGTTGCTTTTTAGTTATAAATGTAGTGACACTGTTTTAAACATTTTTTCACAAAGGCTTAAAAATTTATAAAAATTTAACTATATTTAACTATGTGTGCATTGGTATCCTCATAAAAAGAGGGTGTGTGAAATAGGGTTTGTCCCAGAAAAATCTAGGACATATGTGCCATATTTATGTAGTCCAATGTTGTTAACAGACTGTGGTCTGGAGATAAGTGGTGAACCTGTTTTTTGAGGATAGGACTGGGGACAAATGTATTAAGTGTATCTTGTGGATTTCTTGCAGAGTTAAATATGTTGTAAATCTTGTTGTTTTTATTTCTTCAAGTGTGGAGCTGGAGCAGAAATATCTTTCATGACAAGGTTTTGACTCATGTTAGTAGGGCTGTCTTTTTTTTTTAAGTGCTTTTTCCTTTTGAAAAAAATGTAGCAGTAGGGAGGAGACCTGTTGTTATTTAACTTGTTGCCTAATTTCCATAGATTATATTTCATCTCAAACATTAAATTTCCAAATGTTCAAGTGACCTACAGTAGACAAGCAACGTAGAAAACCATTATGTCTGGCTCTGGCTGGGTAGCTAGGTTGGTTAGAGCATCGTCCCAATTTGCTGAGGTTGTAGGTTTGATCTCTGGTCAGGGCACATACAAGAAGCAACCAATGAATGCCTAAATAAGTGGAACAAATCAGTGTTTCTTTCTCTCTCCCAAATTAATAAATTAAAAAGTTTTAAAAAGGGAAAACCATTATGTCCTACCCAAAGCTAATACAGCCAGGTAGCCAAATAACACTTGGAAAATGTGCTCAACTAAATAAATAGATTGGTTAAGTGGTTTATTTTTCTGTATGGGCAGTTAGATAAGCATGTTATTTCAGGTGGTAGACGTGGAAGAACTTTGGGACTATGTGTAGGTGGAACAATGCTAAGCTGTCTTTTAGTTAATCAGGGAAGACTTCATGGAAGAGGATGAGTAAGTGTGGGTAAGGACCTGAGGGGTGGTATGGCTATCAAGGAGTAATCTATCATTTTTGAAATTCAGGATAATGAGCTTTAATCTTGTGTTACATGAAGTGGATGGAGGAGGTAAACATACAATTTTTTTAGAATTGATATATGTTATACTAATTTCATGTTTAGTTCTTTCACCATATATTCTTTCTTTAATTAGATTAAGAAAATTTTGAGGATGGACATTATCTTTTCTTCTTCTGTGCCCCACATAGAACAAATTATAGATTCATGTGAACAAAAATTTCAGTTTTTTCTTTTTTAAGAAAAGGGAAATTTAAGATTTCAAATATGGAAAGCTCAAGCATCTTGTTAGCTATTAGGCATAATGTAAGTGAGTAAAGAGCAAATTTGGGCCCTGTTGTGCTGGGGTGAAACCTTTAAAGTAGTTCTGACTTGGAGGCCAAGATGAGATCAGAGTCACACTGAAATTGGAGGGTAGGAATAAGCTTCCAAGTGTTGTAGGTTAGACTAGTGGTGGGACAGGAAACATTGGTGTTGCGTTAGTATGCAAGATGTGGATCAGAATTCTCACCAATCATGAGTAAACAGTTTGGGAATTCTGTTCAGAAGAAGATTCATGCCTCAGAATCTGATAAGGAAAGCATATTCACTTAGGATAGGATCCAGGATAAAATTCTTGTTCTTTACAAAGAAGTGACTTCTTTGGTCTTCATATGACTTTACTATAGTGACCGAAATCTAGAAGATATAAACTCTTATATTTACTATACTGTATTTTTCAGATTTGGGCTAGAATTTAGGAACTGTGATTCTGAATAATTTAAAATTTCCTTTTTCTTAAATAATACACCCTGGTGATTATATTTCTTGGATGGATCCTCTCAGGTCATGGGACTGGTAAAAGGAAATATGTAGTAATATTCTGATTTTGTGGAATTTCTGAATTGAAAAGAGAACAGACTACTATTTCTAGCTCATACAGGTGGGAGTGCAAAATCCACACAGTGCCATGCCAGGTGATTTTCCTTTTCTTCTAGGATATTGAAGCTTTTCCCCTCTCTGTGGATGAATAGAGGCATTAAATGCCATATTTGTGCCATTGGAGGAACTTAAAAAACTTGTTTTGGTTGCCGTACTGAAAGGTCAACTGGATTATGAGAAATAATCCCTAACAAAATTTCCAGTTTTTACCTCAAGTAGATTATTTGGAAAACATTGGCCTGTTTAATAGGTTTTGTTTAGGCATGGGCTTGGTTCCATTTAGTGTTGGCTTCATATATTTATTGAGTACCTGATATGTACCAAATACTTCTCTAGGCACTTTATATCTATTATTTCACTTAATCCTCATGGGAACCTTAAAAAAAGGATAGTGGTATTTCCATTTTTAAAGGTGAAGTTATTGAAACTGTCTTTATCACCTCAATCAATCGTCTTCATTTCCCCTGGAAAATGTACATACCAACTGGTGACAAATGGCTCCATTGGTCACTTATGTCTAATCAGTTATACTCTAGTATGCTTCCATATTTCTGCTTCAACCATGAATAGTATCCTTACCAAGAGTCAGTTGTTTTTGTTCCCCAAACTATTAATAATTACTTAAAATTAAGCCAATGAATTCATTAAAAAGGTTGCTTTATGAAAGCTGAGTTGAATATTTGGAAAGACTCAATGACAAGGAGCTAAAATACTTGGGATTGAATTAGATGTAAATGAGGTGGAGTTAATAAATTGAATGAAAAACATAAATCTGGAAGATTCTGAATTTATTTCTTTGCAAATGCATTAGTTTTTGCAATGCTTTAAAGAAACAATCTGGCCCTGGCTGGTGTAGCTTAGTGGATTAAGCGCGGGCCTGTGAAACAAGAGATCACGGTTCGATTCCCAGTTAGGGCACATGCCTGGGTTGCAGGCCAGTTCCCAGCAGGGAATACACAGGAAGCAACCATACATTGATATTTCTCTCCCTCTCTCCTTCCCTTCCCCTCTGAAGATAAATAAATAAAAATCTTTAAAAAAAAAAAAAAAGAAACAATCTGAACACCATGACGGATGTTTTAGGAGTGTGACTTAGCATAAAGGGCTTTGTGGAACACTCAATGAAAGGATCCTCATTCTGAATTTGGAACCAAATGAAAAATAAGACACAAGAGAGTGACATGAAGATTGAAATGTCAGCTTTATTAATGATACAATGATAAGATTTTATGGCTTTAGAACTGCTGCTGCCAAAAGAGCTTGCCAACATTTCAAAGAAAATACCCAGAATTTCTGTCTTCTACCATTCCAAGACCTGATTGGAAGAATAGTGCCACTCACTAGTGTTGGCAGATTTATTACTGTTTTAGCTCCACATATTCAAGAAATGTGCACACTAGTCAGGAAGCTCACTCATCCTTGGGATAGGATAGGTAAGGGGGAGGGGAAGGAGTTCTTTCAGGTAGAGGCCTGAGGCTACTAAATAAAGGCGACTCCTACATCAAAATATGGGGTTATGTTATATGTTTAAAAAATATTTAAGGTAATGCTTGGCTAATTTAGCATTATCTTTCTTTTAATCTTCTTTTGAACTTACGATCATATGTTATGTAGCTAAAAATGAACAGAGCCCAAATCAAGCCTTGTCCTGTCTGATTTATAAACCTTTTCACTTTTTAATACATTACACTTGTTGCGGTTTCTTCTAAGTACCCTTCTGCTTCCCTATTCATAGTTCTCTTTATTTATGAGCCAGTTCACTGAATTTTCCCCTTGGGCCTTTGATTACAGAGCCTATTTTGTTTCATTCAGGAGAATAACCCTCAAACTGAAGGGCTTGTATCAAGCAACATAATAGAATAGAATTATAGCCTACAGTAAGGGAAGAGAAAGAGAAAATTATCACCTAGGATCTTTGAATACCTGAAATAACATCTGGTCTCCAGATCCAGACAGATTATGTTGAGAGATTTGTGGATATCTCCTCATGCAGTCTTTTTATTCACAAAACTAGTACATGCACATTGCTTCTTAAGAAAAAGTTACTTAAAAAATATGTGAGTCAGCAGTGTGGTAGAGCATAAAAGAAGTAAAGGAAACCTTAAACTGAATAAATCAAAATGTGGTGTCAGAATCATAGATACTAATGGTTCCACTGTCATCTTAGATGGGGTGATGAATTCATTTTCATACTTTAAGAGGGTCACTCGTCAATTACAGTGCCTAGAAGGGCATGTTTAGGAATGGAGTTACTGAAAAAGGTACAAAGGAGTGATAGTAATTGGGGTAGAAGACTAAGTGCAAATGGGACCAATAGTCTCCATGTGTTTTAATATTGCCATATAAAAGAAAGTATAGACATCTCAGGTGTTCCTCTAAAATAGTGGTGGGAGCCCTGGCCGGTGTGGCTCAGTTGGTTGAACCTAGTCCTGTAACCAAAAGGTCATGGGTTCGATCCTGGTTAGGGCACATGTCTGGGTTGTGGGTTTGGTCCTGGTTGGGGTGCTTGTGAGAGGCAAATGATCTGTGTTTCTCACATTGTTGTTTCTCTCCCCTCCCTCCATCCCTCCCTTCCCCTGTTTCTAAGATCGGTAAGCATGTCCTGGGATAAGGATGAAAAAAAAATAAAAGTGGTAGGAAAACTTTTTGTGAAGGGCCAGATAAATATTTGGGGCTTTATGTTGCAACCATTTGACTATGCCATTGTTACATGAAAGCAACCATAGACTATATGTAGTAAACAAATGGGCATGGCTGTATTTCAATAAAACTTTATTTATAAAAAGAGACAGTGGGCTGGATTTTATCCAAAGGCCAATTTCTGCTCTTGAGGAACACAATTTCCTTCTCAATTTGAGAGAGAATTTTCCAAGAGATGGTGAGTTTCAGTAGTGGAAAAGACTGTCTCAAGAGGTGTGAGAAACCACCTCACTGATTTATTATAACCATCCATCTAACATGCTGTTGGTAGGACTTTGTGCTAACTAGAAGGGAAGACCCTTCCCCATAATGATTTTCTAACTGATAAAAGTTCTCCAATTTAGTTGTTTGAATATTTGCAATTTAATGGGAAAAGATTCAGTTCAGAAAATAAGTCTGTATTAAACTTTGCTTTCTATGAGTTTGCTTAATTTCATTTTATTGAATTTAATTCACATACACTATTTTTATATGTTTTATTGTATATATGCATTTTATTACATGTAGTAATAAAATATGTCACATGTTTATATACTTCAAATGTGTACATTTTGTTATGTGCATGTATACAATAAGTGTATATAGGACATACATGTACATGTACAGTAAAACACTCACATTTAAAGAGTATTATTCAGTAGTCTTCAGATTCATTTTAACAGATGTATAGATCATGTCCATCTCTTCAGAAAGTTGCCTTATACTCTTTTGCAGTTTTCCTTAACACTTGTTTGTTGGAAACTATTCCTCTGATTTTCATCACTATAAATTAGTTTTCGTCTGTTCTAGAAATAACTTCATAATAGTGGAATTACACATAATAAACTCTTATATCTGTCTTTTTTGATTCAAAATTGAGATTCATCCAGGTTGTGGCATGCATTAGAAATTAGTTATTTTTTATTGCTGAACAATACCTTTTTATATACAGGTGTTTATCCACTTACCAGTTGGTGATATTTGAATTATTTACAACTTTTTGCCTATTATAAATAAAGCTGTTGTGAAATTAGTATACAGACTTTTTAAGGACATTTGATTTTTTATTATTCTCATGTAAATATCCAGGAGTCATATTCTAAATGTATGGTTAGTATTCTATGGAACTGGAAAACCTCTTTTCAAAGTGTTGTACCATTTTACACTCCCACAAGCAATGATTGATCTAGTTGCTTAATATCCTCTGTAATACTTGCTATAGCAAGAAACAACACTTGGCTGTTTCTTTCCTCTTTCCTCACCTCTTAATTCCTGGCAACCACTAATCTGTTCTCTGTTACCATAGCTTTATCTTTTTGAGAACTTCATATAAATGTAATAATACAGTATGTAACGTTTTGAGCCTGGCTTCCTTCACTGAGCATATTACCTTTGAGATTCAGCTATATTGTTGAATGTATCAATTATTTGTTCTTTTTTATTCCTGAGTTCTATGACATTATGTGGATGTGCCAGGTTCTTTATCCATGTTAAAGGATATTTATATTGTCTATGGTTTTTGGAGAATATTATTAGAATGACTATGAACATTTTTGTACTAATTTTTTTTTGTGAACTTAAGTTTCATTTCTGTATGCTAAACACCCAGGAGCGGGATTTCTGGGACACGTGTTAATTGTGTGCAGTTTGCTTTTTTTTTAAATAAATACTTATTTAGGAAGTAATTATACATTCATTAAAGTAAATTTAGAAAGTATGAGCAGGAAGGAAAAAATCAGACAAATATTACCCACTCTCTCTACTGAAACCTAAACACTGTAAAAATTGCAGTGTTTCCTTTTATTCTTCCTCTTCTCCTTTTATTAATTATAATTTCATGATTTATTTTTTATTTTAATTGCATTATTTACATGTAAGACTCAGCTGACTAGATAGTAATTTTCTAATCGGCCTGTGGCACAGTATCTATCATGTACATAATCACAGTGTAGACGTGAGTAACTATAGTGGGATTTTAGGCAGTGCAGCTGGCTGGTGTTAGGTATTTTGAACTAACCAACTTTTCTTTACTGATGTGACTGGCATTAGGCTACCGGTGGCACCGGCCCAGCACCTTGTTTCTACCCAGCGCCAGCGCCAAGCTCCTTGCCCCTAGTTAAGGAGTAGTTACGTTTATACAGTCCTAAAATTATACTTGGCTCTTTCAAGGCAACTGGGAGGCTCATGTGGCCTCTGGTGAAAATGAGTTTGACGCCTCTGCATTATAGTGATGATGGACTCTTACCAACTGCCTGATCTTGGGGATGCCGTGGTTGATGCCAGACACTTGCTTTGCCAATTGGACTGAATTGGAGCTTTAAGGTAGCAAAATATTTGTCATTGTTTATAATGTGAGTTATTATTTCTGGAGTAGACTTTTCATCTGAACCTCAGTAGAATAATAGGGTTATTTGTATTCATGAAACAAACAACATAGAAATGTTTCCATGGAGTCACAGAAACCAGATGCTGCTAGCTCCGTATTTTTCTACTTTTTTACTTTTGCTTATAAGTGCTGTGGGCTACGCCTGTTTTCAGAATGTTGGCTCTTGTCAGGTGATAGCCAGGGCCTTGATGTGGCCTTGTAGAACTCAGATAAACACTCACTTTGCATTGGACTGAAGTGCTAGTCATTGATGCTTCTGTCACCTTTGTAGCCAAGAGCTTAGCTAAAAGGACTGTTGGGCTCAAGGTTTGGGGGAGTAAATAAATCTTCTGAGTCTTTCTGATTTGGCTTCTATTAGAGAATTTCATTAAGCTAATAGACCCTATAACTCAGAATTTAAAATCAGGAAGCATAGGATCTTTCACTTGTTTAAAAAGAGGTAGTATCTTCTGGTTGGATAATATGGAGTAAACACTCAGCACGCCCTTTTTTCAAATGAATGTAAAACCTGGACAAAATGCACGGTGTAAGTAGCAGCAGGCACATTGCAGAAGAACATCAGATTTTGAAATACCATCAAACCACCAGGATCCCCTGACCTAACCTCAGTGTAGCCAGAAACCTGGATTGAGCACAGTGGTATAGACAGAACAAGATCCAGAAGCCCTCTACTTCTGTTTTGAGGTGTGAGAAAGAGTAAAAAGTTCAGAGAGTTGGCGTCAGTCACTATTCCCCCACCTCTTGTTTTGTATTTTCTCACAACCCAGTTAGTAATGACATTAGTTTGCAATTGGAGTCTATAGGAGCTGAATCTCTGGAGGGGAACCTTACCACCTTTTGATGCAGCTGTGGTTCCAACAAGGCAGAGGCAAACTCTGTTGCTTTTTTTAGTTTGTCCTCCCAGTGTTTGGCTGGAGACAGGCATACTTTTAGAAGTAGATGGACTGTTCCTTGCTGGAGGACAGAAAAGAATATCCTCAGGAAATTGCAAAGTAGTGGCAGGGAGAAAATGAAGAGGAAAGATCTTAGATCCATGAAATTGCTTACAAACGCCTGGGCTTGTCAACCTGTGCGTAATGCAACATTGTGCTGCTAATTAGCATTTCAAAGGTTTTGGAAACAGATTTGGGATAAAACTCCACCCAAGTGGCTGACTGACCACTTGGTGGTGCACCCATGAGAAAAATCCAAATAGCATTGCAGAGACATTCAAAACTGAACTGACATTGGAACCACAACCTACAGAAAGTATATTGGAACTTATAGCTTGAAACTTACCAGGTAAGCTAGCTGCCTGTGAAAACAAAAATATTAATATACTCTGTAACAGGGGTGTCAAACTCATTTTCACTGGGGACCACATCAGCCTCGAGGTTTCCTTCAAAGGGCCAAATGTAATTTCAACTCTTTAACAGTTAAGGAGTAGATACATTTGTACAGTCCTAAAATTATTTTGGCCCTTCAAAGGCAACCGTGAGGCTGATGTGTCCCCCAGTGAAAATGAGTTTGACACTCCTCCATAGAATTGAAGAAGATCCTGAGTTTCATAGCATATTATTCAAAATGTCAAGGATGTAATCAAAGTTACTCGATATGCAAAGAATCACAACACACTTTGGGAAAGGCAATGACAGACACTACTGACAAGATAATATAGATGTTGGAATTACTTGAAAAAGACTTTAAACCAGCCATGATTAAAACTTGTGAATAAGACATTGCAAATATCCCTGCCACAAGTGTTAAAATAAAAGTATCAGCAAAGAAATAAAAAAGATAAAGTGGAACCAAATAAAACTTGAAACTGAAAAGTACAGTAATCATAATGAAAAACTTACTGGATGAATTCAATAGAGAATGGAGATAGAGAGAGGCACTGAGCTTGAAAGGTCAATAGAAATTTTCCAATTTGAACAATAAGGAAGAAAATAACAGGAAAAAAAAGAGCTTCAGAAAACTATCGGCCAGTAACATAAGCCCTTACTAACACTGGAGTCTCAAACAGAGAAGGGAAATGGCACAATTCAGAAAAAAAGTTTGAAAAATTGCTGGCTGAAAACCATAATTGGACACCCAAAGGGGGGGAAAAGTCAGTTTTACTATATGAGAATTTAAAAAATAGGATAAATTTTGAAAGGATGGCATTATATCATGGTGGTAATACAGACTCCTTTGAACTTGGGAATTACAGGTTTTATGTAATAGGGAATGTTTTAGTCTTTCCTCTCCTTTCCCACCTTATTACCTGAAGTGAATTACTGATTTGGTGTGAATAGTGGGGGCAATATGTTTAGTTACTTTTTCTTCTTTATAGAGCAGTTCTTGCTGTATATGATAGTTTGGCTTCTTATAATTTTTTAAACTGTAGAAGATTTTTACTTACAAGTAACGGCAAGGATGTCAACAACCCTGAGAAAGAAAATAGGTTATTTTTCTACTTACAGAATTCTATGGAACGTTAGTAGCAATTGGCAGCTTTGCTTATTTAATTTTAAAAATGTGCCATTAACTAAATACCCCTAATTTCACAGTCCTGTAGACATTTGGCAGGTATTGTACAGGTTCCAAAGGAAAGTAAACACCAGAGTATCCATTAGAAGAGAAAATGAATGGAAATGATTCAGAAATAGATGTCATGAATTGACACATAAGACTCCATGTAAAAATGCTATTTGCTCTCTAAACGAATACTTAAACCTAAGCCGTTTATCCTGAAGTTATTTAGTGATATGGTGGTGATAAAATTCAGGCATATATAATATTTATTTCAATTTAAGTTTATGAATGAGCCACTTTGCATCATTGATCATGTTAGTTTTGGTAGTACCTACTTGGATTAGAATACAGTTAACAGTTCTTCAAGCAAAATGGCTGCTTTTTTCTTGTGGGGGCTTGGGTTATTACCTAAATGGTATATAGCAAAGTTGATCAAATTTACTTCAGTCTCCAAGGCAGTATTTTTGTTGTTCATTCGACTCTGAAGGAAGAGTCTTTAGTTTTCTGCTTTTCTTGTCAGTTGATGGCTGGCTGTCAAATGGTGAGTAGACTTGAACTGTGAGCTACTGAAACTCAAAGATGCTGATGTTATTGATGAATGATCCTTATTCTTTGTGTTTTTCCTCTTTTGCTCTATGTTTTGTCTCTACAGTTTACCACTTCTAGGTGGGGAAGAAGTAGTTTTGGAGCTCAACTTGATAACATATTGCCACTTGTGGAAGGGAATATAATGCTGGAGAGGCAGAAGTGAAATTGATAATTAACATGTGGTTTTAAGCTCATTTATGGATTTCACATGTTTATACTTGTTTTTTAGGGATGTAAATAGATTCATAAGTTATGGCAAATTTAACATAGAGGACACTTTAAAGATTTCATTTATATGTTTTATATATATATATACACAGACACACACACACACACGTATGGATTTATAAGGATATGTAAATAAATGGTTCATGAAGCATTTTCTTGTACGAGGTCTGTCCAGAAGGTATCCAGCCATGTAATATGAAAAATAGAGACATCTATTGAGGAAGATACAAGAAACACTGTACACAGGACAATGACACCTCAGTCCCCTTCAAAGTAAGTACCTTGGGACCTAATGTGCTTCTCCCAATTGCCATCAGCTGAGCCATCGTATTTTCCTGAATCTCATCGACAGTCTGAAATCT
>CM052538.1:148186863-148206680 GCA_028533065.1 Trachops cirrhosus
AAAGAACTTATGACACATGGACATGAACTAAAGAGGGGGAATGTGGGTGGGAGAGGGTGTTCAGGGTGGAGGGGAATGAAGGGGGGATAATAGGACAACTGTAATAGCATAATCAATAAAATATATTTAAAAAAAAAGAAAACATGATTATATTGATTTTTATTTACTATCTTTCATCATAGGGTAGATTTTTAATGCAACCAAGTAGCAAAAAATTCTGAACTGTTAATTGCTTTTTCAGACTTCGTTCCTGTTTTTATATATAATGTGGACTATATGTTTGACTGTAGAGCCTATCTTGACATACTGCATGATGACCTTTCGTATTTTAAATTAATGATATTTAAGTAAATTTACTTTATTTCCATTTGTTTTCACCAGGGGATTCAGTATCCAAAGAAAGCTATTTGGCAAGTGCATAACCTGAATGAAATGTCAGAGAACAGATGGAAAGGGGTTCCATAAGAATTGGCTGAATAGTTAGTAGGAGTTTGACTTTCTGTAAAATAGCTTTACGTGTTTTCTTCTCCTGGAGAAATGATGTTAAAAAGAGCTCAACCTTCAAATGAAGGCACAGCTGTTTTTAGGCTGGTATTCAGTAGGAGATACAAACCCTTTCAAATAAGGTCCTAACCCTATGATTTATTTATTTTTGAAGGGCTGTGAGTTCTGAGAACATTGAGAATATCTCATCATCAGAAGTAAATGCAGAAAACACAATTCAGAGCCAATAAAAGTTTTATGAATATTCCTAATGATATTGCTGTCTTGATTAGGCTGAAAATTGCATTTAGGGTAATTAACTTATTATATGAATATGAAGGCAACTGAGTTTATTTATGATTACATTGATGGGGTTTATGAAAGTTATTACAGGCAAATTCTCTGCTTACGTGCATGTAGGATATCCATGCACATTTTTAAGTTTTGCCATAGAACACTAGAGATCAAAATCATTGTATAAATCCCTTTTCAAGTATCGATCTGTTGCATGATCCACTTATGTGAACCTGTGATGAAGTTCTCAAGTATTAACTTTAGCAAAGTAAACTATCATTTTCGCAGTTACATAAATAATTTGAGGCAAGATACTCTCCCTGACATTAATTTCTTCTGTATTAGATAGAAATAAAAATACATTGGAAGAAAATGGAGCTGAAGAGAAAAATTGGCATTTTGGCAGCCAAACAAATTTAGCTCAGACTGCTGGGCAGGGGAGAGGGTGGTGAGCTCATCTCTGATTACTCAGCGTTTAATACATTAAAATTCGATGTGATCTTCATGATGAATCTTTTATAAATACTGTTAAACCAAGTAGTAGTTCTTTCATTTACTTGCTTTTTACATTTTCAGGTTGAGAAATTAGATGCTGTGCCTCTGTTTTTTTCCTTTTGGATCCACAGAAGCATAATTTAATTCTTTGCCACTGTGGGAATTAATTGTGGCAGTGGAACCTATAATGTTGTTTTATGCTAATTTTATAATGTGTATATACTGCAGAAGTTAGATGAAGGGACTAAGTTAAACAAAGATCTAGAGCTACTGCCAAACCTAAAAACAACAATGGCACAAAGAGGAGAACAGAATGCAGGGTCCAGTGCCAATAAAATCCAAATGTAAATTTGCTAGTTGACAGGCATCACATGTAAATGGGCTTATTTTGGCAACTGTTGGAGTTAAAATACAAAAGACATCTTATACAAAAGCAAAAGTAATTTGAGTGTTTTTCTTTTTTTTAAGAAAATGGTCTTTCGAAATTTATAGTAGCCATTTACTTTGTATGAAGAATACTGCCTTTCACTTTTGTTAAAATCCATTTTATTGTTCAGTTAATCCCATTACTAATGTACTATCTTCATATTCATGAAAGTTATTTTGGGTGACATAAGAAGAAGATATGACCATTATATCAAAAGTTTACTGAACACATTTTTTCCCCCAAGTCTTGAATTGGGGCCCATAGTTAGAATTCTTTCTTGGTATGTTTGAAGCATGTTTTATATTGTGAATATAATTGCCATTTTCCAACCATTGCATGTGTGACATTTATGTAATTACAGAAATGCTTTTTACCTTATTTTATGACAGGGAATAAAATAAATCTCTAGCTAGTTGTGGATCTGACTCATCAGATGGCCATGGGTGAAGGGAAACACAAGTAGCTTTCTTTAAGATTTAAGTTAATGGATGAAAACAGATTATTCTTATAGAAATAAAAAGATATAAATGAGCATCACTTATTCTGTATGTTCAAAGTGATTTCTCTCCCCACCCCATCCATTGGGTGGTATTATTTATACATGAATATTCTTACGACTTATTCAGTATCCTTTTTTTCCTTTTCTTCTCTCCCTCTCCTTGTCCCTCTCCCTCCCTCCTTTCTTGCTATTCTAATGTTTATTAGCTCAGGATCAAGAACTTTTTAAATTTTTTTGGTATTTTTTCCATTACCATTTGTCCCCCTTATACCCTCTTCCACCCCCCACCACCACTGCCTCCCCACTGCCCCACAATCACCACTGTTGTTGATGTCCATGAGTCCTTTTTCTTTTTTGCTCAATCCTTGCACTCCCTAAGCCCCTCCCCCAGAGCTATCAGCCTGTTCTCCATCTATGAGTCTATCTCTGTTTTGCTTGTTAGTTCAATTTGTACATTAGGTTCTATATATGACTGAAATCATATTGTATTCATCTTTCTTTGACTGGCTTGTTTCATTTAGCATAATATTCTCTGGATCCATCGATGTTGTCACAGAGGGCAAACCCATCTCCTTTTTTTACAACTGCATAGTATTCCACAGTATAAACGATCCATAGTTGTTTTATCCACTCATTTACTGATGGACACTTGGGCTGCTTCAAAATCTTGGCAGTTGTAAATAATGCTGCAATGAACACAGGAGTATTTATATTCTTTCAAATTAGAGTTTTGGATTTCTTCAGATAAATTCCCAAAAGTAGAATCACTGGGTTATAAGGCAGTTCTGTTTTTAACCTTTTGAGGTAACTTCATACTGCTTTTCACAGTGGCTACACCAATCTACATTCCCACCAACAGTTCAAAAGGGTTCCACCTACACCACATCCTCATGAGCACTTGTTTGTTGATTTATTGATGATAGCTATTCTGAGTGGTATGAGGTGATACCACATTATGGTTTTAATTTGCATTTCCTCTGATTATTAGTGATGTTGAGCATTTTTTCATGTCTGTTGGCCATCTGTATGTCCTGTTTGGAGAATTGTCTATTCAGGTTGTTTGCCCATTTTTTAATTGGATTGCTTGTTTTTTTGCGTGTTCAGTTTTATTAGTTCTTTATAAATTTTGGACATTGACCCATTATTCAATGTATCAACAAATATGTTCTCCCATTCTGTTGGTTTTCTTTTAATTTTGTTGATAATTTTCTTTGCTGTGCAAAAACGTTTTAGTTTGATGTAGTTCCATTTGTTAATTTTTTCTTTTGTTTCCCTTACCTGAGGAGATACATCAGAAAAAATACTGCTTCAAGCATTATCCAAGATTTTACAGTCTATGTTTTCTTCTAGGATTTTTATGGTTTCAAGTCTAACATTTAAGTCTGTAATTTGTTTTGAGTTTATTCTTGTATATGATGTAAGAAGGTGGTTTAATTTCATTTTTCTGCAAATATCCATTCAACTTCCCAACATCTTTTATTGAATACACCGTCTTTACCCCACTGTATGTTCTTGCCTCCTTTGTCGAATGTTAGTTGACCATAAAGGCATGGGTTTAGTTCTGTTCCATTGATCTATGTGTCTGTTTTTATGCCAGTACCAGGCTGTTTGATTATTATTGCCTTATATTATAGTTTGATATTAGGTAGTATGATTCTTCAAACTTTATTGTTCTTTTTCAGGATCACTTTTGCTATTCAGGGTCTTGTGTGGTTCCATAAGTTTTTGAAATATTTGCTCTAGTTCTGTAAAATACATCATTGGTGTCTTGATAGGAACTGCATTAAATCTGTAGATTGCTTTGGTTAGTATGGTCAGTTTAATGGTGTTAATTCTTCCTATCCGTGAACACTGTATGTTCTTCCACTCATTGTATCTTTTACAATTTCTTTCTTCAGTGTTTTATAATTTTCCAAGTACAGGTCTTTTACATCATTAGTTAGTTTTATTCCTAGGTTTTTTTTTTTTGAAGCAATTGTGAATGGGACTGTTTTGATTTCCTTTTCTAATAGTTCATTATTGGCACATAAAAATGCAACTGATTTCTGGATATTTATTTTGTATCCTGCTACTTTACTGAATTCATTTATGAGTTCTAGTAGTTTCTTGGTGGAATCATTAGGGTTCTCTGTGAAGAGTGTCATGTTGTCTGCAAATTCCAATTTGGATGCCTTTTATTTCTTCTTGTCTGATTGCTATGGCTAGGACTTCCAGTACCATGTTGGATAAGAGAGGTGAAAGTAGGCAACCCTTTCTTCTTCCCGTTCTTGAGGGGAATGCTTGTAATTTTTGCCCATCGAGTATGATACTGGCAGTGGGTTTATCATATATGGCCTTTGTTATGTTGAGGGATATTCCCTTTATTCCCAGTTTGCGGAGAATTTTTATCATAAACAGGCACTGGATTTTATCAAATGTTTTTTTCTGCCTCTTTTCATATGATCATGTCATTTTTTATTCTTCATTTTGTATGTGGTATATCACATTTGTGACTGTTGTACCAACCTTGCATTCCTGGAATAAATCAGACTTGATCATGATGTGTGTTCTTTGTTATGCATTGCTGTATTTGGTTTTCTAATATTTTGTTAATGATTTTAGCATCTATATTCATCAGATATATTGGCCTATAATTTTCTGTTTTTCTAGTGTCTTTATCTGGTTTTGGAATTAGGATAATGGTGACTTTGTAAAATGACCTAGGAGTCTTCCCTTCTCTTGAAATTTTTGGAATAATTTGAGAAGAATCAGTAATCATTCTTTATAGAATATTTGGGAAAATTCACCTGGGAAGCCATCCATCCAGTCCAGGACTTTTGTTTGTTGGGGGTTTTTTTATTATTGCTTCAGTTTCACTAGGCGTAATTTGTCTATTCAGATTCTGTGATGCTTCCTGATTTAGTTTTGGAAGATTGTGTGTTTCTAGGAATGTACCCATTTCATCCAGGTTGTCAATTTTTTGGCATTTAGTTGATTGTAATATTTTCTTACAGTCCTTTGTATTTCTTTGGTGTCAGTTGTTATTTCTCCTCTTTCATTTCTGATTATTTATTTGGGTCTTTTCTTTTTTTTTCCTCAATGAATCTGGTTAAAGGTTTGCCAGTCTTGTTTATCTTTCCAAAGAACCAGCTCTTAGATTCATTGATCTTTTATATCAATTTTTAGACTCTATTTTCTTTTTTCTTTTAATTGTGGTAATATACATTAACATGAAATGTACCTTCCTAACAAAATTTTAAGTGTATATACAATGTTGTTAACGGATGTGCACATTTTTGCATAGTCAATGTCTGGAACTTTTACATGTTTCACAATTGTAACTGTGTTGTTATGTATGACAGGATTTTTTTAAGGGCCGAGTAGTATTTCACTGTATGAATATACTGCATTTTCTTTATCCATTCATTCATCAGTGGATATTTGTGTTGTTTTTACATGTTGGCTATTACGAAAAGTGCTGTAGTGAACAGAAGAGTGTAGATTTAAAAAGAAATCTTCAAGATCTTGGCTTCACTTCTTTTGGATAAATACTCAAAAGTGGGGTTTCTGGATCTTGTGGCAGTGTTATTTTTATTATTTTGAGGAACCTCCAATAGTGACTGTACCATTTTACATTCCCACCAATAGTGTGTAGGGTTCTAATTTCTTTACATCCTACTACTTCATTGGTTTTTGTTTGTTTTCTGTTAATGGCCATTTTTACAGGTGTGAGGTGATATCTAATTGAGTTTTGACTTGCATTTCCTTGATAATTAATGATGTTGATAATCTTTTTATCTCTTAAGGTGTTTCAAAGAACATCTACTTGTAAGTGTTCTTTGAGTAAATTAGGTTTTCTTACATCATTTAAAGTAATATTTACATCAATGAAATGTCAGTGAAATATACTGAATTTGTTGAAGTCTTTGTTATGGGATTTGAATTATACGTAATAAGAAAAATGTTTAAATAGACTTCTGGCCAAGATGGAGGTGTAGGTAGACTCACTGTTCCACCTCGCACAACCAAAAGGAGAACAACAACAGATTTAAAAACAAAAAACAACCAGAACTGGCAGAAAATCGAATAGTATGGAAGTCTGACAACCAAGGAGTTAAAGAAGAAACATTCATCCAGACCAGTAGGAGGGGTGGAGACGGGCAGCCAGGTCAAGAGGACTCACAGCAAGTTGGTGGCAGGTGGACTGGGCTAAGCGGTGGCATGCAGACTGGGCAGTCCCACATTTGTGTACAGATAAACCAGGAGGAACAACTAGGGAGCAAGACAGACAGCGCAACCCAGGGTTCCTGTACCGGGAATTAAAGCCTCAAAGCCTCTGGCTGTAAACACCTGTGGGGGTTAAGGCGGCAGTGGGAGGAACTCCCAGCCTCACAGGAGAGTTCGCTGGAGAGACCCACAGGGTCCTGGAATGTACACAAACCCAACTACCTGGGAATCAGCACCAGAAAAGCCCACTTTGCTTGTGGGTACCTGGGGAAGTGACTGAAAACAGGCAGAGAGCGAAGCAAGTGGCACTGTTCCCTCTCAGACCCCTCCCCCACAAACAGCATCACAACACAGCGATGTGGGTTGCCCCGCCCTGGTGAACACCTAAGTTTCTACCCCTTACTACATAACAGGTGTACCAGAGAAAAAAAATGGCCCAAATGAAAGAACAATTCAAAGTGCCAGAAAAAAATACAACTAAGCGACAAAGAGATAGCCAGCCTATCAGATCCAGTTCAAAACACTGGTTATCAGGATGTTCCAGGAACTCACTGGGTACTTCAACAGCATAAAAAAGACCCAGGCAGCAATGAAGGTTGCATTATGTGAAATAATTAAAAATCTACAGGGAACCAGCAGTGATTGGAAGGAAACCAGGACTCAAATCAATGGTTTGGAGCAGAAGGAAGAAAGAAACATTCAACCAGAACAGAATCAAGAAATAAGAATTCAAAAAGATGAGGAGAGGCTTAGGAACCACTGGGACAACTTTAAACATTCCAACATCCGAATCATAGGGGTGTCAGAAGGAGAAGAGGAAGAGCAAGAAATTGAAAACTTATTTGAAAAAAAAAAAAAGAAAACTTATTTGAAAACATAATGAAGGAGAACTTCCCCAATCTGGCAAAGGAAATAGACTGCCAGGAAGTCCAGGAAGCTCAGAGAGTCCCAAAGAAGTTGGACTCAAGGAAGCACACACCAAGGCACATCATAATTACATTAGTCAAGATTAAAGGTAAGGAGAGAATCTTAAAAGCAGCAAGAGAAAAGGAGACAGTTACCTACAATGGAATTCCCATAAGATCATCAGCTGATTTCTCAAAAGAAACCTTGCAGGCAAGAAGGGGCTGGAAAGAAGTATTCAAAGTCATGAAAAGCAAGGACTTACATCCAAGATTACTCTATCCAGCAAAACTTTCATTTAGAATAGAAGGGCAGATGAAGTGCTACCCAGATAAGGTAAAATTAAAGGAGTTCATCATCACCAAGTTCTTATTATATGAAATGTTAAAGGGACTTAGATAAGAAAAAGAAGATCAAAAATATGAACAGTAAAATTACAACAAACTCACAATAATTAACAACCAAACCTAAAAAAAAAAGACAAACTAAGCAAACAACTAGAACAGGAATAGAATCACAGAAATGGATATCACATGGAGGGTTAGCAACAGAGGAGTGGGAGGGGGAGAGAGGGGGAAAAGGTACAGGGAATAAGTAGCATAGATGGTAGATAGAAAATAGACAGGAGTAGGTTTAGAATAGTATGGGAAATGTAGAAGCCAAAGAACTTATATGTAGAACTCATGGACATGAACTAAAGGTGGGAGGGGGAGTGCGGGGTGGAGGGGAATAAAGGGGGGCAAATGAGACAACTGTAATAACATAATAAAATATATTAAAAGGTGTTTAAGTAAAAATGTTTAAATTATAACATATATTAGAGTGGAAGTAGTCTGTAGTTGCCCATTGATTGCTTTTGACTTAACTTAGGATTTTTAGAAAAAACTTATCTGTAAATGTTATGAACTTATTTAAAATTTTCCAAATAAGATATAAACTCATTTTAGAAAAATAGGAAAACAGGAAAAAGGAAGACAATAATAATCTAACGTTTCAAAGAAAACTATTAGTATTTTTTGTATTTCTATCCAGTTTTTCCCACCTGAGGCATTATTTTAAAATAGTTACCACAGTGAATATGCAGTTTGTATTTTTCTTTTTTAAAAAAATATCTTCATCCCAGGACATGCTTATTGATTTTAGAGAGAGGGGAGGGGAGGGTGAGGGAGAGAGAGAGAGAGAAACATCCATGCAAGAGAGAAATATCGATAGGTTGCCTCCTCTCCTACCTGCCCCAGCTGGGAACTGAACCCACAACCTGGACATGTGCCTTGACTGGGAATCAAACCCACAACCTTTTGGTTTACAGGACAATGCTCCAACGAACTGAAGCACCCCAGTCAGGGCATATCTTGCTTTCTTACTTAACACTGTCATGGGAAGAAATTTTTTATTAAAAGAAGCTTAATAGATAAAAGAAAAAGTAGAATAGTGTGTACATTCAGATTTGAATGGTTTCAAATTGGAAACAGAAAAAAAAAAACTCTTAAATAGGAAAGTAGAAAAAGCAGAGATGTTAGATACTACTGCAAATCATTAAACTAGGAGGAGAAAGTGAGAAATAGTATTGCATTATTGCATCTTAGAAATGTAGACATGAATCAGAACATATATTAAATCTACATCACAATGAGCCAGATGATTCTACTGGGTTTTAAAGTTTTTGTTGTTTAAGAATTTATCTATGGATTTTTAAAATAAAGTACATTTTAACACTTCTTATGCTGTAATTTAATTATTTTTAATTTAATCAACTTTTTGTTCATTAGAGAAGCTCTTCCAGGGCTTACATTCTGTTTGTTGAATGAATTGGAATCACTGTCAGAGAAAGTTACAGATTTGTGACTGATTCACCTTACTAATTTTTCTACTTTTCTACCTATTCTGATTTTTTATTAGTTTTGCTTTTATACATTTCCTAACCAAAATTAAATAAATCTTTAACTTTGTTAAAATTAAAGCTCTTCTTTCTGACTCCAGTCACATGTGATTTTTCAGGTTAGTTTCTTACAGGACTATTTTTAGGGTGACATCTCCTGCTTGGAAATTTAGTATTTTTCAACAGTTCATAGATTTGTTATGTTTTCCACACAAATTATGCTGTGAGGTCAGTGCATATAAAATGTAAAGGAGTATATGGGGGGAAAACTTCATCTGTTTTATTGACTATAACTTGCATGGTCATTTGTAGTGCCTATGGCCTACCACACAGAAGGTGTAAAAAGCAAATACGAGAAACTTAGTTGGGGAATGAATGACAAAGTATGGTTCTGACTCACAGTAGATCTTCAGTAAATAAATACTGAACACAAATTGTTAAGTTGTAGAAATAGATAATTATAGAAAACAGTAACATAATAATGTGTTTTTTAGATTTTATTTATTTATTTTTAGAGAGAGGGGAGAGGTGGAGAAAGAGAGGAAGAGAAACATCAATGTGTAGTTACCTCTCGTGCACCCCCTATTGGGGACTTGGCCCATGACCCAGACATGTGCCCTGACTGAGAATCAAATCAGTGACCCTTTGGTTCACAGTCCATGCTCAGTCCACTGGGCTAAACCAGCCAGGGCTACATAATGATGTTTTCTATCATTTGTTACCTTGCTCTTTTTAAACAACTCACTGAAACATTACATGAAAATGATTTGTGAGGATAGATAATTGTAAACACTTGGAAACTACTACATGTAAGATGATCTCCAGGCACCTTATATACTGTCTCATTCAAGGAGGCAGAGCCAGTGTTACCTGATTTTCACAAATGAGGAAACTGAGGCAAGAAAAAAGATGTGACATTCAAGTTATACAGTTTAAACTGTGTTTGGCCTACTACCTTGAATCTTCCCTTCCACACCCCAAATATGAAGATATTTCTATATTGTAGGATTTTATTCTCATAAAAACAGGAAAAAAAGTTTATTTTGGTGAAACTTGAATGCTTTTGCAGACAGGGTGAGTACCTTTATGTTGGGTTTCCAATTGTGTCACTGTTCTGCTTTATGGTTAGACTTTGAGAGATGACATTATGTACTGTAAATAATCATTCATGTTGGGGAGGAATTTTAAACATGGAAGGCAATTGCTGCTGCAGGCTATCAGTATTTCAGTCAGAGAGGAACTGATATTTGAAGAGACAGTACCACAAATGGGAACTCCAATTTAGTTCCAGTCACTTTATTAAGCAGCAGGTAACATACCTCTCGGAATTTTCCTCAGTGGCAGGATTGTCAAATGAGTTCTCTCGCGGTAAGAATGAACAGGCCTTTTCTGAAGTTTCAGACAGTTTACATTTATTGAGCATTTACTGTGTGGTAGACAATGTACTAAGTGTCTTCTAAGTATCATCTCATTTATTTTGATCCTTAGTCTGAGTTATGTACTATTAACAACCCTATTTTATAGAGGAGGCAACAGGCATTCCTAGAAAATGGAAAAGGATTGTACTTGGGTGTAGTTGACTATAAAGCATATTCTCTTGTTATGGCTTTGGTAGTCCCAGAGTTACTGTATCTAGTTTGCCTGCTTTGTTGAGCTGAACAAAGTCAGAAACTAATTGATTATGGACAGAAATCAGCTAGATCCAATTTTCTGGCACTTTTAAACTTTTGGAATAAATATACAAATGTTTAGAATATGTCTATTTTTCCTTACACTCTTAGTAAATACCTTTCTCTGAGGTGTACCAAGGGAGAAATTGGGAGGTTTTTCTGGGACAGCAGGAGATTTAGAAGCCAGCCTGATCAAAGATAAGAATGCTGTTTTGAAGAAAATCTAGGGGAAAAACTAGACCAGGGATTCAGATATTGAGAAGAGATGGGAAGAATACTAAACAACTAAGATATATGATACTGTATATGGATATAGAACAGGGTAAATCAATGTAGTTCAAGCCTTTCCACTTCGAGACTTAGAATTGAGTACATATTCACTTGCTGAGTTTGTGGAAGACATGTTTTTTGATTACCGTGAAATCAAAGTATAGTGCTTTTCTCTCCCTGTTTTTTCCTAAAGCAGCTCTGAAGAAATTATAAATTCATATTTTACCCATCTTCCCCCCTATCTTGTTAATGACATAATTGAGACAATTATTCTGTGTTGACCATATTTTTTCTCTTAGAACTTGAAGGTTGTCATTCCATTGTCTCAGGCCTCTATTGTTTCTGATAAGTCAGGCTTTTTATCATTTTCCCCTAATTTAATCTGTCTCTTTTGATGATTGTATATGTTGGTGTGAGGTTGGTGAGGTCATTGGATCTGCAGTGCAAGTTAATGTTTTGCATTGATTTGAGGAAATGTTCTCATTCCCCACCCCCCATATATATTCTCTTTCTACTTCTGGTACATGTAGAGTATTTTAAACCATTTAATGTTGTCTAACAGGTAGCTAAGGCTTTTATTTTTCCAATATTTTTTCTACTCCATATGATAATTTTTTATTTCTATGTGTTCAGTTCCACTTACTATTTCTTCTGCCTACAGTTCACTTTAAAGCTTATTCAATGTGTTATTTTATTTCACATATTGCAATTTTAAGTTCTAGAATTCTCATTTTCAAATACTTTTTCCTACTGAGAATCTCCCATCTGTTCATTCATTCTGACCATCTTTTTTCTATTTTTTAAAAAAGTCTTTGAATATTTATAATAGCTGCTTTAAACTCCTTTGCTGCTCACTCCAACATCTGCATCATCTTGGGGTATGTTTGTATGGAGTGTTTGTTCTAGACAATGTCACATTTTATTTCTCCACACATCTATTAATTTTTTATTCATATCGAGAAATGTATAAGGACATGTTGTAGAGGTTTTGGTTTCTCCTGCAAAGTTTTTAATCTGGTATGTAGTTACAGTATTGGTTGATTATTTTGAGGCTTGCTTTCAGGTTTGTTAAGGCAGGTCTATGGAAAGCCCAAATTATTTACTATGCCCTGTAATTAGTTTCCTCTGTGGTACCCAACAGTGAAATTTATACTCAGTTATTTTAGCCTTCCAGCTCTTAATTTCAGTAGGTTCCTTGTATTCTTCCCCACATTTATGTTTAGAATTCAGCCAAGGACTTAAAGGGAGTTTTAATGTAAACTTATGGACCTCCCCAAATAGTGACTTTCTCCTTTCTAGAAGTGTTTCCCCTCCTTACTTTCCAAGCCACACTGAAATTTTAAAATTCTGTTTTCTGGTTCTGGAAGCAAAGAAGATAGTGGCTTTCTACTTGTTCAGCCTACTACATGCTATGCTTACTGGGCGATGTCCTCATTGGACAAACGATGTTGATTTGGATGTTAGCCAGTATGTCTGGATTTGTTTTTTCACTGATCAGACCAGTCCTTTCCAGTGTCTGCCTACTTTTGTTTTTTACTTCAAATGGTTTTTAAATCTTTTGTTTACAGTTTACAGTTGTTATTTTCAATTGAGTAACCCCAGGGAAATGGTTACTGAACATTTGGTTATTTTATAAAACATTTTTCTCACTCCATGAGGATTTCTCATACTCCCTTTTAGTCAGCTCTCTACCCCAAAACCACCAATCTTTATTTTTATAACTATGCTTTTGCACTTTTTGTTTTAGAGATATATATATCTATTTAATATATAAGTTGAATTAATTTTTGTATCTGTTTTCATTAAGTATAAGGTTTTTGAGATTTATGCATGTTGTTGCATTTACCTCTGATACATTTTTTTGTTTTGTTTAGCAGTATTGCATTGATTGAGTATACCAGATTTTTTTATCTATATTTTTTTATTGATGGTCACCTGGATTGTTTCCAGTTTTAGCTATTTTGAATACTGTCCTTAATATTCGTGTAAAAGACTGTGGGTATACATTTTTATCACTTTATCTTGAGTAAATTTCTAGTGATAGTGTTGATAGTGTATTTTTGTCTTGTAAGAAACTACCAGTTTTCCAAAGTGTACTATTTTACCTGTCCACAGACAATATGTAAAATTTTAGGTGCAGATTTTATTTTTATGTCAAGATTATAGTCTACAATAAATAAAGGTAATTTTTAATATATGTCTTTGATTCCTGGTAAATGATTTTTATAAGTACTCCTATTTTTTTTTTCATTTTTTAAAAAAGATTTTATTTATTTATTTTAGACAGAGGGGAAGGGAGAGAAACATCAGTGTGTGGTTGCCTCTCACGTGCTCCCTCCTGGGGACCTGGCCAGCAACCCAGGCATGTGTGCTGATTGGGAATCAAACTGGTGACCCTTTGGTTTGCAGACCCGAGCTCAATCCACTGAGCTACACCAGACAGGGCTCTTTTTTTCATTTTTTATTATAATTTTTCCATTACCATTTATCCCTCCATACCCTCTTCTACTTCCCCCCACTCTCTCCCTCCTGCAAAGTGATCCTCTATTTTTCAACTAAAAATATTCCGAGTTATAGGTTTTAAGAATGATAGGCTTTATTTACACAGGCAGTATCCAACTTTTTAAACTAGTTTTAATAATTCCAAAAGTTGGATGTTGGGGTAGCTTGTGGATGTAATTAATCATCTGTATAAATTGTAGGTGTTTTTAAATGGCTTAAATTTATTTTTTTATGAGTTAGTAATTATGAGAGTTCAAAATTTTAAAATCTGTACATGGCAATAATTTTTGCTTACATGTTATTGCAATAAATATGCATGAATGTGAAACAGAGGGTGTTAGTTCATTCCATTAGAGCACTGTGCTAATGTGAGGGGTTTCACTTGAGTGTCAGCCTGGTTTAGATACTTTTGTGCTTTGGTTACCAGCTGTATCCTTTATGATATGATGGATTCTTACAAACTCAGGCTGTTCATCATTGGGACTGGGGAGAATGAATATAAGTAGATAAATGTACAGGTATAGCTACTACTAAAAAAATTCTTTCCTTACATTAATTAGCAGTGTCATTTTGTGTATAAAAAGTTTTTTATTAATTTTCATCTGTGTATTCAACACTTGTAGGTGATACAGAATAAAAGATGAATGTGGTCTTTGCTCTTAAACTAATTTGAGACCACATATTGGGTGGTGTTTTCATAAGAACTGTACAACTTCTACACTGTGTGACATGGTTTATAAGTATGATTGATACAGTATTAAGAGAACCTAGTGAGGATTAGGGAGATTGGACAAGTTGTACAGCTGAGGTGGAATTGAAAATGAGCATTAAACTAATAAGACTTATTAACTGCAGGAGAGGGAGAAGTACTAAGAGGAATGAGAGCAATGACATTTTTATGAATGATACTGTATGTAATGAATATGCCTCCTCATTACAATTAACAGTTTAAATGGTAAGACACTGAATTCTATAGCTCCTTGAAGGCAGGTTTTCTGTGTCTTGTGTATCTCTGTGTCATCAGTACCTAGAATTCTCCCTAAACTATGACAGTATATATATGTCATAGTAGGCAATTAGTATTTTTGGCTATTAGGCTTGGAAGAGGAGAGGCAATTATAACTGGATTTTCAAAAGCTTTAAACATAGGAGGGACAAAACCTAGCATAATTGACAGTAAACATTTGTAGAACAAGTGAGTAGGTACTCCATTTTATATTGAAGAATTTGGGAATTATTCTATTGGCAGTGGGTACTGGATATGTTTACTTTTTAAGTCTATGGGCAATATGTTATACTGGCAGAATATTATAAGCAGGTGAAGAAATATGAAATAGTATTTTAGGAATATTCAGATAGACTCTAGCAAAAGAGTCTAAGTAGGATACCACAAAAGCCCTGCATAAAAAGGTGGCAGTAGAAATGGAAAAGTTGCCTCAGGAGTTATTCATAAGTAACACTCTCAGTATAGGAACAGTGAAGGGTGAATTAAAGTGATGCCATTTTGCAGGTCTGGTCGACCTGAACTATTGGGGTAGGACAAAGTAGACTAAATTAACAGCCATTATTACCTAAAAGATAAATTATAAGTAAAGGTATGAATTAATAACAATAACATAATAAGATAAATAATACAATAATTAATAAACAAGACAAGAATAAACTGTTTCATGTACTCACAACTGTAAACCTACATTTGCCCACCCCGTATATTATAGTACCACCTGCAGAATTAGAATTGTTAATAATTAGAGTCCAAAGACATATGGGGAAAAGATGAAGGCTATCTGAAGAGTTTGGTTTTAGATATTACGGGTTTTAGGTGATGTCAGGAGAACCAAATGAAAGCTTCCAGCAGAAATTCGGTGATTTAAGACTCAGAACTGAACTTTAGTATCGTAAATGTGCATTTGAAAACTGATCATTCAGAGGGGACAGTAAAAATCATAAAATTACATGAGCAGTCCAGTGGGTAAAGCTTAAACTGAGAAGAACATGGGATGAAGAGCAGGTACTTCTTTTTTTTTTTCACATAGAAGGGGAAGTAGCAATAGAGAACCAAAGGTTAATGCCAGCAAATCTTAGAGAAGCAAGATGGTTAATAAGATTGGATGTCATAAAGCACCAAAGGGGTGAACAAAATAGGGCCCATTGTCCATCACCTATTTTTGTGGATAAAGTTTTAATAGAATACAGCTACTCTTTATTTATTTGTGTATCACCTATTTTTGTGCTACAGTAGGAGAGTTGAGTAGTTGGTGAAGAGGACATATGATTCACAAAGCCTGGAATATTTACTTGTCATTTACAAGAGAAATTTGCTGATCTATGTCTGCCATAGAGATCCAAGAAATGGAGACCAAGAGAGGGCCTTTATGTTTTATGATTATGATAACCTTTGATGACCTGGAAGAGTTCAGTTTTATCCTGTAAACAAATGCCTTTTGTATGCCTGGTGGTTTGTTTTGCTGGTTTGGTCTAGGAAGAAGCTAAATGGTAGATAGTAACAAGAGATTCATAATGAGTGAGTGAATAAATTGTAAGGAGTGAAGGTGGCCAATTTATATTTGTTTTGTGGAGAAATGAGTGATGGCTTTTAAAGAGTATATGAGGCAGAGAATTTTATAGGTATGGGGAATATATGAAGAAAACATTTTTATGGAATTCCTCAGAGAAAGGCAGTGTGTTGCCATTACAGGAATTAATGGTCTAAGACTTGAACACAGGGAGTACACAGGCCTCATTACAGGAAATGAATAGAATTGTTTGTGGAATTAAGTTAAGAATAGTAATTGCTCACACAGCTGTTTTTAAATAGCAAATTGTGTTAGGTAATCAGCAAAAATTCACTGAAACATACTTGATAGTTATGCAAAAGTTGCTTTATTGGTACTGACTTATGATCCTAATGGGCACTATAAAAACAAACAAACTAAAAATCTTCGCATGAAGTTTTTACAGTGGTACAATACTAGGTTTTTTTAAATGTGCAAATGCAATTGTAATGCTTTCATCTTCCTTTTCCCACCACCAAACCCGAAAATAACTAACTGTCTTATTCAAGAGAGCAAAAGCATGAACTTCAGGAGCTTACGTAGCAATGAGGTGTTTTCATTGAAAGGAGTAGTATCTATTTGATTGCTTCTCTGTTTGTCTTCCTCCCTAGACAAAAATGGAATGTTTTATCATATGGTTGGATTTAGGTCTACTATTTTATGTATTCCCTGTTTTTTTCAATCTGAATTCTGTTCGACTATACTTCTTTCTTTTGGATTTGGCTATTTGTCAGGACTCCATTTGAACTTAAACTTGTTTCTGTAGTGATGCCTCTGCTTTTTTAAAGGCTCTCTAAGGATGTTAATATACATAATTAACTGCTCACAGTCTACTTAGAACTAGTGTACCACTTCATATAAAATGAAGACATTTTGTGACCTTATAGATCTATTTACCCCCACCCTGCCTTCCTGTATGTTGTGTTTGTCAAATAACTTTTAAAGAAATTAAAAAGAAAAAAATAAATATTTTATATTTACTATTTCGGATGCTCTTTCCTTCCTTGAGAGCCAAGATTTTTCTCTGATAATGTTTTCTTGAGCTTGAAGAACTTCTTTTAGTATTTATTGTACTGCAGTTTTGCTGGCAGCAAATTCCGAATTTTCTTTTATTTGAAAATGTATTTCACTTCCATTCTTGAAGGATATTTTTTGACCTACATCTGTCCTGTTGCTTTAAAGATGTGTTTCCATATCTGCTGACATTCATAGTTTTTGATGGCAAATCTGCAATAATTTGAACTGTTGTTCTTTTGTATGTATAATGTATTTCTTTTTCTCCCACCAAGGTCTTCTCCGTATTTTTGCTTGTCAGAACTTTGACTATGATGTGCCTAGATTTGGGTTGACTTAGTGTCTTTAATTGGTAAATTTGTGTCACCACATTTATGAACTTTTTGGCAATTATTCCTTCCATTTTTTTCCCTTCCCTGTTTCTTTTGCTCTCTCATTTATGCCTATGTTAAACTTTTAAGTATTTTTTTTACATGTCTAAGGTCCTGATCATCTTCTTTTAATCTCTTTCCTGTTTATCACATTGAATTATTTCTTTGATCTGACAACAAATTTACTCACTCTTTTCCTCTGTCACAGCTCCATTCTTTTTTTAAACCCATACATCAATTTTTTTAGATTTTAGATACACTGCTTCCTAAAACTTCCATTTGTTATTGTTATTTTTTTGTCTCTGTGGAATTTCCATGTTTTAAAATTTATTACAATCATATTTCCTTTACTTCATTTAGCCTCGTTACAGTATCTGCTTTAATGTCCTTGTCTGAAAATCTCAGTATCTCGGTCATTTTGAAGTTGACCTCTCCTGGTAATCTTTTCCCTTGAGATTGGGTCACATTTCATTGTGAAGGAATGTCAGATTGTATTAGGGATATTGCAAATGTTATTTATGGAAATTTTGGTTTCTTTCTTGTTCCTCCAAAGAGTTGATTTTCTTATTTTAGTGAGCCATTAATTGGATTAGACTCAAAGTGAAAACTCTCTTACCTGTGGTTGGCAGCTCTTCAAATCTCAATTTGATTCTTTTGGCCTCAGTTGCAAACCCCCCTTGGGCCTGCCCTGTGAATGTGTGCTCTAAGGCTCAGCCAAAAGGCTTGGGTAGAGATATGAGGGGAGAAAAGGCTTGGGTAGAGATATGAGGGGAGACCTTCCAAACTGGAATTTATTTATAAAAAATTGTGTATTTATTCTTATACTTATCAAGACTTTTTTTCCATTGCTCAAAACAGTTTTTGAACTTGTTGATTTTGATGCCTTTCAGTGCTTCTGCCATTTTTTGTTTCACCTCTTCCACATTGGCAAACTGTTTCCTTTTGAGGACTTTTTTTCATCCGGGAAAACAAAAAAAAAGTTGTTTAGGGCAAGATCAGGTGAATAGGGAGGGTGGGCCAGGGAATCATACCGTTTTTGGTCAAAAACCGCTAAACACTCGGTGTGGTGTGGGCAGGTGCATTCATTAATCACCCATCATGAAGTGGGCAAAGGCGTTGAAAGAATCTTCAAAAAAAAATTCACTGAGGCTGAACACAGCCTCCCAGAACACCACCAGCTGGTACACAGGAACAGATGGGTTTCTTAGAACACTCACCTAGTGGGGGAAGCCTGTACTACAAGGGGCCCTCCCTCCGGAAGATAATTCCAGTTTTGTGGGGTGAATTCACTTTTTTATTTTTCTTCTTTTGGGGATTCTATCCTTACTTTTTGGAGACTATGGTTGTGCTGTCTCTCTCCTCTTTTTCTTTAAGCCAGAAAGACAGCGAGCCGCCTTTTATTGGGATTTTAGTTCTTACATGCTATGGCTGCTGCTTGCCTGCAGGATAAAGCTTTAAGAATGAAAAACTCACCTGTGCTTACCTCTAAAAGCTGTTAAAAAAGAGAAACTCACTCATTCTGATCTCTTCTTCCCAGTTTATAATTCCAGCCTAAGTCAGTTTGTTTTTTTTCACTCTCAAGAGCCTTTAGGTAGTTGTTTTATATTTATATCCACCCCCACCCTGCCAATTTATAGTAGCTCTCAGGAGCTTACTGCATTATATTGGGAACTGAGTTCAGTAGGTCAGTTTTGAGATTTCCTCCAACATATTTATTTGCAAGCTGCTTTGAATAATAATATTCTCTTTAAAAATAGTAATTATTGGATCTTTTAACTTATCTTTATAGTTACTGAATTTTTTTGTTTTTAATATATTTTATTGATTATGCTATTACAGTTGTCCTATTATCCCCCCTTCATTCCCCTCCACCCTGAACACCATCTCCCACCCACATTCCCCCCTTTTAGTTCATGTCCATGTGTCATATATTTAGCTTCTAAATTTCCCCTACTATTCTTGCCCTCCCCCTGTCTATTTTCTACCTACAATCTATGCTACTTATTCTTCATACCTTTCCCCCCTCTCTCCTCCTCCCACTCCCCTGTTGCTAACCCTCCATGTGATCTCCATTTCTGTGTGTCTGTTCCTGTTCTTGTTGTTTGCTTAGTTTCGTCTTGTTTTTATTTCAGGTGTGGTTGTTGATAATTATGAGTTTGCTGTCATTTTGCTACACATGTTTTTTATCTTCTTTTTCTTAGATAAGTCCCTTTAACATTTCATACAATAAGGACTTGGTGATGATGAAC